>JAEAOA010001264.1:242500-319944 GCA_016746295.1 Potamilus streckersoni
AAAACATTTCTGGTTGAGGTTTTCATTCTCACATATGAGACTCTAACAAACTAAATGATGATGCGTATTATTAATGTATCAATATACAGCTTGTAATCTATCAGCCCTTAGTTGTCATGCAAAAATGTTAAAATTATATCTAGTTCATAATAATAAAACTATTTCAATATGGGCAACAAACAATCCATCAATTTTCATTTACATTGGAAGATACTTAGTATTGGTGCATCAGAATTACAAAAAAAGTATAATTAGCGTTCAACAGATTTCTATCAATGTTTTAAATGTTGGTGGAATGCTGGAGGATGGCCATTTTATAACTTTATATAACAACGTTATAATAACAATTACTAAAACAATTTGCCTTCGTTTGTAATGTAGTTACACATATATTATAAAAAAAAAACATTTAGAAGAGTCAGATGCTTGCAGGAACATATGATAATTATTGAACAAACATAATGTCAAGTCCTTTAGGCTACCCCTACAAAAACCTGAATATGTTTTGTCGACGACAAAATGTTAGCAAATTGTAAAAGCAACACCTTGTGAGCACATGAAGAGACACATTGAGAAATTTGATGGATTATACTTAGGTAAAAAGATAAAGTCTTTTCCAGCTTGCAAGGCATACGTTCTACGTAGATGCAAGATTTTGAAAGGCCCTCATGTCGAGATCATTATTGTTATTTGCAAGAGAAGAAGTAGTAACTGAGTGTTTTTTTAAGACTTTGAAAACAATTTTAATACGTTAGGGGAGAGCAATCTTCCATAAATCCACAGAGGTCGTCAAAATCTTTTAGCTCCCTTTATCCAAATGTGATATCAGGCGGGGTTTGATATGCTCGTTGGTAGTAGTTCTCCTTCGATATTATGATTGAGTACCTTACATAAGGAAACAAAAAAACAACTAGTGAATACATTTAGAAAATTACACTGGCTTTCCGGTACTAAATAAAACATTCAAAACCATCGATTACAATAGGCTTCATTTTGTGGAGGATTTGCGTAATATATGGTATTGGCATACGAATGTTCATATCATTCACCATGACATGCCATATTATGGAATCAAACTTAAATCTCTAAACAATTAGTTAATATATTCGTAATGGTTTCAAGACAAAGTATTTTAAACGTGTGTCTAACACTTCCCATTTATGTAGAGAACCAGTCACATTTAACTATCTTTTCCATTCAAGTTTCTCAGTACCATATGTCATTGTTACATAACTGCACTGTACAGTGAGCGGAACAAGATAAAGTATTAATACCATTAATACGGGTAATAACCTTAATGTACCTCAATGTCCATTAAATTCCTTTACCCAAATCTTAAATGTTCGTTGTTCCAGATATGACCGTTACATATTTTCTACAGAAATGTGATATATAAGGCGAATAAGCATCTTGAATAACCCCAAATTATTCATTGTATAACCAAAATGTTCTTTCAGACGTTCGATGTACTTTTTCTTAATAAACTTCACGCTACTAAATCTATTCCTCCTTACTGGAGTCAAACAAACTGGGCATTTTAAGGATTATATACAAGTTCAATATGATGACATGCGTGTTATTATATTAATTTGGGATGTAGTATACAAAGCAATGAACTATAATATTTTTCCTTCCATGGACCAGAATTAACTTTTAACATACTCAAGCATTGTTAGGCTAGAAAATATTATGAACGTTTTCAGATTTGATCATTTAAATTTCTGGAATATAAAGAATTATAGTTTGCAATTATTAGCTCTTGTGAAGCATTATAGCTTATAATGATTCATTCTTGCAAAACATTGTAACTTATATTGATTAGTTCTTATAAACAATTATAACTTATTATGATTGATTCTTATAAATCATTATAACTGAAAATGATTAGCTCTAAATTAACTGACAAAAGCTTTAACATATAAAAGTACTTGCCATGCCATTGCAATATGCTAAGTGAAATAATAAAATAGGCGCGATATTACAAATGTTGAAATAACATTGAATTGGCTTCCATCGCATATGCATGTTTGAATTTGCAATCTTGGCAATTGCATTGAATTAATATGCAATGCCTAACGTTTGAAGGAATTCAATATCAGAGAATATCATATTTATATCAACTGTTATTTTGTTGTCACAAAGTATGCTTGATAAATAAATAACATCAAAGTCATGATATCTTCCAGTTAGTCAAGACATTTAATTTTTCAGGTATATGTATATGTTTTATCAGAAAAACAAAAACATACGTACATTGATTTTTGAGCCTTGCGTGAATAGTACAGTGTACGTGGGTTTCAAACAGGAAAAATAAGTCATCCTTATGTAACAATATAAATCTTGTTTCTAATCGTAGCTTGACGTTTCAGATTTTGTATACAAGTGCATTATAATGTGCAGATAAGGCCAGCACTAGGCAGGCTATTAACTATCTGAACAGGACGAGATTAATCAAAACTTCTGTGTAGACACATGGTTGCAGTGTTTTACTTTTGTGGTAACATAGGTCAACTGCTACACTCCCCCTATATATATATATATATATATATATATATATATATATATATATATATATATATATATATATATATATATATATATATATATATATATATAGATGCAATAAACTGACGACGAACAGTACGAAACTAGTAACTAACTAGCCTAAGCGCTTTCGACTCTTAATGAGTCTTTTTCAAAGGCAAATACAAAACATAGTAACGACAAACAAATAAACACAAAACCGTTGTGTTTGTAAACCTCTACATTTCTGTCTTCATATGTGCTAAAACTATAAATACAACCAGCTTGTATAGACTACTTGCGGAAACTGAAAACGTTGTATAATTCCCTAAAAGTCTACAAGCCAAAGCGACATCTATTTTTACTTTGTGTACATATGTAACGCAGATTATATCCCGGATATTTGATTCTATACCGGTTATTCTTATAGTAAAAATTGAAGGATAATAAGAAGATCTAAATCTTAAGTTGAATACCTCAAAGCCGATGAAGATTAAAAGATACCCATTACCCTGTAATGAATAAGAGACTATCAACGATGAAGTGGGAAAAAAGTTAGCCCTGGGAGTGATCAAATTTTCCAATTACCCATTTTCTACCCCCGCTGTTAGTCTGAAAGATGGACGGGATTAACCGCTTTTGTTTTGACTTTTGGCAGCTGAATGAAATCACCGTACTTGACGCAGAGCCAAGTCAGACATAGAAAGCTTATTTTCAGAACTGGCAGGTCATAAATATATTTACAAGTTTTACCTTCCCAAAGTTTATTTGCAGATACCAATCGCTGATAATGTCAGCGAGTAAACTGCATTTGCGACTCCAAAAGATCATTATCAATTTCGAGTTATGCCTTTCGGCTTAGTTAACGTCTGCGCTTTGCGTTCGTCTCATGCGCAAGTTATTTTGCGGTAGACGGGAATAAACCGAATATATGAAATACACAGACGATGTTGAGCTACATTTCCTGTGCATAAATAGCTTACGTTAAAACCAAATCCTTACATTACAAACCGTTGTTTTCGACCGGAAATCTACTTTTAGACCTAGATATATCCAGCAATGTTATGTAATTTATTCATTTATATGCATTGCAAGTTTTATATATATATATATATATATATATATATATATATATATATATATATATATATATATATATATATATATATATATATATATATATATATATATATATATATATATTGTATTATCATGTTTAATTCCGTACTTTTGTTGCCTTGACTAGTTTAGTAAATGCTGTTTAGTAAATGCTAATGTTCTATATTTATGTGATTTAGCAAGAACTTTACAAGATTGCATTTAATGAATGGAATGGCCAATTATTGCATTATGAATGTTATAGTTCACCAATTTGCTTCTGATCCTGGCAACTGTTTGTTGTTTTATAATGAAAAACTGATAATGTATATAACTTACCGTACATACCGCTGGTGCATAACACTGTATTTACCAATGTCATGCCTATTACACGGTATTGGATTATTTTCTCAGCTGTGTTGTTCTAGAGCTGTGTTGCTGTTGTAGAGCTGTGTTTGTGTTGCAGTGTTGTGTTGGTGTTGCAGTGCTGTTTTGGTGCTGTGTTGTGTTGTGCTGTGGAGTGTGCAGCGTTGTGCTGTGCGGTGGAGCTCTGAGGTAGACCTGTGTGTATGCTGCGTATGCAGTGCTGAGCTTTGTTGTGTATACAGCTGAAAAAAAGTTAATGGAGAATAGACGTTGCTTCAGATGTAATATTTTGGCCGTAGGCTAATGTAGGAATCTTTGTAATACCCAGTGTTTTGCCAAGATGAGTAAAATTAACAATTCCTTATTTTGGACAAATTATCATTTGTTTTGCTATTAGGAGTAGAACTATCAACTCGTTATTTTGAACGTAATATCATTTTTATTTTACTATTGCGTAGATCATATTTATATTTCGTGATATACCGTGAATCGTTCTTTATTTGTTTGTTTTGGTATCCTATTCGTTTTATTATGATCGTGCTAATTATGTTAATTAGTCACAAATTCGGACCTATTTACACACGTGTCTATCATACTTCATTGGATATGTCCATATAATATTAAATATTGCGTTGTATTCCCGTGAATGGTGTTTAGTTATTAGTTCAAAAATCCCAAACTCAGTTATCCTGTTCCAAATGGTGTCAGAATTAGTGTATTTCCTTATAAACATTAATATCTCGCAATTTCCATGAGTTTCTATCTTGGTACGTCGTTACGGTTTCTTCAAGCAGTTTACATCAAAATATTACTTCTTCATTTTGTAAAAACAACAACCGTCAAAAATGTGTTCCAGTGTAATTGGACAATGGCAGGATGCACTCTCATATGTAGGTCCATATTTCATGAAGAATGCATCAGATAGGTATGTATTTCCAACGCACGGTTGGCACAAGACCATTTCATCTCTATGTTGTGTTTAATACGAATGATACTACTCACCTATAGCAGATGCAATGTTCTTAAATTTGCACAAGTTTTTAATTCCACACAATATGAAAAATGGGACACATTTGAATACATATACTGTACGTGCAGAAGTCAATTGAAAGATGACAAAATGTACGCTTGTCCGAACTATTCTGTCATAATTTGAATGTAATCAGGTACATCTCTAACCGGAATATAGTGATGAGCGTTCAGTGATATGTCAATTTTTTTTACTTATTCATGCATGAATCACATACTGTGTCTTTATTCAAAACGATTACATTGATTAATCTGATCATCGTAAAAGTGTTCAAAGTTGAGTTGAACGGATGTTATATGTGATGAGTGTTTGGATGCATCAAGTCGGTATATAGTGAAAAGTTATTGACTTGATGTCATTGCTTCAGACTCTTTAGGAAATTGTTGTACAGTGAAATATTCAAGGATACTCATGCTCATGAGGGCATTAGCCTTCAGTGAACTACATGTACATCAAACAAACACATTTTGATTAAATGTGACATTAGTGTGCCATTATATGCAAAGAAAAGGACTGTAAAAGAAGACTTTAGTTTGCGCAATCAACTACAAAGCAATAAATCACCTTGAATATTTGCAAGCACTGATACAGAACATAAGACTGCATACAAAATCATATATACTTTTTTGCGTCAGTGCATGAGTTATAAATGTAATCAAATGAAATTCACAAAAAATTTACTGAAAATAATAATGCATTGAAATTCATAGAAACGAACTGGGAATCCAACATTTTCACACAATTTTGGCAAGTATTATGATATAATGTCTACTATTGAGACGTTTGATAGCGCCAGTGGAACAATGATTATATACACTTGTTATATGCAGAGATAGCTACTAGACTCTAATTATTGGACTCATTTAAATAACATAAAATGTGTACATAGACCATTTGTCATCGCCTTGAGACTGACAAGTATTTAAATATGCACAATTGTTATTTCGTTGTAGGCTTTGTCTGAGACAGGAATCTATACATAAAAGGATTTTATGATTGATCAAGGTATCCCAATATACAGATAAGATTTGCAAGTGAAAGCTGAAAGCATGTGTGATTATAATGACCATGATCATAATTCTTTTCTACTGCAGATTTAACAATGTCACTAACTTTGAAACAAAATGAAACTGAAAACCTTGACATAATTGCATAATTATCTTTTGACATAATTACACAATTAATTAATTTAATAGGCGTTTTTAAGTCGAAGGACCATCTCATGAAAACGTGTGATACTTATGCAATAATTTTCAACATGCAACGATTCACTGCTTTTTAAAATAAAAAGTTGCAAACGACATCCGATATACTGAAATAACATTCACAATATGCCCAACGTTACTCAGTCTCCACATCGTGTGTAAATGACTGAGTATTCTACACTTAGTGATGTATAGCATTATACACATTTGTTACAATGTCGCATGTACACTACCCTAGAAAAATGTATTCATATTCCCTGGAATATTACATGTTAAGAATTTTTCTAATAAATCGATATTGATAATTTGACCTGAAGATTTAAATTGAGAATGGTCTTGTGCAGATACACATCATTTTAGCACATATATGTATATAAATATTTTAATCAGAACGACCAAGATATATCAGCTTGTGTTTGCTCCGATATGTATACTTTAAAAAGTATGTTTATTTATTTGAGTGAATAGCAATTTCGTTTAAATTTAGTTTAAATTTAGTTTTTTTTTTCTAAGACATGTACCTGAAAGGATATTGCATAGTATCTAAATGTTGCTTGAAAAAAGCAGAAAAATTGTTACAATTATTAAGTTGAACCGAATTGTTTCTCGAGTTGGGTGGAATTGTCCTGGGCCAAATTGACAAAAGTCGGGATAAATTATATAACATTACCATTCCACTCACCCTAAACGGTCCCAAAGATTGAATCCAATCTTTTTGTCTGGTAAAGAGGTTTTCTTTTTGAAAAAGAAATAACCATTTTCCATCATCACTCTTTCAGTTACAGCCATGAAATCAATAGGCAGCACAGTACAACATGCCTGCTGTACAAAACTGCCATGGCGAGACACATCAGATATATACGTGCGGAAATTCAACACTTAAACGACTAGAGTCATTACCGTTTATTGACACGCGGAAACTACTGATTACTTAAGCAGATTGCCGAATAAAGTTTCATTTATAAAATAGGAATTTTAAGTCTAATTAAACATTTTTATGTTGGGCATCATAAACAACAAATGAGTTTTGTTTCAATTTATAACATTTTCAAACGTTTGCAAAATATAGGTGGCCGGTGGCCTTTAAGACACACGGTACTAATTATATGGAAGAACTATGAACCAGTCTAGAAATGGGTGAAGAAATAATAGAGTATATACGGATTTGTTGGTACATAATTGGTTAATAATGAAAAGTAAAATTTTAGTATAAATATGTTTTAAAAGCTTATCCTATGTGATATATAAAAATATATAGACAAATTTCTATTGATGCAATTATAATATTTTTAAAGACGATTTAGGATTACTCAATAATGAAAGTAGCACTTGATTCGTTTAGTGTAGATTCAGTAACATGTGCTTCATGCACATATAGGTCACAAAATGATAATGTGGTGTTCTCCACATTAAAAACTTTCACAAAGGATAATTATGCATGGAGAAATATAGGTCTGATCATCAGTACGTAGAACTTTTAAG
This sequence comes from Potamilus streckersoni, assembly GCA_016746295.1. NCBI lineage: Eukaryota > Metazoa > Mollusca > Bivalvia > Unionida > Unionidae > Potamilus > Potamilus streckersoni. Next base: position 250,205 of record JAEAOA010001264.1, read on the forward strand.
TTATTGAATGTTAAATATGATGGTCTCTCCATATATTTACTATGGGAGTTGAATTAGTACCGTGACTTCTTTAAATAAGTAGATTCATTATCGGTCTACATTGCATTTTCGAAAACTGAATAATTAATAGGCCATGTACAGTATTTTAAACAGAAATGTAAACAGATATCATTGAAATTGAGTCAACATCAAAGTCCAACAGCGATCTTATTCAAATCAGGTTCTAAAAGACCAAGAACAAACAAACAAATAATGACCCATTCTATCACAAAACTTCTATCACTTTGACCTAATTATATCTGTTAAAAGTCGTATAATCTACCAAGTCTATGAATGGTTTCATTTACGTATGCATCAATTGATTGAAGACACTTCACCACAACGGTGATACAAGTGAATAAATTCATCCACGAAGCATTGACTGATTCCGCTGTATGACTGAAATTGCGACATTGTCATATCTACATTTCTTAGACACACACACATAAACGCAAAGACAAACATATCAATAAATAAACTAATATATATATATATATATGTATGTATATATATATATATATATATATATATATATATATATATATATATATATATATATATATATATATATATATATATATATATATATATATATATATATATATATATATACAAATAACCAGAAATATCACTGCTGATTATAATTCGCTTCTGCGTAAAACGCGCAGGAATTTTTTTTCCATATATGAATAAATTAATAATTATATATATATATATATTTATATATATATATATATATATATATATATATATATATATATATATATATATATATATATATATATATATATATATACACACACATATATATATATATATATATATATATATATATATATATATATATATATATATATATATATATATATATATATGTGTGTGTGTATATATATATATATATATATATATATATATATATACATATATATATATATATATACACACACATGTATATATATATGTATATATATATATATATATATATATATATATATATATATATATATATATATAAAAGTGTGTTTATATATATATATATATATATATATATATATATATATATATATGATCATTTAGATAAAGGTATTGAACTAACTTCAGTGTCAAAATGTGTGGCATATTTTTAAATACGAATTATTTCTTGTAAAACATACCTACGTATGTCAAATTAGCCTTTACGTCCGTTGGAATTTCAAAACCTAGTGCACATAATTATCATGGATGACAACTGTCTGTCTTGCAAGCTAATTTTGCTCTGTTTCATTCATTTCATTCAGTAAGTAATGTTGAAACGATATCAAATTTGTCATCATCATGTCCTTGGATAATAACATATTTTGTGTAGTGCTTATCTTACTAGATACCTTTAAGAGTATTTTATCGTGAGTATACAAGTAAATCTTTATAAATCTCTTAGGCAGTTCAGAACAAATTTTAGCAGCTGAATGTCAATTATGATGGGAAAATGTGTACTTGTCAGCGACAGTCGCACTCTTCCACAACCATGTCATGCAGCGTTAGGTTTTTCTTCTCTCTCCCAGCATAATAATAGACATCTAAACTGGATAGTTTTGTAGGCACACAACAAGGGTTGTTGACGACGCTTGGTTTCGTTGCATGGAGTTTTGCCTGGATTTGTGCGTGTAATGTAATATTCGATCCGATTAGCGGATTAATGCAGCTGCCTTGACAAAAATAAGCATTGAATTGCGTAGGTGAGTGAACCCATGCCTGAAATAAATAAATCACAACATTATAAATACACGCTATGAAAAAAATATCGTTAATGCATCCGTTTAAATATAGGGAAATATTCTCAACAGCTAATGTAACTATACCTGTATAATGTGTATAATGTGCAATGAAGTGTGAAGATCACCTACCACGATTTTGCCTTGCATATCAAACTGTAGAGGAGACACTACATTACATAAAGTCACGACCATGCAATAAGTATCACTTGGCCGTGATGGAGAATAGTTTCGATATTGTGACATCCTATGGACACGAGATAATATGGTTAACTCGGTTCATTCCTTGCCATCGCATGTAATGTAGTGCCACTTTGTTCCAAAAATCAATGTTTCTAAACTGTATTAGTGTTGAATATGTTAGAATAAATCATTATGCTGGTACCCGATAGTTCGAAAGTTGTGCAGTTATTGTTAGCTTATTGATTCCATTTCCGGCTCAAAATCAAAACATCAGATTAGTCATCGGACATGACCTAGGAAATATAGATATTGAACCCCAGAGTGTCTGTTGTAACGGAATCCAAAATCATGTCACATTTTATAACTTTTATCTTAATTTATTACTCTTGAAATTGATATAAACTTGTTAGTTAGCTAATGTTTAGTACAATAAATATATTTGAGACCAACGGACGCATGAGTAAACAGAGTGAACAATTGAAATAATAATAATAATAATAATAATAATAATAATAATAATAATAATAATAATAATAATAATAATAATAATAATATTATTATTATTATTATTATTATTATTATTATTATTATTAATATTATTATTATTATTATTATTATTATTATTGTTGTTGTTATGTTCTCTGGAACATATTGGGTGACTGAACATTGGTCCGTTTGATATATTGTAGCCTCATCGACAGAAACCCGTGTAAGTATTTGCTTGAGTCCGTACAAGACGGGAAATCACCCTTAATCACATAATTGGATCGCACTTAGTATGGAAATTGTGTACATGTACGTATCCGTTAAAATATTAGTTTTATATATCTAATTTTTTAATCAATTTTAATTCCCCATTGGAACAGACCTTTTGAAATATAAATCTCTCAATAATCATATATATGTAAATTGAACATACTTAGGTGACACATTTGGTTCTGTAAAGTTGACTCTAGTTTGGATGGGTTTAGAGTTCTTGTCCATTTAATTTATTTGTTTTCAATATGGGTGTTTTCGGCAGCTAATATAACACAATAATCTTTCAACTTGTCTGTAAAATTTTGTATTTCCATTCTAATTTACTTATGTATGCCAATCTTATTTGATTCTGATCGACTTGTAGTCCTTTTCGAGCAAACTTGTGTATCCAAACGGACTCTCCAAAGGAAAACTATGAACGTTTCTTAGAATTAGCACAATCCAAGAATAAGTTCACACATCCTGTTTTAAGCTGGAGTGAACAGCGTTTCTTAGGTCTGCTTGCAGCTTTTATGCGCTGTATCGGGTTTAATATAAGCATTGCCGATTAATTTCAAAGTTTGTTGTGGTATATTACTTATATTAATGGAATTTTAAGGCATTAGAAAGCGGGATCTCATATCATAATTTGGTATAATCATGATCTATAAATGATCCTTTGCTTTTCAAAACACATGCTTCTCTATTAAAGGATATTTTAGAAACAATGGCAGTTTGATATTCACAAATTTTTAATATGTATAGAAGCACTGTTTGTCTTATTGAGTCTATAATACAGAGAGAGATGCATCCATGACAGTTCTAGCATTGATACAAGTAATCGCTATTACGAAATTACCCAGCCTATCTCCCTGAATTTGACGGTTAGAGGTCGGCGTTCGCATGCTTGACTTGGTGCCTGCCGGCGAACTAATCTTGTATCTGCAAAGGTAGAAATCCAGGATATGGATTACTCCTCAGTAGCACAATGCAAATAAATAAATTATAAAAGAAATGTTGTGATTGGTGTCAGTCTTCACTGCAGTCATGAAACAAATTATTTTATCACACAATACGAATCAATAATATCCTTAATAATTGTCAACCAGGCTGCGACTATTGAATGAGAAGTCACAAATTATGGGCTTAGTTGCTCTCAGTCTTTCGTTATGTAATTTTTAAAAGATCATATCAGAAAAATATATCGCAAATGCAAAGTAATAATATTAAGTTGATTCTGGAATAACACAATTTATCGCAAGTACAAAACTATCATAATAGCATTCTTCGTAGAGGTATTGTGAAAAATTGAACATTCAAAATATTTATTCTGTGCCAATCATCGACATTCATTCGTTCAAGAGTGATATTTACAATACCACGACAAAAAGAAGTTAGCATTTTTGTGACCTAAAATATATGTACCGTTTATTTGATTGGTTGGTAAACAGTAACAAAAACTAATAACTAAAGTTTATGTCACTACATTTTTATCTAAATTGATTGTGTTCCATGTGCATATTTGCTTGAGTGTGCGCATGTGTGTGTATGTTGTCATTTTTCTTTTAAGCAGCAGGCAGGGTTAACCCTACAAATTTTTGCTCGAATCCTTAACGAAAAATAAAGGTTCCTACAGAGGCTGAAAAAAGTCAATAACACTAAATCAAAGTTTCTAACTAATTATATTTTCATACGGTTACTTTAGCTCATTTTTGTTATACTATTATTGAAGTTATTTTGTCCTGACTTTGTAAGGCGATTTTGTTTACTCGTAAAGCGACTCAATTGTTGTCCTTCCACCCTGACCGCTGATATTGACGGTCAAGGGGAACTAACCAAAGATTTTATCTAGAACATGACGATATCTTGATCTAGGATCATGTAGATTTATTGTTATAAATCCAAATGGAACAGATTGTGGTTTAGAAAAGAAATTTGTAAATTTAATCATTTCCATGTCCCCCGAACACCAAGTATAATAAATATTCTGTAGAGTATAATTATCTACTCCATTAAACACAACCAAAATATTACAGTTATATCTAATCACTTTAGGTATCTGTGTGTATCTCTGAGTAACATAAATCACGTCTTTGTTCTTATGTCTACCTAAAGAAAATATTCTAGCTGGATTAGATTGTTTGTCCAACATCACATCATCATATACCACGAGATTACCAATGAATCCATCTAAGTCATCTACCGACGGAGCTTCATCTATATTTGTGATAAAGTCAAAAATATCGTCAGCGTCTTTAATAACTGATTTTGCTTTCTCGTTAAAGTCCTTAAGTACTTCGTAACAATGGTGATCATCTACAGACGGTGCTATTAAATATAGTCTGTTCCATCTCAACCACCTGATTATTAAATTTAATAATAATTGTGTTTTATCTGATCCAGATGGACCTATTATAATCATTCTTATAGAATTTGGTAATGCTGGATGGTGCTTCACTGGATCGTGTTGTCGTGTCGGCGAAAAATCAATTATTGTATCCATATTATTAATAACATGAGCCTATATTGTGTTCGATTTAGATCATATACACCCACCACTGGATTGACAATAATAGTAACGAAAAATAAACAACTTGCATTAACAGGTAAATGTGTAAAATGTGGTACACAACAAATATAAATTTATCTAATGGACAACAGAGATAGGTGAGGACACTGCTGCTTCTTTAGGAAATTTACCTGGATTACCATGATCTAAGTATATTGCTGAGAAACACCTTCCAGGATAGAATTACTGTGGTCCTGGAACTCGACTTAATATCCGACTTGATGATTAGGATCAACCAAGACCAGGAGAGTATCCAATAAATAAAATTGACCAAGCATTTCATGTTCATGACGTTGCTTATAAAAGTAAAGATTTGCAGCAGCGGCATCTTGCAGATGTAAAATTGATTCATGCATTAAATTATATGCCTAATAAATCTGTTAGAGAGAAACTCGCCAGTTTTCTGATAAAAACCGCTATGAAAAGTAAAATAATGTTAGTGGCTGGTATTTATTTGTATAATTATTATAATGGAATCCATCTATCATAGCTCAAGAGGGTATTGGAGAGGTAAAGCAGCGATCATTAAACTTGCTGAAGCAGCAAAAGTTTCACATACTGTTGCTGCAAATTGATTAGCACGACAGGCAATATGGCAAATTTATCTACCACCACCAAACAAAATTCAATTTGCACATTTTGTTGTCAGTGCTCCTAATGAAGTTCATCAAGCAGATAATTTGTTTTTACCACACGATACTATTAAAACACGAGGACGAAAGACACGCACGTACAAATACGCATTGACTGTTGTTGATATTGCAAGTAGATATAAAGAAGCTAAACCATTATCAACAAAAACAGCATTTGAAGTTGCTTCTGCGTTTGAGCGAATTTATCAACGTGGTGGTCTACAATGGCCACAACTATTACAATTAGATCCTGGCAAAGATTTTTTTGGTGCAGTATCATTTTTGATGAAGAAAAACATAACATTACAATCAGACGAGGTCACACTGAAATTCACCGTGATTAGGCAATCGTTGAACGATTTAATCGAACACTTGCTTAGCGGTTACTTGCTTATCAATATGCGAAGGAAATATCTGCTGATATTAAGTCCCGTGAGCGATCTCGTGAATGGGTTGCAAGGTTACCAAGTGTGATATCTGCATTAAATAATGAAATTACTCGTGCAACTTCCAAGAAACCTTTTAATGCAATAACAAAAAAATATATACCACGTAGCGATGAATACGAACGATGTAAACATCCAGTATTAAGGTAATGTAATTGTGAGATATTTATACGAACCAGGGGAGTTGAAGGGTGGCAAAAGACGAGCTACTGACCCTTTTTAGATTGTGACCACGGTAAATTGTCTTGGATTATTATTCGAATATTTCTATAACATTATTATGTTACAACTTGCACAAAGATTATTCAGAAGTTGTCTTAGTTTTATAATAAATTCAGTATAAATATCAAAATCACGTTTATTTTTGTCACATTGCTTAGAAGACTCTAATTTTTTCTTTATTACAACATCGTCATTAGTAATTTCTTCAGTTATCACATAACCTATAATAACCCAATGTAGTTGAGTTATTCGTCTGACCCGAGATACTGCAAGATAGACTAAGTTCGACCCCTCGACCCGGTCATCTACATTCCTGATATTTGCATCAGATGTAGTTAATCCCTGCGATGAAAGAATCGTTATAGCGTATCCTAACGTCCCCTGATTTATCCATATTCAATGCCCCTTCAACTGTATAAATATTTACCAAAATAATGTCATTCAATACCAGATTTTGTACTCGGACACCTTCAGTGTCTCCACCTGGAATTTCAACTTCAATATTCTGTCGTCGTGTATCTGATGGGCGATAACCTAATGGTACAGGTAAATGTGAAAACCTGTTTTTATGTAAGGCAAATAATTTCTTCTGCAATTCATCACGAACTATCTTTCTACTTGCGACTATCAGATCAGTAGGTCTCCATAAATTTAAAAATATAATTCATGGTTGTTTCTGGAATTTTCTCACGCATTACCTCATATTGTATTTTATCTGCTTGTAGTCTGATTAATCTTTTAAGTTCCTTCAGCATTTCGTCAATAGCTCTATGGCCATCTTATATTTCTTCGTAATAATCTATATTATTCTTCAGCCATTCATGTGGAGACTGTCCAAAAATTGGCAATGGCTGACCATGATCACCACACATAATCACAGCAGTTTTCTTTTTCAATAATCATTCAAGAAATGTTTTTAGTGTTTTTAACGACACCGTGTCTAATTCGTCCCATATAATATACTTAGGTATATTTTTCTCACCCATTCACTCATAAGACCATGTATTATCTCCACACCATCTATAAAAGCTATGGCATGTGCAGGTTTTAACACCTCGTTCTTTTTTCTCTATGGCTAGTTTATATGTAGGCATCAAAACGATCACATCTGATTTTTTGTTCATAAATAATTTAATCACACGAGTTGTTTTACCTGAACTTCCACACCCATTACGATAAACAGTCTTATGTCTAGCCACATAATCGTACACAGATGGTGCACATGATTCTAATAAATGATTATTATTTATCTAATATATTTCCTTAATTTCAATTTCAGCAAATTCAGACTAAGTAAGTATATTTTCTTGCATTTTCCTCCATGTTCACCACGCACCATTACCAAGTAGCGGATTTAATTAATCCTTATATTGTTTGTTTATATAAAATGAATCCGTAGCGACTTTAACAGCGTGACAAGGAAATCTATTTATCATCGACAGAAGATTTAGAGAAACATAGGCTAACATTGAAGATCTAAACTGAGTAAACTGCGGTGAGTCGCCATCAAGATAACGCACAATTGTATCCAGTTTTGTCCCATCCGACACATAAGCATTATTTCGGCTTATATATGTGTTTCTCTGTTGTATCAGTGATTACGCAATATAACACAGCGTCGTCTAGAATCAATTTTGTACAGTGTCGTTTATAACCATATGAAACACCTTGAGTAATCTTACCAATTATCTTTCTACCGAAATCTTTTGCACGCTTCTCATCGAGCCCGTCTCTGCATTTTCGAATATTATTATAAATTTTAATAATGTCATCTTCGACAAGATCAGGAAATTCTTTCCTGGCATCTTCTATATTAAATTTCCCCGGTTCTGGTAAGCAAACTTCCTTTTGTGGGTTATAGGATATAATCGCTTCATTTACTTTTACCGACACTAATACTACAGCATCAATTGTGTATGTTAATTACACTATTGGTGCCCAACATTTTTCTAAAAAGTGTTTGCCAAACCAAACATAAGTAATCGGATGGAGATCTCTTGCGAACTCGAATGATTTTATATATGCAAATCCGCTTAATTCAAAATCTGGTATTTGACTTTGTATTGTGACCACATATTCAATTTCTAGCGTGGTGAGATCCATTGGAAGACCTGCCATATACAGATTAGATTCTATAGAACCACAACGGGGATTTGTGCGTGAACAATTGCAAATAATTCCTACAGATACACATTTACCGCCACCTTCACGTATGTAAATTAGCACCTCTTCGTCGATTACATACAAGACAGGCTAAAATTTCATTTTCACGTGTGTGACCAAGATCACTATTTATTCTGTCTAAGGTAAATTGTCTTGGATTATTATTTGACTATTTCCATAACATTATCGTGTTACTACTTGAACAGTAATCATTCTGTAGTTGTTTTAGTTTATTATAAATTCAGTATCAATATCAAAGTTACGATTTTGTTTTGTCACATTGTTTATAAGACGCTAATTTTTTCTTTATTACAGAATCGTCATTAGTAATTTTTTCAGTTATCACATAATCTATCATTACCCTAATGTAGTTGATTTATTCGTCTGACGCGAGATACTGCAAGATAGACTAAGTTTGAACACTCGATCCGGTCATCTACAATCCATATATTTGTATCAGATATAGTTAATCCATGTGACGAATGAATCGCTATAGCGTATCCTAACGTCCCCTGATTTATCCATATTCAATGCCCCTTCAAATGTATTAATATCCACGATGATTTATCCATATTCAATGCCCCTTTAACTGTACTAATAGGTACCAAAATAATGTCATTCAATACAAAATTTTGTATTCGGACACTTTCAGTGTCAACACTATATATTTTAACTTCAATATTTTGTCGTCGAATATCTGCTGGGCGATAACATAATGGTACAGGTAGATGTGAAAACCTTTCTTTATGTAGGGCAAATAATTTCCTTTGCAATTCATCACGAACTATCTTTCTACTTGCGACTATCAAATCAGTAGGTCTCCATAAAGTTAAAAAAAATCATTCATGGTAGTTTCTGGAACTATCTCACGCATTATCTCACATTGTATTTTATCTGGATATAGGCTGATTAATTTGTTAAGTTCTTTCATCAATAGCTATATGGTCGTCATGTATTTCTTCGTAATAACCCACCTTATTCTTTAGCCATTCATGTGGAGACTGTCCAACAAAAGGCGGTGGTTGACCATGATCACCACACATAATCACAGCAGTGGTTTTTGTTAAAAACCATTCATTGAATCTTTTTAGTGTTTCTAACGACCCCGTGTCTATCTCGTCCCATATTATATACTTAGGTATATATTTTTCACCCATTCGCTCAGAAGTCCATGTATCTCCACACCATCTAAGAAAACTATGATATGTGCAAGTTTTAAACCTCGTTCTTTTATCTCTCTGCCTAGTTTATGTGTAATTGTCAACTCGATCATATCTGAATTGTTGTTCAAAAATAATTTAATCCCACGAGTTGTTTTACCTAGCCCTCCACACCCATTAAGATAAACAGTCTTATGTCTACCCACAGGATCGTACAAAGATGGAGTAAATGATTATAATATTTGATTATTATTTATGTAATATATTTCCTTAATTTCAACTTCAGCGATTTCAGAATAATTAAGTATATTTTCTTGCTTTATTATCCATGTTCCCCGCTCACCATTTCCGAGTAGCGGATTTAATAAATCCTTATATTATTTGTTTATATAGAATGAATCCGTAGCGATTCTAACAGCGTGACGAGGAAATCTATTTATCATAGACAATAGATTTATAGAAACATAGGCAAACACTGAAGATCTTAAATGAGTAAACTGCGGTGAGTCGCCATCAAGATGATAGCTCACAATAGTACCTAGTTTGGTCCCATCCGATAAATAAACATTATTTCCGCTTATAAATGTATTTCTCTCTGTTGTATTAGCGATTACAAAATCTAACTCAGCATCGTCAAAAATCAATCTTGTACAGTGTCGTTTATAGCTGTATGAACCACCTTGAGTAAGCTTATCAATTATCTGTATACCGAGATCTTTTTCACGATTCTCATCGTGCTCATCTCTGCATTTACGTATATTAGTAGTATTTTAATAATGTCATCTTCGGCAAGATCAGGAAATTCTTAACTGGCATCTTCTATATTAAATCTGTCCGGTTCTGGTAACCAAACTTGCTTTTGTGGACTATAGGATATATTCGCTTCCTTTATATTTAACGATACTAATACTTCAGCGTCAATCGTATATCTTAATAACACTATTGGTGCCCAACATTTTTCTAAAAGGTGTTTACCAAACCAAACATAATTAATCGGATGGAGATCTATTGCGAATTCGAATGAGTCTATATATGCAAATCCTGTTAAGTCAAAATCTGGTAAGGGTTCATTTATTGAAACTCTGACCATGTCATATTTAGGATGTCCGAATCTGTTAAAGTATTTAGAACACTCATTATATCCAAAAAATCTGCCAGGATAACATGCAGCCATATCGACTGATATAACATCATTATAATCGTATTTAGCATTCCATAATCCACCGATTCCATATTCTATGCAACTTTTTTATATCCTCAATAAATTCTGATCTTGTAGGTTTCCATGATTTTTTTTTCCTGAGCGAAATGGGCCGCGACGGATGGTACGGTAAAACAATTATTCAGTAGTTGGCTGATTTTGTCATCATCAGAAGAATATTTTAGTGCAATATTTCTCATTTCTTCGTAAAGAGATTCGTACGATAAATATCACCATTGGATCGTACAAATTGATCATGATAATCGTGTTCCGAACTCTGAAATAACCAAAGAGATACATGGTCATTTTTACTTATATTTTTAATAAAATCAAATACATGACCATTATAAAATTTAATCATTCTGTCTCGTGGGAATATTGTTACAGCATCAGTCCATGCATGTGCATTATGATCAGTTATTGTTATATGGCTTCCATTTTTTGTATATTTTGGTTTGTACAATATCTCTCCTGTTAAAGTTTTTACTGTTATTGGAACTCTTAATGACTATTCTAGCTTAGCAACATCCGTAATAGATGCAGTGGATCTTTAACGGTCTCTGTCCATTCATATATTTTTTGCGTCTTAAATCTGTTAAGCCATTGTCACACATCGCATTTGTAAAATATTCAGTAATGTACTCCGCAACACAGTTTATTCTTGACTCTGAGAGTCTCATAGGTTTGAGATCTGCAATATTAGGTTTATCATTTAGTAAAAACAATCCATATACCACAGCAGTAACAGGATACTCTCGCTCAAAATACGGTCTAACAATATCAGTCAATATTCCAGGTTTTGATTTGTTACTTAATAATATCGTTTTATTTTTTTCCAGACTGTGTATGAATGGGTTCTCTCTTGTCACGAATAATCCAAATATCATCTTCTGTCTCCACAATAAATTTTATTAAAATAAAATATTTTTGATTATCTAGGTGGTTAATAATTACTTTCCCCCGTTTGTCGTTCATAACATTAATAACGTTTCCAAGTCTCAAATTTGACCATACATATTTTGCACCTTCTTTACGAAATTCCTTCTCAGCCTCACGGATTCTTTTGGTTATATCTGTATTTCTTAAAGCTAAATCTTTCATCGAAACACTAAATTTATATTCTGCTAGTATGTCAAGGTCAAATCTAGGAAGAGATGTTTCAATTACTAATAATTCCTCCATCATTATAATTACGACAAATATTCAAATTGAAATTTATTGTATATATATACACTATATATATATATATATATATATATATATATATATATATATATATATATATATATATATATATATACTATATATATATATATATATATATATATATATATATATATATATATATATATATATATATATATATATATATATATATATATATATATATATATATATATAAAGATATAGATATATATATAGATATAGATATAGATATATATATATATATATATATATATATATATATATATATATATATATATATATATATATATATATATATATATATATATATATATATATAAATATTGTAAATAATACAAATCATATGGCGATTAGCAACCCTTTCAAGCGTACTGGATCCACCAAGGGATCACGTGTGTCAGGGATTAATTAAAATAGATGCAATAAACTGACGACGAACAGTACGAAACTAGTAACTAACTAGCCTAAGCGCTTTCGTCTCTTAATGAGTCTTTTTCAAAGGCAAATACAAAACATATATACGATAAACAAATAAACACAAAAACGTTTTGTTTGTAAACCTCTACATGGCTGTCTTCACATGTGCTAAAGCTATAAATAAAACCAGCTTGTATAGACTAGATGCGGAAACTGAAGACCAATATATTTATTTATTTATTTATTTATTTATTTATTTATTTAAAATAAAAAAACAAAACATATATACACAACATTACCCCATATGAACTTTCAGCTTGTTATATAGCATGATGATAAGCTCAGAGGCATTTTAATTAATCCCAGTGTGATCTCCTAAGGTACCAAACACCATCTTAGTGAGACTAGCAGGAAATTCGAAACACAAAAAACAAACCCCATTTTGAACCCCTCTGTTGCCCTATGACATCAGAGCAGGTTCAATAGGTTACATTAAACGATTGTATGAACACGAAATATATACAGATGAACATGTTTGTGTTGATATACTTATCTCTAAGACTTTAATTCTAAGGACGGCACACTGACCTCATTTGAACTCCACGGTTGTCCTATGACATCCGGGTAAGACCAAATATCACATTAAACGACTGTATGAACATGAAATATATACAGATGATTATGTGGTGTTGACATACTTATCTCTAAGACCCTAATTTAAAGACGGCACATAGACCCGATTTTGAACCCTTCAGTTGCCCTGTGACATCAGAGCAGGTTCAAGAGGTCACATTAAACGATGTATTAGCATGAAATATATACAGATGAACATGATTGTTGATTTTGATGTGGACGGATTTTGATTGGACAGATTTTGATGCGGACGACACAAACATAAACTTATCCTAACTTATCATAACGGGGAATACCTACATCCAGCAGATTTAAATACACTCACCCACAATATACCCTGTGGGTGATACAAAAATGTACCAGCCACTTGGTATATGTGGCGGGTGAGTATATTTAAATCTGATTGGACTTTGTCCCCACTTAAAAACACAAATTGGCATAATATCGCCAACTCGCCGCATCCATCCTGGTCTGTCACGGGGGGATTTGAACTTACGCAGTGTTTCACCTAAGTACCACAGCCACACAATTAATCCACTACACTATCGTCTTATCTTACATACTTCTGATCAATTAGTTAATATATAGGTAACGTAAACATACCACAGTAGCCGTGATGGAACATTAGAACCGGTAAATACTATTTATTTTCTTAATCCAGTTATGTGAGAGCATAATATATCCAACGAGAAATTATTGATCGAGGTGTTGTTGTGTTAATCTGATAAATGATAGTACATATTACTCAACGTGGATCTATCATGGTCAGAGCAATTAACTTTCGAATACCGATTTACAAGACAACCTACGTAGATGGGTTAGGTGACATTGTACATGTTCTGTTTAGAAGAATAGCCCCAAAAGCAATACCAATTGCAAAGCAGATAGGAATGAAAGCTATTGATGTTTTTTGTGAAAAAAGAATAGGAGCTTTGGGTAATATTGCTAGCAAAGCATTCTCAGCCATCAAAGATAGACTAGCACAATTAATTCGTAGACCTCAAGCGGTCCGATCTCAGCCAGTAAATTTACCTAGCACTGAAGTGATGCCCGCAAGTGTAAGTAAAGTAATAAATCAAGCTGCTATCAAAAACTAGCGGAGTTCGTTCATGTACTAATGTCGGAAAAGGAAACAATGTATAACCGTTAGTCTGATAGCAGGAAGTAGACTTCTTTTTAAACGATAATAATTATAATAAGTTAGTTCAAACGTATAAGTGATCCTGCAATTGACATGGACGCACCAGTCCTCAACGATGAGTCTATACATGATTATCAGTATTATTCTTACGACACACGAATTCCAAATCAGCGTGGAAGGATTGAACTTCAGATTCATGATACAAGTAGATATTTCCTACCTTCAGAAGCATTTATTAAAATAAAAGGTGAGATATTAAAAGCAGATAACATTGAATATGAAGTTAATGTGAGCGTCGGATTTATTAATAATGGTAAAATGGCGTTGCTTGATAGCGCTACGTACAAAAATATTGGATCAATTCAGAAAGATGTTGACGTTGCTATAACAATACTTAGTCTTGCAAAATATAGTGACAATTATTCAAGATCAGCTGGTCCAACAATGATGTTTGTAAAAGATTCTTCTTATTCTCGAGAGCACCATCAATATGTAATAGGACGACCACAGGTTTTTGCTAGAAACGCTCCAGCAGACGTGCAAAGTATGATTATTAATGTAGATGCAGATTTCAATTTGGGATTTAAATCACGTCTAGGGATGTTAAAAAGAAATAGAAGAATATTTTCATGTGCAATTCCACTATCACATATCGTTGGATTCTGTAGAAATATCAGAAAAGTCATTTTCGGAGCCAAACATACATTTGTTCTAGAAGGAAAGGCTACAGATAATGATGCAATATGGAGAACCCCCGGTGATGCTGGTATAGCAGTACTAACAAAACTTACCATGTGGATGCCAATCTTAGTTCCTTCAATATCTGAAGAGCAACGATTACTATCTTTCATGAGTCAAGGCGGAAAATCAATACTATCATGGCTGACAATGACCACAGATGCTGTCCAGAGTAATATTAACGGTTTATTTACATGGCAAATAGCCTCTCAGCAGGGGGTTTCTGCACCTAGACATATATCTATTGTATTACAAAATGCTAGACGAGTAAATGACCAAACGCGTAGTCACATGATATTTGACAGTCTTGGTGTTTCTGAGATTTCATTAAGGATAAATGGACATCAAGACCCATCCAAGGATATATTACTGAATTTTGATCAAAATCATGTAGCACGTGCATATCATCGTCGTATGACGTTTATGGGCCGTGATCAAAATGTTGATACTGGATTACAAATAGCTCAGTTAGATTTTACATCCTTTTATCCAATTTATTACTCATTACTCGAACATTTAGATTTAAGCAGACAATTGGTAGTCGATATGTATTTTCGAGCTAGTGTAACAAGAGGAACTATCGATAATTATAGAGCAATTGCTGTTATACTTAGCGATAAATCATTGCTCCTTGAAGGTGTTGGTGGACGAATGAGAGGCATTGATGCTCCAGTAGAAAATATGTAACACGTAATTAGATTATTCATGAGTAATATGAATGTCACATAATCACGTTAAAGTTACACCGACTCCTGGTCAGATAAAAAGACTGCAATCAGCATCAAACAATAATTGTGGAAAAAAAATATCGTTGAAAAGGGAATACATGAGCGGTTCAAATAAATTATCGCTGACCGATCGTCAATTTAAAAACTTTAATGAAGCAAAAATTCAAATAAAGGCGTCAAACTTAGTCTTTCTGCAGGCGCTATTAAAGATGCTTTTAAAACGGGTGGTATATTTCCCCTTCTCGCAGCTATACAAGCATCAATAGCCGCTTAAGCCCCTGCGGTTGCAAAAGCTGCTGCATTAGGTGTTGTTGGAACTGCTGATGGAATGGCATTAAAGAAAGCAACTGGACAGGGAAACAAAAAAAAGGAAAAGGTCTCAGATTACCAGGGACCCCGCCCTCATGGTACGGAAAAGGTCTAAGACTTCCAGGAACAGTTTACTGATCCCGCCTATGTCTAATTTTGATTTATTGGATGATGCTAAAAAGCTAAAAAAAACAAAACTTTAGAGGTGATTTTATGCGAGATGAGGTACCAAAACAACCTAACAATATTCAAACAGGTATTATTAATCTTGATAAACACATATGCAATTGTTCCACGTGGGATTATCTATTTTGATTCATATGGATTAGCGCCGCCAATAGAATTTCTTCATTATGTCAGTAATAATACTTCTTCAATCTAGTATTCAACGCTACCAACACAAACATTAACTGATCCACCAATACGTGGTCGTGAAGTACTTAATGTACTTAATGATGTATCCCTAGCACCGCAAGGATAACCACCTCATAAATTCGTGCATGAATATACTATGCTGTCACATTTAAACAGACCTCAGTAAAATATAATGGTAGATAATTACGGAAGGTCTGCACGTGGTAAAGCTCAGCAGCAAGGTGATATATCTAAATATGTAACCCTCGATCAACTCAGAAATGCGATTGATGATTTATTTAATATTACAAGATTGGATCAAAATGAAGTGGTTGTTTTTCAGGACAAACAATTAAGATTAAAGACAAGTAACATACAACTACCAGACGTACTTATACGAATTCCTACTGCAGTTGCTGATAATATAGTTACTTTTACTTACAGGGTAAAATACAAGATTCCGGTAATTCAGTTAACGATTATGTCAAGGCGACTGGCGGTCTATTTAGTGGAGACGTTATTATGAACAAAAATAAAATTACAGATCTTGGATATCCAACTACAAATAGTGATGCTGTTAAAAAAAATATGTTGACGATCAAGAATCAAAGCACGTATTAAACAATGTCGGTGTAATGCGTGCATTTCCCAATATGAATTATAACGGTATTAGTAACTTAAGAACACCAGAATCTGATTTTGATGCTGCTGCAAAAAATACATCGATAATAAACAGATTCCAATCATTAATACAATAGCCAAAATGGAAACTGAATTTACCGGTCACGTGAATACGATTTTGAGTTTTCGCAGAAACATAAACAGAATTAATAACGAATTTTTTGGAAATCCACCAAATGGTGATATAAAACTTACTGCTATTAACACAAAACTCAATGATATTATCGGAGGAATTCAAGATATTATTTAGAAAAAGAAACCTGATTAATATTCCTCACAATCAGATAAGAAATATTGTGTATACAGTTGCATCTGGGTTTGGATCGTGGACAGCTGAAAATAAAACCGTCAAACATACTGCGGAGATTACTGGTATATATAGGATGCTCTTACTTAGCGTTGCAGATTTTAAAATATCCTCTACATCTCCTTCAGCTGGTGATTTTTCTAAAACTATACATGTGTTGTTAGATAAGGATTCTGAAGGAAAGTTTACGCTGGAATCATCGAGTAGAAATTTACCTCAAGCTTACTGTTGGTGTTTGGAATTTGTAGCTCAATTAATTACTTAACGTTATAGTATAATGGACCAAATGACTACGTCATCTATCGACGTTCAACGTCACAGATATAATCAAGCATGTGAATGCCTGTCCAAACTAAAAAATATCATCGACCATTACACAATAAAAGTTAAAAAAAATATCGTAGAAGTATGGTTGTCATTGATATAGTTGTGTACTCAGTTTCTGCTATTGTTGCTGGATCCGGATTAATATTAACCACATTAACAATGACAGCTCCAGCAATTATAATAATTATTGTTTCAACTTCGACAGCTATAGCAGGCATTCTTCGTATTATTGCTACAAAACTACATGTGCGAATGATAAATTGCGTGCGTATATGATAAAGTTGCATATAGCAACAACAACCTACTCTAAACTATCTGGATATATTTCAACGTATCTCAGCGATGGTAAAATATATGATGATGAGTTTGCAATGATAATTAAAACCTACGATGAGGCATTCATAATCATTAACGATCCTGGTGACAATAACCAGAGTAAAATAAATATATTATTAAACAATAATAATAACAATAATGTCAGCGCCTGAACATCGTTTGGATATTGAGTCGAGAGAGTTGTTACAGCAGATCGTCACTAAGACTTCTCCTTCAAAAACTACTTCAAAATTCAACCAATCCTGAATTTAGCGTTAACTTTCCAACTGCAATTCGAGTAAAAGAGATAGCATGAGTTCAGTTACGTGTTTACTATAGCTGGCCTAATATTAGATCTAAACCATGTAGTGGACAAGAACCAAATAATTCAATAGTATTCGCAAATAATAAACGTCTAATGCAACTCCCGATTGGCAAGTATTTAGTATTCCAACTGGTAGTTATCAGATAGAGCACATTAATGAGGAATTCCGGGGCAGAATTAAGTCTTTAACCGGAAAAAATTCCAAGATAGCAATTACTGTTTATGAACCAACATTATCGTCAGTGATTTAAATACATTCTCCTGATTATAATGCAGATATTTTTCAAAGATCGATTAGATCAGTATTAGGATGATCTGAAGTTGCACCGGTTTATCAGGTTCCTCCAGAACCTCAGCGATCCGACTTCATCATAGATATTAAGAAATTTATACAACTTCCGGAATATAGGAAAAAAATTCCATTTATGGAGGGCGCTACCATATCCAGAACTTTTACGAGTCATACTTATTTTATGGGTTTCATTCAAGGTAAGAAAAATCCAGTAAAAACATTAACACGTGATGTCAAGGAAATTAACTCATTATCAAGAACGATTAAATCTGAACATGAACTCGTGTTAAATGATCTTAAAATTTACTTTCCAGCATGAATACGTTTTATAATGACGATTTAAAAGATCAGATAATTGAAACAATACAACATATAAATAAAGTTGCAGCAGACTTAAAATACATAAATAAGGCTATTGTTGACAGAAAAGATAATAAACGTATCAGTAGTTATAATTTCTAGATATTATATAGTTAATGAAGATAACCCAATTCGAAATGCAAATAATAAGCGATTATTTAAGACAGTAATTCTGAAATATTATGGAATTAAAGAGCAACAATTATCAACATTTATAATTCCAGGATTAGAACTAGAGAAGTTAAAAAAAAATCAGTGATCTTAAGTAGTATTAGGAAATGATAGTTTTGGCTCACCCCCCCACACCTCCTCCCCCAACCCCGCCAAACCCCTCATTTCCCTATATTACTACTATGTAGACAGATATTTTGTAACCAGACAAAACAACAGATGTTGGAATGCGATAAGCTCTGTCAACAGAAGTGACGAATTTGTTAGAACAGCGTATGTGTGGAATATGATTATTCTAAAGACAGCAAATAGATTTTACCACAAATTTTTTATCAGATAACAGGATGAAAATTAAACTGTACATTAGAACGCTTCAGTTAACAAGGCGGAAATTAAACTAACATTAGAATGAAATCATATTATTTTAGTTATATTATATCTTAAGTTTAGATATAATTTTATGTTACTCATATTTTTTGTGATATTTTTTTCATACTTGCTAACCCTCATTGGTAGAATATCTGTTAACATATTGTCAATAATACGAAATTCACGTAATAAATCATCCATATTATATTTAACTCCTCGTAGGTAAGACCGGATCTGGTCAAGTAGTTTCTTGTAAGTTTTAATTGACGTTAAACATCCGTGCTTTTTTATCAAAAGTCTTGGTTCTACTTTTTTACACGCCGCTGTCAGTGAAACACCAATACCAGATATAATTAACAAAAATGGATTTAATGATACCCCACTTGAAATTATACCAGAACTGGTCATTAACAAGGGTAGATATGATATTATTCGAAGGATCTTGTTGTAGTATTTGTAACATTTTTTAACACACCAAAGTTTTTTTATGATAATATTTTTAGTATTGTATAAGTGCGTCCACATCCTGTTCTTGAATATCTTTTGAAATGTGATTAAAATCAACAATACTTCTTTTCATTATAATATTTGTTTACATAGTTATGATAAATCAGCTACAAATTCCAAACACCACCGATAAGGACCTACAAAATTTTTATCAGTTGGTTCAAGTGTAAATTCCTCCTCAGAATTTTTGTTTAATATTAAAGATAATATTCCAAATATGTCATCATCTAAAAAACGCCATGAATATGTGGTAAATATTTTAAACTTTACACTGCTAAATACTGACAATCTATACACACCAGTAACTTCTGCAATATATTTGATAGATTTGTTTTGTGATGTCCATCCACTATAACCAGATGCAACAGTATACACATTATTTTTAATCTCTTTGTGAGGAATTTTAACCATACTCGTTTTCTCAACAATATTAGGAATTCCACTAATAATATCTTGAGTTTTTTGTTAATATCATTGAGTTTTGTGTTAATATTAGCGAGTGTAATGTTAACATTTGATGGATTTCCAAAAAATTCATCTCTAATTTTGTTTATGTTTCTGCCAAAACTTAAAAATGTGTTCACGTGACTGGTAAAATCAGTTTTGAGCGCTGTGATTTCATTAGTAATTGAAGCGTCCCAATCATTGACGTATTTTTAGTGACAGCATCCCCATCCTCAGTTGGGTTTCCAAGATCTGTAATCTTGTTTTGTGCCATAACAATATTCCCACTTGGATTTCGTACAACTACATCTGAAAGTTTTACATTACTCGTCTTTAATCGTCCTTCTTTGTCCTGGAAAATGACGACTTCATCTGGATCTACGCTGGTAAGATTTAGTAAATTATTTATTTCATTTTTGAGCCGATTAAGAGTTGCATATTTGGATAAGTCACCTTGGTAACCTTTTGTGGATAAATCTGATAGTGTTACAAATTTTGTATAGTAGCTCATTATTTACTGTCCTAGATAAAATTATCAGCACTAGTTTAATATTATATAAAATGGCAAAATCGTCGATAATAAACTTTGATACAGAGAGACTAGTGAAGCACAAACATAACAATGAACTTCCTGATTGTCATTATCTTATTGTTGGGCGAACTGGATCGGGGAAAACAAATTTGCTTATGAATTTGCTTCTTGATTTTAACTACGACATAGTTTATATTTACACAATCAATCCACAGCAAGATAAGTATGAGTTATTAAGCGAATATAATAACAAGCTTCGTGATGATCTTAAAGCTGGTGAAGATTTTGTTATAATTAGGCAGCCAGAAGATCTTATTCCAGTTAATCAACTTGATGCAGATGAACATGAGATAGTAGTTTTTGACGATATTCCTCTATATAACATGGAGATGAATAAAATAAGATCATATTTCTCACTGTCACGTAACAAACAGTGTAATTCTGTTTGTCTCGCTCAAGGATTTTATAATGTTGATAGATTTATTAGGCGAAATACGGGTTGTTTTATTTTATTTCCAGGACTGGATAATGTTGACGTTAGACATATTGCAAGCGAGCAATGCGGTGGCGTGACAAAAGATAAGTTTATTGAACTTTACCGTAATGCTACAAAAGATAAATTTAACTTTTTCTTGTTTGATAAACTTACAAATGATCACAATAAAATGTTTCGCTGTTGTATTAACAGTTACTTACAGTAAAGCGTTTCAATTTTATAAAATTTATAATTATAATAATGGACAAACGAGCAAGATACAGACAACACATAGAAGATCTAAAAAAACTTGCTCAATCTCAGGCATCACTTAAGCAAAAAGTACAAGAAGCACGACGTGGGCAAGTAACTGCTAAAGGAGCAACAGCTACAATTTTCAAACCGGTTACTGAAGCACTATTTGGTAAACAACCTGAAACTAAACCACTGTCAGAAGAAGAACTTAAACAACTGCAGGAAAAAGGTTTGGTTGGAATTGTTAGAGAACAACAAGAAGTAGCTGCTGCAAAACTTTTTACTAGATCTGATGAAGAAAAAAGATAACTAATTGAGGCACTTACAGCAAATGTAGCTGATTCTGCGGCTAGACAAGCTGAAACGGATCGTTTGATAAACAATCCGCTGAAACTTTAGCGAAGATTAACAGAGTTAACAACGCAAGGAATAACAAATATTATAACAAATGTATCAGGAGACATAAAAGATATCAGAGAGGAGCAACAAAGAGTCGGTGATCTTACTATAAAGTTTATGGAAGTTGGAGATCAAAGATTTTGTTTTACAAAAAGAGCAAATGATGAGATAAAAGGTAGTGAATATGATGATTTTTAAACAAAGAAAATATAAGTGATATTGAAAATATAAGCAGGTGGACTGATGCAGAATATCAAGAATTACTCAATGAATTAGATGTAATATTTAATGACGGAGTTACTGCTAAATATGAAATAAACACGGTTACAAAAATTGATGATATGCTTCCACTTTATGATAGAATGAGAAACAGTGTCATTGTTCTCACGTTTAAAAAACAATAGAAAATAGTAGAGCAAAACCTTTTGGTAGTGGGTGGAGTTTTAGAAGGAAATTTTTACTTTTGATAAATTTCGTATACAAAAAAGAAGAGTAAGAACAGGAACTGGTGTAAAAGTATTTACTTCAGATACTGAAATGATAGGTAGATTAATGTTACTAATATCGTCAAAGGAAGCTGGAAATGTTAGTGTTGAACTTGATAATGAAATCATTGACATACTTGATCATCTAAGATCGAGTGAATTATTAACATCTGACGAATATGAAACTTTACACCGCGACTTAATTTTGTAAAATGATATAATATTAAAGGAATGCAAACAACATTTTTACTAAACTCTAATGAGTCTGCGATAGATAGCGCAAATTTTTCAGTAAATTATATTCCACCTATCCAACTAGATCCTACAAAATAATATGAAATTGGATTAATTTCTTGTCCTTGCTGGAATGCTATACCTAACGTGAAAAATGATATTAACAATGAAATGTATTTTACTACGATTACACCATCTCCAATATCTACAACAAAAAAAATAAAAATTCCGCAAGGAGCTTATAATATTACTGATCTAAACAAGACAATCAAAGAGCTCATCACAAAAGCTGACGGTGTGGCTGATAATTTTGAATTGGCAGCAAATTATAAAACATTGCGAACTAGGATAACTTTGAAAAATATAATAATCAGTCTTGAACCAAGAGAAAGAAGTATTGCACATCTGTTAGGATTTACTGAAAAAACTTACACTGCACTTGATCAGCCTATTACATATGACAGTGAACTGCCAGCAAATATAACGGAAGTAAATACAATATTAGTAAATTGCTCTATTGCTTCTGGTTCTTATACATCAAAAGGTAGCAAAGGTCAAACGATTTACAGTTTCTCACCAGAAGTCCCGCCAGGTTCTCTCATGCAAATAACTCCACGACATATTATATATTATCCTTTAAACGTTGAAAATCAAATATCAAGTATAATAATGCAGTTGACAGATCAATCAGGAAAACAGTTATATGTTAATAATGAAGTTGTAACTTATTATTTACATCTACGCGAGCAAAAGTAAAAATTATGCAAGATCAAATATAATGAAACAAAGAAAAAAAGTTTATCGAAGAAAAATAGTAGGAGGATTTTTTGGAAATATGTTCACTAAAGTTTTTGAAAATATGCCGGGTATAGCACGTAAAGTTGCATCAATTGCTATTGAGGCTGGTAAAGTGTTTGCAACTGGGGCTGCATCTGCCGCTGGGACTGCGGTGGGACAAAAATAGCTGATAAAATAAAAGGTGATTCACCGACTGCATCTGAAATAAAACAAGTTATCTCAGAAATCGCTCCAACAAAAGAAACTCAAAAAGATATGATAACAACAACAAAAAAGTTATTATCACCAAAGGGCGAGCAGATCATACAAAAATTAATATCTAAAGTAACAGTGCCGCAATAAAATTTTATATAATCTAATAAAATAAAATGTCTGTTAAAAATTATCTCGAGTTAACAGAAACTTATGACATCGAATATGATGTGACAGAATTTGAGTTTGTTGAGTACCTTGATGAGAATTCTAACGAACCAAATAAAGCTGGTATCAGAACATTTAGACGAAGATGTATTTCTACTGCCACATAAGGCTATCTTAGAAGTTCGCGGTCAAATTATGACAGCAGCCAATCCACCTGCTGTAATTGCAGTTGGAGAAGAAATAGCTCTTATAAATAACGGCTGGAGTTTATTTAAAATTGCTAGATATCAACTAGCCAATCAAACTATAGAAGATATTTCAGGTCATCTACAAGTTGCAAGTACAATTTTAAATATGATTTCGTTTACAGATGATTACTCGAGATCAACTGCAACTAACATGATGTGGCTTAAAGATACTGGACGGGGTATAGCTGAATCAACCGAATTTCTAGATATTGTCGCACCTGCTGCAGATGCTAATGCAAACGCCACAAGAGTTTCTCTTACAGCAGCTTTTAATAATCTTAATATAACAACACCAGCTGCAGATGCAAACGGTACTGTGATGTTAAATTTACTTCTTAACATCCTTGACGTGAGAAATCCACGTTATAACAAAGGCTTTGCTAGGCGAAGAAAACTTGCAGCAGGATCACGTCAAATTACAATGATGCTTCCGCTAAGCATGATTTTCGGCTTTTTTCGCGATTATGATAAATTATTTCGCGGAGTAAAACATACTCTTAATTTAGATCAAGCAGACCAAAACGATTGCTTTTTTAGATCTGGAGGTGCTGAAGTACAGTTTATCATAAACAAACTTGCTTTGTGGATGCCACGTATAACACCATCGATCACTAAAATGTCAGAACTAAAAAGTACGCTTGATAAGCACACAAACAGAATTTACTTTAAGCAGCATAAAATATATCAGACAGCGGTTATAAATACTACTGACTACACGTGGAGGGTCACAACAACATTAAGCGAACAACTGCCAAGAAATATCTTAGTCGTATTTCAACAGCAAGCCCGACGAGATAACCAACAACAAAATAATGCAATATTTGACCACGGTGATGTTAGACGAATATACGCTAGATTAAATTCAAAGCAATATCCAGAACGAGCTATCGAGTATAATTTTGCTGATGACTTTAATAAAAATATTACTCGACTGTACATATACCTGCTTGACGCAATACAAAAATATCAAGATGTTGAAGATGGAACTGAAATATCAGCAGAGGAATTTCGTACCCTTTTTCCTATATTTCATTTTGATGTTAGTAAACATAACGAGCGAATTGTAGACAGCACAGCAGATAATGAAATCACCTGGACACTTGGGGCGGTTCCAGTAGCGCTGTACGTATACGCATTAGTGATTAGTGATAGATTTATCACGGTAGATTCTATTGGAAGTAAAATGACAGTTCAAGTTTAATCTACAGTTGTTATTTAAAATGGCAAAATATATTATAAAAGAAGTATACTTAACCGATGGCCAAGTTAAAAAATTAGTAGCTGCTATTGCAAAGCGAGAACAGGTAACATTAAAAATCAATCCTAATATTTCTGATGGTGTTTTAACAAAATTAATGCTAACAAAAAATCAAGTAAAAAAGTATGATCGTAAAAAAACTTTTGTTTTAAATTTGAGTGCTGCACAAATGACAGCGATGGCAAATGATATTGTCGTTAAAGATGGTTTTCTTGGTCCAGCAATATCAGTATTAACTAGTACAATATTACCTAAAATTTTACCAGTCTTAGGCACTTTAGGAATAGCAGCAGCGTCTGGAGCAATATCTGGCGCAACCGAGAAAGCAGTCAAAGGTAATGGTATCATTCGTGGAAGTGGAATAAAACAAATTGTAAATTTTATGTAAATAATATATTATAATGTCACAAAAGAAAAAGAAATCGCCAACAACAAAATCATCAACAAAAAAAAGAAACCAACAAAAGCAAAATCGCCAACACCAAAATGCAAACGCAAATGCAATCAAACAAAACAAGGAGGAATTATTCCGATCGCTCCACTTTTGGCGGGACTAGCGGAATGTCTGCTTCCAAATCTTTTAGGAATCGGACGTGGTCTAACATTACCAGGAACACGACCACTCCGTTGAGTAATTTTGATATCATTGATAAGTTAAAGCAGTTCCTGGATTTCACGGAGTTTATTCTAAAGATGAACTCGCAGCAATAAAATCGCCGTCAGCTGTAAGTTCGTGTGTTATTAATATACAAGATTTCAATGACGGATCCGGCACGCATTGGGTATCAATTTATAATAATAATTATTTTGACTCGTTTGGACTTCCTCCAAGCAATGTAATAAAAATGTATATGAACAAAAAATTTTAAAAAATATATTACTCGTCAAATCAACTCCAACCTGTTGGAACGTCTGCTTGTGGATATCATTGTATAATGTTTATCCAAAAGATGAGCAGAAA
Source organism: Potamilus streckersoni (assembly GCA_016746295.1). Lineage (NCBI taxonomy): Eukaryota > Metazoa > Mollusca > Bivalvia > Unionida > Unionidae > Potamilus > Potamilus streckersoni. The sequence continues at coordinate 276,938 of JAEAOA010001264.1, forward strand.
TCTTAACTTTTTAAAATTTATTTTACAGTTTGACAAGCATCCATCTCACGCTAATGATGAGATTGCAATTAATTTTATCTAAACTTAAAACTATGATAATGTCAACATACTGTCTCAAGTGTAGAACTAAAACAGAAAATATTAATGAAACAACAGAAAAAACAAGAAACAACAGGATATTATTAAAAAGTATTTGTGCAATCTGTGGAAAAAGAAAAAATACATTTTTAAAGAAAACGTCCCCAGCGATAGTATCTCCAGCGCCGTCGGTAGGATCTGGTTATCCTAATATTATTTTAGTCGACGATTAAAAATATAGAATGATATGCAACTGTGATTCTGACAGAGATTTGTGTATTGAGCAAAATAAAATTGTCGTATACTGTCAATGATGTAACAACAGAGAAATAATAGGGTCAGGTTTAGATACACATAAACTAATTGAAAAATTGCCAAAACCAAAAGGCGGTTGGACTTTGCCAGGTCATAAGTATACTGGTCCGTGGAATCCACTAGATCAACAAGTAGATGAAAACGACAATCCGTTGCCAGGCCAAGAACCTTATAATCAAGTGGATGCAATAGCAATGCGTCATGATATCTGTTATCGTGATCATGAAAACTCAAAATCAGATTGTGATAAAGTAATGTTAGACGAATTACGTGATATGAAGCCAACAAATCTACGAGAACGTTTTGATAGAAAATTTGTTCAGGGAATGATTGGAGCAAAATATAAACTCGGACACGGAGAGTCTCGACTTGGAAACAAAGTATACGATGATCTTGCAGTCGAGCTGCACAGACCTAAAAAAAAAGTTTCCACGACCTAAAGTTGTCGCTAATGTTGTAGATGATATCAGGGCAATAGATTTGGTGGATGTATCTAATCTGGATCAGTTTAACGTTGGCGCTGATGGCGCTCCAAAAAGGTATTTGTTTAATGTTATAGATGTTTTTAGCAAATACGCTTTCAGTGTACCTGTTTCGGATAAGACAGGGACTTCAATGACTGATGCGCTAAAACAAATAATAACGAGTACAGAAAGAAAACCAAATAAAATCTGGACTGAACACGGACCCGAGTTTTTTAACAAAAAGTTTGAACAGTTTCTAGAACAAAATAATATAAAAAAATACGTTACAGGAAATGAAGGTAAAAGCGTTGTTGTCGAGAGATTTTATCGCACGCTAAACGAAAAATTACACAAACATATGACAGCTAAAAACACCAACAGGTACATCGATGACCTTTCTCAAATCGTAGGTGAATATAATAACACAAAACATCGAACCATCAAAATGTCACCTAAAAAAGCTGTTAAAAATCCGATATTAGCAAATGAAAACATGTACTGCAGACATAAATTTAAGGTTGGTGATAAAGTTAGAATTTCTTTGATGAAAAAGGTATTTGCAAAAGGATTTACTCCAAATGGAGCGAAGAAGTATTTTTGGTGGATAAGGTACTTTTAACAGTACCTGTAACGTACGTTTTAAAAGATCTGGCAGGGGAACCGATCGTAGGTAGTTTTTATGAACAAGAACTACAGAAAACTGAGCAGGATGTTTTTGTTATCGAGAAAGTGATTAGAAAAAAGGAAATAAAAGTTTAGTCAAATGGCGTGGGTATAGCGATAAATTTAACAGTTGGATCCCAACTAAGCAGATTATGATATAATGCTATTATAAATTAACTCATACTTTTGTTTGACGGATTTAAATTTTACTGGTTTACATAACGATATTAGATACTGCTTACGATCGTTAGAGATTCACATTAGATTAAAAATTTTAACGAATATGAAATCGAATTTGATATTTTTCTGTCGGCCTGGAATCTTCATATTTAAGAAAGGTTTGATTAGCTGCAAAACAGTTGTTGTTCGGCAACGGTAAAATTAAATTTTACTATTTGTTTAGCAATGTGATACTTGACATCATACCGTTTAGTTTTTGATCTGCTGTAATTTGATTTGTCAGCAACAGTGACTATTTCACCATCATCATCAGATTCATTGTTATACAAAATATCATCTTCACTATAACCAATAGATTTGTCTATAAAATCTTTGGAAAATGTGACCTTATCGCTGGTGACTTTGTCGCGAGTATCTTCTTCGTAGAGTTCTGCCAGTCGTTTCATCAAGTCCATTATTATAATATATTTTTATCTAGTTTATTATTATAAGATGACTGATGAGATAAAATATCACCAAAAAGTTAATATAGTAAATTACAACGAACTAGCCGAAGCGGTAAGAAAATGTTTGTTAGGTTATAGTATAGTGTTGATGTTATTGTAATGCAAGGTGATTCTCATAAAATATTACTAACAGAAGCAGAAAAAAATAAAACTAATGAAAGTGCAGTAACGACGCTAAAATTTAATCACGATGATATCATAGTATTTGCTCATCATTGCTTGAATAAAACCGAATTACAAAATATTATTGATCATCATATCTAAAACCAATCCTAGCATCGCATTCTCTTGAAAAAGCTGATTTTGTTACTCCATCGGCTATAAATTTTATTGTTCTGGAATTTATCTTATAATATTTCGCCGCAGCTGTAATCGATTTAAATTCAATCTCCTCATCCGCTTCGAGGTTTTTTGAAATAACAGTTTTTTTTGGGCATCTAAAATTAATACCATTACTATTTTTCCTTATCTCACATTTTCCTGTTGCGTCACTATCTCCAGATTTTCCAATCGATTATCAGTTTGTATATTATTGATGTGATTGTTAACCAGACCATTGGGTATAGATCCGTTGAACACCTCGTAGACAAACCTATGACCATTATAACTAACAAAATCTATTAGTGTTCCTCTAACAGTTACCCTGATATATCCCATATTGTTCATAGTACCAAGAACTTTTTTAGTTTTTCTGTTTCTTATAATACAACGATCGTTAGCCTCGTATAAATCAAAGACTGGATGCGGCTGAAACTCATCTTGTAAGGATAAATTTTCAATGTTGTCATCAGTGACTTTACCGTTATAATGATATACACGCTGTCCCTCTGGAATATCATCGCAGAACAACGTGTAAATAAAATATTTTCTAAACATTGCAATCCTCTCGGCATTATCTCCCTTTACACTAATATTATAACCCGCTGACGTTAATTTGCCAAGAGGTATTCTAGTTTTAATGTTAATAACCGAACCTAATACATTTCCAGCGTATAAGTTATACTTTGGGTGAATTTGATATGCTTCTTGCTCACGTGCACTTGTCAGATTTACTGTCATTATATTATAGGTAATATTTTTTTTATCTTCATTTGATTTTTAGCGCATGCGCAGTGTGAGATAAAGTTATACTTTGGGTGAATTTGATAAATCTCTTGCTCACGTGCGCTTGTCAGATTTACTGTCATTATATTATAGGCGATTTTTTTATCTCTAATTTATTTTTAGCGCATGCGCAGTGTGAAAAAAATTATCAATTAGATATTACATTATAATATAATAATGTTAAAATTACGTGATATAGCTAAGAAATGCCTTATGAGAGAACTTAATAAAATAGCGACTGCTTTTGCAGGTTTTGATAACAGTTATCAGTTTGATAATAAAAATGTTTTAGAAAATTTTAATGCAATGAATCTTTACCACCTACTACAGACAACTGTAAAACGTGAGCTCTAAAAACACAAAAGTATTAGATTATATGTGCAATATCATGCTATATTTTCAAAGTTTGTTATAACGGAAGAATTAACTAACAAGGAAATTGCAGAACCTTATATTAACGCAAAATCAAGACGTGCTTTGCTTGAGACTGATCTGTTATCACTATCTGATGAAAAACACCAAGACATTTGGAAAAAATAGAGGAATTTTGTCAATTAGGTTCGGGTTGGAAGTTTGAAATGATCAAAGGAATATTGTTTCACACGATGAAATATAATGCATTACGAGGTAGTTCATACGTCGACCTGCCACCAAAAATAAAAAGTAAAAGATGTTGTATAAATATCAAAAACGTAGATAACAAATGTTTCCAATGGGCTGTTCTTTCCGCACTATTTCCAGCAGAAAAAAAAACGCTACTCGTCTTGAAAAATATATCAGTCACATGTCTAGATTAAATTTTAAAGATATTAACTTTCCTGTGGCAGAAAATCAAATACCAAAATTTAAAAAGCAAAATAATGTTTCAGTTAACGTTTTCGGACTATATGAAAAAGATGATGTATAACCGAGATATATTTCAGAAAAAGCTTCACAATCGACTATAAATTTACTGTACTAAAAAAAAATCATTACGTTTGGATTAAAAACTTTAACGGACTAGTTGGTAAACAGTAGAATAAAAATAGAAACAAAAAGTTTTCTTGTTACAGATGCTTGCACGGTTGTACTAACCATGAAACATTACAAAATCATTTACAGTACTATAGTGATGTGCAAAGAATAACAATGCCATCTAAGGGAGATAGTGTGTTACAGTTTGTCCATCATAATCACAAACTAAAAATTCCTTTCGTCATATACGCTGATTTTGAGTGTTTACTTCAACCTGTACTTGGCGTAGAAAATACTCCTAATCAATCGAGTACAAGAAAAGTTCAAAATCATGTTCCGTGTGGAGTAGCGTAAAAGGTAGTTTGTTGTACTGATTCGAGATTATCTAAACCGATCAAATTATATCGAGGTTAAAATCAAGCTGTTTGGCTTCTCAAGCAGTTGATTAACGAAGTTGATAATATTACTTATCGTTTGAAAAAAGTAACGCCAATGTTAAAATTAACACCTCAACAAGAATCCGCTCACGAGCAAGCAGAAATTTGTCATATTTGTGTAAAAGCTTTTGACGATGACAAAAAAGTACATGACCATTGTCATTTGACGGGACAGTGTCGTGGAGCGGCTCATAATCAGTGTAATTTAAAATTTCATGCTCCAGATTTTATACCGGTTATTCTTCACAATTGTCGAGGATATGATAGCCATATTATAGTAGAAGCTTTTGGTGATTCTGATATAAAATCTCGTCTAAAACTCGATAACATCATCAAATGCATCCCAAATAATTTTGAGAAGTACATGTCAGTTACGCTAGGTAAATTGCGTTTTATTGACAGCCTGCAGTTTATGGCAGCCTAGTTAGATGAGCTAGTGAAAGGTTGTAGTAAATTTGATAACCTAAGAGACTATTTTGGAGATAAATTTAATCTACTAGCTAAAAAAGGAGTTTTTCCATACGAATACCTCGAAGACTGGAGTAAATTTGATGAAATATCTTTACCTGACAAAGACAAATTTTACTCACAACTTAAAAATGAAAATATAACTGATGATGAGTACAGGTATGCACAAGATATCTGGAAAGAGTTTGATTGTGAGACTTTTGGTGATTATCATGATTTATACCTGAAAACTGACGTGTTATTTTTAGCAGATGTTTTTGAAAGTTTTCGTGAAGTGAGTTATAATAATTATGGACTAGATCCTTGCTGGTATTATTCTGCCCCTGGGTTGTCATGGGATGCTTTGCTGAAGTTTAGTAAGGTAAGGTTAGAATTAATGACTGATGTTGATATGTTCAATTTTATCGAAAAAGGTATCCGAGGTGGTATTAGCGTGATAACAAAAAAATATGCTGAAGCAAACAACAAATACCTGAAACAGTATAACCCTGACCTTTCTTCGAAGTATATAATTTATCTAGATTGTAATAATCTTTACGGTGGTTCGATGGCATAACCAATGTCTTTAGCGGATTTCATTGGATCACGGTTGATCGATTTCTATCAGAGACAGAAAAAAAGATACCCGATGATGTTTCCTATATCGTTGAAGTTGATCTTGATTATCCAAATTCGCTACACAAATTACATAACGATTACCCATTCTGTGCGGAATCGATGGTAATAGATTATAGTTTGTTATCAAAAGAACAACAAGCGTTAGCATAACCAAGGCAACATTCCATGGTCAAGAAACTAGTACCAAATTTACTTGATAAGAAAAATTACGTTTTGCATTACAAAGTTTTAAAACAAGCAGTCGATGCTGGTCTTGTGTTGAGAAAAGTTCATCGTGTACTAAAATTTAATCAGTCGCCGTGGATGAGATGTTATATTAACTCAAACACTTCAAGAAGGGCTGCAGCAAAAACAGAGTTTGAGAAAAACTTTTTTAAACTGATGAACAATTCCGTTTTTGGTAAGACGATGGAGAATATTAGGAAACGTGTAAATATTGAAATAGTTAATGATATCAATCGCAGAAACAAACTTGTGTCAGACGATGATTTTGTGAGCATGAAAATATTTAATGAAAATCTTGTTGCGATACAAAGAAGAAAAGTAAATCTAAAACTAAACAAGCCGATCTATGTTGGAGCTGCAGTGTTAGATTTATCAAAGTGGCTGATGTACGATTTTCATTACACTTTTGTTAAAAATCAGTGGCCGGCTAGTAGATTATTGTTTACTGATACTGATTCGCTCGTATATGAAATCGAATGTGAGGACATCTATCAGGACATGTACAATAATCGACATCTGTTTGATCTTTCCGATTATCCACGTGACAGTAAATTTCATGATGACACAAATAAAAAGTTTATTGGTAAGTTTAAAGATGAAATGAACTCAAGCGCTATCAAATACTTTATCGGATTACGTAGTAAAATGTATGCCGTATTATTGGACAATAATAAAATAACGAAAAAAGCAAAAGATCTGCCTCGTAATTTTGTTAAAAAGTTTATGAAATTTGATGACTACAGGTATGCGCTTGATGGCGGTGTTAGTTTATGAGAGCTATGGCAATTCGAACTAATCATCATAAACTCGAAACAGATGTCATTATCAAAAGTGGATTGTATAATTTTGATGACAAACGCTATTGTAAAAATGGGATAGATACATTTGCTTTTGGGTATTGTCACGATGATAGATCTATACTCGACATTATCTTTACCAACTGAAATTTTATCTACACTTATAAAATAATGTTTGAAAATTTGACAATGACAAATAGCTACAATAGTAGCATCAAATATCTAATGATGGACGGTAAACAATAGACAGTTGAATTTAATAATCAAACATCAGGTATATGTTTTAATAGAACACGTGACAAGTTAAAACTTTCGCTCATCAGATCTGATAACAGCGTGTATTTCAATTATCTCGAACAATTGTATCAAAAGTTGCTAGCGGAATTTAAAAACTTTCACAGCCCCATTAGCCAAAAAAACTATACTAAACTCACAATTGATCTCGATCGGTGAAAGGTATATTTTATCAACAAAAATTATCCTCTGAACAAACCAGAAATAAAAGATTTGTTAGAGTCCCATCGCTGTGTGAGCGGTAAAGTAAAATTTAGTATCTATAGTCGTGATAGTGAAGTATTTTTAATATCAACAGTTGAAACATTAATCATTGGTAATGAGATATAAAATAATATCATTTTCATTCTAATGCTAGTTTAATTTCCACCTTGTTAACTGAAACGTTCTAATACACAGTTTAATTTTCATCCTGTTATCTGATAAAAAAATTTGAAGTAAAACCTATTTGCCGTCTTTAGAATAATCATATTCCACGCATGTGCTGTTCTAACAAATTCATCGCTTCTGTTGACAGAGCTTATCGCATTCCAACACCTGTTGTTTTGTCTGGTTACAAAATATCTGTCTACATAGTAGTAGTATAGGGAAATGAGGGTTTGGCGGGGGTGGGGAAGGAGGTGTGGGAGGGGGGGTGAGCCAAAACCCTCATTTCCTAATACTACTTCTTATTGATGAACACTTTAAAAGAATATGTAATTCCTGGAAAAATTAATTCCACCCTGCAGTTCTCAAACATAATAATGACCCATATGGAACAGGTTGTCAAATTTCGCCTAATATTGTTAATATAACATCCACCATCGCACTAAATTTAATATGCGATATAATTGATAATAGCTACCATTTTGACATCTCTAGGTCTAATCAGGCTCAGCAGGGATATATATATTATATTCATCCAGTATTCAAACACCCCCAGGATGGCTTATTGTATCTGAGCCAATAAATCAAGTCTACCTGCGTGTACATAATCTATTATTGTCGAGAATGAATTTCAAACTTACAAATCAGGATGGAAATATTATTGACTTAAGAAACGAAACTCTATATATTAATTTATACATACGATCCTAGATCAAGATATCGTCTTGATATAAATAAAATCTTTGTTTAGTTCCCCTTGACCGTCAATAGCAGCAGGCAGAGTGGAAGGACAACAATTGAGTCGCTGTACGAATATACAAAATCGCCTTACAAAGTCAAGACAAAATAACTTCAATAATAGTATAACAAAAATGAGCTAAAGTAACCGTATGAAAATATAATTAGTTAGAGACTTTTGGTTTAGTGTTATTGACTTTTTCAGCCTCTGTAGGAACCTTTCTTTTTCGTTAAGGATTCGAGCAAAAATTTGTAGGATTCTCCCTGCCTGCTGCTTTTTAATATAGATTATACTTACTATCCCAAGTTCCTCTGGAAACAAGACATTTTAATTGTAATGTGACCCTGGTCTTCCTATTACGGGGATAATAAGGTTATAAAATATATATTTTGTGCAAAAACAATAACAGTTATTTACATAATCTTGAACATGTGTTATGTTCTCCTTGCGTCATAGGGTTTTACTATTTTCTTGGTATGGGTTTGGATAAGTTAGGGCAAGAGTCAGAAGAATAATATTCTGCTTATGAAACAGTCTCATGTTACATTTGATTTTAGATTATGCATTGCTTATTGTCTGTCATGATCAATATCTTATACAGAACTCAGGATTTAATGCCCTTGACTTATAAATGAGACGTACATGTTAACAAACGGAGATTGAAAAACACTATAATAAGGACTTGACATCTGTTTTACTTGATGCTTCCCGTTAAAGCTCATTTGTTCTATAAGTCCCCTGTTGACCATATCAACAAATTTATTTCACTTGCTGAAGACACAGGGAATATAAGTTGATATGAATGGTGAAGACTATATAAAAAGAGTGCGTGTATTGAGATTATCATTGAAATTCAATCTTAAATTCCTTAGTTCCATTTTATTTATTGTGACATTTTCTGCGTTTCAATCTTGTACGATAGCTGTTTGATTTAAAGTGCACCTGTAACGAAGAGATTTAATTCAAATTTAGGAAGGTATTTCTCTCGTATGATTATATCCCACACTATCTTCTTTAGTGTTTTCTCATTTATAAGTGCACCTGTAACGAAGAGATTTAATTCAAATTTAGGAAGGTATTTCTCTCGTATGATTATATCCCACACTATCTTCTTTAGTGTTTGCGTGTTGTGATATAAATTTTAGTTGTTTCTTCACTGGTAATATTTAATTATATTTATAAACGCAATCGTGAACCGATGTAAAAGAGTATTACCTTTGACTATTGACGGGGGATAATTTGATGTTTGGAATAATACCTAGAATACAATCCCAGACGTGTATATTATAGTTCAGGCTTTTCATTTACCTATAGTGTTAATGTGAAATAGTTTGTACTACACCATTTGTGTACCCATGATAAATACACTAGCAATTTATATATAGAAATATAGTAACATTTTTATTATGGGATAGGAATGAAATGTATATTAGATTATGACTAGTTCGGTGCAGCACTCGGGTACATTACGCTTCATTCAATAATGTTTGCAATTATTGCACCAATCAGATATTTGATTATTGTTTGTTATTAGATCATAAGTTACACGCTCTTGTCTGTGGTACTTCGTGCTGTGGTAAGAACCAGTCGGGTAACGATGGAAATATATTTAGTGTCTCCCCCGCACCACAAGCTGTCGTGTATTTTGAAAAAGATAACAGAGTAACTACCCATACTTCGCGACTTATTTCACTATTTAGATATGAATCATAATTAATTCAATAACAAAAAATTGATGAAAGGAACATTTAAGACATTACTTACATACATTGACATGGTTATTGATAACCTCAGTCCCATCGTGTTAATGGATATATTGTAAAAAGATTTTGTTAACGTCACAGCAACGTTGACTTCGATCCACCTGCGCTTTTCGATATGTATCATCTCTTGCTATCATGTTTTGACGCTCTACTATCGACTGTATATTGCACGTCTTAACCGCATTGGTTTCAACTGTGTCTGACGTTTGATCTAGCTTCAAAGGCACATATATTTGTATTATCTGCTTTCCGTGCAATGCATTGTCATCAATTGTCTGATTTAATAGTGTCTTATTTTCTCGAACAGTCCAATCAGAACAATATCCTGGATTAAAGGTGATGATCAATGCTAAGCTTAGGAAAATTTTCCACGTTATAGATCCATCATTACTTAAAAAGGTCGAATCATATTATGGGACAGAACCAAGCAAAAATTATTTCCAGTTATACGTGGGTATGAATGGTGTAAAAAACAACGCAGAGTCAAATTATTAATGCCGAATAAATAAAATAAATAAAAGGAAAAGCCAATGATGATATTTCTCTTCTTCATTGCATGGATAAAGCGTGCTATAATTGCTATTCAAATAAGAATTTGCTTGTTTGTTTCATTTCCTTTAGTGATTTTTCATTCCACAATTTCAGCATTGCTATTCACATCTTTAACAGTATCAGTAAGGTTTTAACTGTGCCTGTTACTGACATTTTTATTTCAATGTTTGGAAGCGATTTATGAAATGTTATTGTCTTATCCCCCCATATAAATTAGAATTGGAGTCTTGAGTTACCGCAATATAGATCGTAGTTTGCTTTATCTATTTATTAAATTTGTATTGTTTTTTATACGCAATCGTGAGCTGGAGCAAAATAGTTAAGCAAACTATTAATTGAATCAGGTAATTCAAATTTTCTCCAATACATATAAAAATATACTATCCCTGCATAGTCATTATGTCGTATTGTTAAAAAATAGTACTAATGTAAAATGTTTGAACTGCGTCCATGACACAATGGCTAATTACTTAGGATATCCTATTATTCTTTTCATTTTAGCTTGCCCCAAAACTACATTATTCTATATATTTTGAAATCTTGGACAAGTTCAGGCATCACTAATGAATACGTATTATCAGCAATGTTACATGTAGTTTTAGGATCCAGTGTCGCAAACTTTTGCTTTAGCTTACGATGCAGTAAAAATAAAACAATTCATACGAAGGTAACCAATAACATTAATATTACTTACATGCACTGACAAGTTTAGCCGTTGCATCAATGTCATCGGATAAATGGATTTTGTTGAGGTCGGCGTATGGTCGATCTTGTTCCAAATGCAGTTTTCTTATATGATTACGAAGTTGTAACTGGAAGCGTGAACTCGACTTCTTCATGGCATTTGCCTCAACGGAGTAAAGGCTTTGGTGTAGCATCCAATTGATATCACCTTTTGTTCTTGTCTTACCCTGCATTCCATCGTCAGCGTTTACCTGATTCAGTTCGTTTGCATTATTGCTAACTGCCGATTCAGAGGAATCACCTTTTATCCAAGTCATGATAAATATTAAACTTAGGGGCCATGCCATAGATTTAATTGGACTCATATTGGCGTACATACAACCTCGGACACACTTAATCGGGAAAAATGCGAATAAGTAACTAATTTCCAGATTTACACAATTGTCCTTATATGCACAATATCTGTGACGCAGTCCAAACGTCAGTCAGACGCGGGAGTGACCACTACTACGCCTACTTAGTCATTAACAATAACAAATAAACATATAATGGCATTGATAAATGATCTGATAATAAGTCAGGTGAATAACCATTGATATGAGAAGAAAATGGTTGAGAAATGAGTAATAAATAATACATTTAGGATCGGCGTATTAACTAGGTGTCCTGCCGGCAAGCAAACCAATTACATCAATGTATATGTAATGATTAATTGAAACAAAATTATAATCAATCTTTTCTTGAATGAACAATGTTGTCAATAATTTACATTGAGACGATATATATATACATATATATATATATATATATATATATATATATATATATATATATATATATATATATATATATATATATATATATATATATATGTCATTATATGTTTATTTGTATGTATACATATATATGTATATATACATATATATATATATATATATATATATATATATATATATATATATATATATATATATATATATATATATATATATATATATATATATATATATATATATATATATATAAAAGTCATATGGCCAACCGTGCAATCGTCAGACATATTAAACCTAATACTTCCGTGCAAACCTGTAGTAGCTTATCGGAGACCAAAAAACCTAAAGGACACTCATATAAAACTCATATAAACCTAAAGTCAGAGCAAAGCTAACGTCAATCGCTAGACAAAACCAACCTAGTCAATCTGGACCTTGCGGCGATAAAAGATGCAAAACCTCTCAACAAATGATAGAGATCAAGACATTCACTAGCACAGTGACTAAAGAAAAACTAAACATACATGGTCCAAAAAAAACGTGCAAAACTGAGAATGTGATTTATCTCATCACGTGTAAGATATGTGGCCTTCAATATGTCGAAGAAACAGAAAAGCTACACAAAAGGATAAACCTTCATAAATCTGATTGGATGACAAAAAGTCTGTACAGAAGCCCGGTCGCAGAACACTTCTCCTCCCCTGGCCACACTTTCAGTGATATAATACTTATCGCTATTGCTAACAACCACAGAGTTCCCAAACCAGGAAGTAAAAGGAATCATACTGGATACGCCGCCTTAGAACATTGAAACCAAGCAGTCTAAACCAAGAAGACTAGAAAATGAAAATTATGCACTAGTAGAATTTAACATTTTTTAAATCTTCTTATTATCCTCCAATTTTTACTACAAGAATAACCGGTATAGAATCAAATATCCGGGATATAGTCTGCGTTACATAAATGTACAAAACGTAAAATTTGGTGTCGCTTTGCCTTGTAGACTTTTAGGGAATTATACACCGTTTTCAGTTCCCGCAACTAGTCTATACAAGCTGGTATTTATAATTATCCCATGTGGAGACAGCCATGTAGAGGTTTACAAACACAAAGTTTTTGTATTTATTTGTTTGTCGTATATATGTTTTGTATTTGCTTTTGCAAAACACTCATTAAGAGTCCAAGGCGCTTAGGTTAGTTAGTTACTAGTTTCGTACTTTTCGACGTCAGTTTCTTGCATCTATATATATGTCTAGCAGATGATTAAATGCATTATAAGGAAAACGGAATGTATAACCTGACGTAAAGTTGAATGCAATCTTTTGCATATAATATATCCATACATTATCCAGTCATGAGGTAAGATCATAGCGGAATCAGTTCCGATAGTGCCGGATAATTATTTCAAATTATTTGACTCGGGACAACTATTTCGTGTGAAATTCAAATTTGTGGATTGTATTATTTTTATTATTATTATTATTATTATTATTATTATTATTATTATTATTATTATTATTATTATTATTATTATTATTGTCCTACATAAGGCTGTTGACGAATCATGACATCGGTACATCATCACTTCTAGCGTAAGATCTATGTTGGAATACATCTACTATTCATACCCATCATCAGTAGATCATAAACTAGACATTCTATGATTATTTGGGATTTAATTCGAAAGATGGTATGTTCATTTCATATGACTGCTTTGTAGTGTAGATAAATAAATTATGTTTTAGTTGTACAACACTTGTACGTTTGGGGTGTTTTTATTACTTATCTTGAGAGCATATACTCAAAACAGTTCCGATAATCATATAAGCGAGTTCAATGTTACATATTCGAGGTTAATGTCTAATACAAGCTGTAATGGTGGCACTAATTCTAACTTTCTAAACAGGACAATGTTATAAGTAACCTTCCATTACTGTATTATTATTAGTGTCTCAAAACAATGCTTCCATCTACATTCGCTTTGCTTTCAGTCATGGCAGATCTTCCATTTCGTAAGATTATAAAATATTTGATATTATTATAGTGGGTGTGAATGATAGGGACCTAATTATATGCTTTTGTTTTCTGAAGCTCTGGTAAGTACCGATATTCACGATATAAAAACTTCATGACACAACATAAGTAACGTAAGTAAATGCATATATATATATACATATATATATATATATATATATATATATATATATATATATATATATATATATATATATATATATATATATATATATATATATATATATATATATATATATATATAGATATATATATATATATATATATATATATATATATATATATATATATATATATATATATATATATATATATATATATATATATATATATATATATATATGTGTATATATATATATATATATATATATGTATATATATATATATATATATTATATATATGTGTATATATATATATATATATATATATATATATATATATATATATATATATATATATATATATTTAAACATTCACATAGTTACGTACAATAAAGGTAATGCATTGTTTTGAATTGTACCCTAAATTTGACTTGATAAATGTTATGAATGTAGTCATCATTTATCCACCCCTATATCACTGCATATCTCGAAGAATATTTGGCTTATATTATAGCAACAATAATCACATTCACTTACTCAGATGCGAAACATACAAGACTAGAATTTCTATTTCTTAAAGCTTTATATTTAGACTTTTCTAATTTAAATTTTATTATTCGTTTTCATACTTCCTTGTCGATATTACTGATCAGTGGGAATCATGGTTTGAAATATTGAGTTTGCCTCCTAAATAGGTCTGATTTCCTACTATGTATATGTGCATGATACTTTTCCAGATCTGCGTACATGTCCCAGTTGTATTTAAGGCGGAATATAATATAATATTGCATTCTGAATCTAGTATCCGTCCGACTATCTTGCCTAAAGCTTCAATTTTGCATAATGGCTTATGCAACCAATTGAACTTCGTAGACAAAAGAAAACTCCACGAATATGGTTTCAAATGAACCCATACGTAGGTTTATATCCCTAAAAGAAATCAAAGGCTTTCGCAGATTAATATAACTTAGCTATCTATACATATTCAACGTTGTCGACTACTTGGAAATGTGAATAAATGAGTTAATAAGATTATATTTTGCAACAATATAGACCCAGACTGAGTACACATAATTCTACAACACACGTGATTCCTGCATTGAAAGGTTGATGTCAGTAGTATAAGGAAATGAGAGTTTTGACTCACTTCATTTTTTTTACCCTCCAAATAAGTATAAATTAAATGAGGGTTTCCAAAACAGGGAAATGAGGGTTTTGGCCCACCACCCCTCCCACACCTATTAGAACGTTTCAGTTAACAAGGCGGAAATTAAACTAGCATTAGAATGAAAATGATATTATTTTATATCTCATTACCAATGATTAATGTTTCTACTGTTGATATTAAAAATATTTCATTATCACGACTATAGATACTAAATTTTACTTTACCACTCACGCAGCGACGGGATTCAAACAAATATTTTATTTCTGGTTTGTTCAGAGGATATTTTTTTGTCGATAAAATACACCTTTGACCGATTGAGATCAATTGTGAGTTTAGTATATTTTTGGTGGCTAATGGGGCTATGAAAGTTTTTAAATTCCGCTAGCAACTTTTGATACAATTGTTCGAGATAATTGAAATACTCGCTGTTATCTGATCTGACGAGCGAAAGTTTTAACTTGTCGCATGTTCCATTAAAACATATACCTGATGTTTCATTATTAAATTTAACTGTCAATTGTTTACCGTCTATCATTAAATATTTAATGTTACTATTGTAGCTATTTGTCATTATCAAATTTTCAAACATTATTTTATAAGTTTAGATAAAATTTCAGTTGGAAAAGATAATGTCAAGTATAGATCTATCATCATGACAATACCCAAAGGCAAATGTATCTACCCCATTTTTACAATAGCGTTTGTCATCAAAATTATACAATCCACGTTTGATAATGACATCTGTTTCGAGTTTATGATGATTAGTTCGAATTGCCATAGCTCTCATAAAACTAACACCGCCATCAAGCGCATACCTGTAGTCATCAAATTTCATAAACTTTTTAACAAAATTACGAGGCAGACCTTTTGCTTTTTTCGTTATTTTATTATTGTCCAATAATACGGCATACATTTTACTACGTAATCCGATAAAGTATTTGATAGCGCTTGAGTTCATTTCATCTTTAATCTTACCAATAACCTTTTTATTTGTGTCGTCATGAAATTTACCGTCACGTGGAGAATCGGAAAGATCAAACAGATGTCGATTATTGTATATGTCCTGATAGATGTCCTCGCATTAGATTTCATATACGAGCGAATCAGTATCAGTAAACAATAATCTACTAGCCGGCCACTGATTTTTTACAAAATTATAATGTAAATCGTACATCAACCACTTTGATAAATCTAACTCGGCAGCTCCAACATAGATCGGCTTGTTTAGTTTTAGATTTGTTTTTCTTCTTTGTATCGCAACAAGATTTTCATTAAATATTTTCATGCTCACAAAATCATCGTCTGACACAAGTTTGTTTCTGCGATTGACATCATTAACTATTTCAATATTTACGCGTTTCCTAATATTCTCCATCGTCTTACCAAAAACGGAATTGTTCATCAGTTTAAACAAGTTTTTCTCAAACTCTTTTTTCGCTGCAGCCCTTCTTAAAGTGCTTGAGTTAATATAACCTCTCATCCACGGCGACTGATTAAATTTTAGTACACGATGAACTTTTCTCAACACAAGACCAGCATCGACTGCTTGTTTTAAAACTTTGTAATGCAAAACGTATTTTTTCTTATCAAGTAAATTTGGTACTAGTTTCTTGACCATGGAATGTTGCCTTGGTGATGCTAACGCTTGTTGTTCTTTTGATAACAAACTATAATCTATGACCATCGATTCCACACAGAAAGGGTAATCGTTATGTAATTTGTGTAGCGAATTTGGATAATCAAGATCAACTTCAACGAAATAGGAAACATCTTCGGGTATCTTTTTTTCTGTCTCCGATAGAAATCGATCACCCGTGATCCAATGAAATCCACCAAGAGGCATTGGTTCTGCCATCGAATACCCGTACAAGTTATTACAATCTAGATAAACTATATACTTCGAAGAAAGTTCAGGGTTATACTATTTCAAATATTTGTTGTTTGCTTCAGCATATTTTTTGTTATCACGCTATTACCGCCTCGGATACCTTTTTCAATAAAATTGAACATACCAACATTAGTCAGTAATTCCAACCGTACCTTGCTAAACTTTAGCACAACATCCCATGACAACCCAGGGGCAGAAAAATACCAGCAAGGATCTAGTCCATAATTATTATAACTCACTTCACGAAAACTTTCAAAAACATCTGCTAGTAATAACACATCAGTTTTCAAATACAAATCATGATAATCACCAAAAGTCTCACAATCAAACTCTTTCCAGATATCTTGTGCATACCTGTACTCATCATCAGTTATATTTTCATTTTTAAGTTGTGAGTAAAATTTGTCTTTGTCAGGTAAAGATATTTCATCAAATTGACTCCAGTCGTTGAGGTATTCGTATGGAAAGACTCCTTTTTTGGCTAGTAGATTAAATTTATCTCCAAAACAGTCTCTTAGGTTATCAAATTTACTACAACCTTTTACTAGCTCATCTAACGAGGCTGCCATAAACTGCAGGCTGTCAATAAAACGCAATTTACCTAGCGTAACTGACATGTACTTTTCAAAATTATTTGGGATGCATTTGATGATGTTATCGAGTTTTAGACAAGATTTTATATCAGGATCTCCAAAAGCTTCTACCATAATATGGCTATCATATCCTCGAAAATTGTGAAGAATAACCGGAATATAATCTGGAGCATGAAATTTTAAATTACACTGATTATGAGCCGCTCCACGGTACTGTCCAGTCAAATGGCAATGGTCATATACTTTTTTGTCATCGTCAAAAACTTTTTCACAAATCCGCCAAATTTCTGCTTGCTCGTGATCGGATTCTTGTTGAAGTGTTAATTTTAACATTGGCGTTACTTTTTTCAAACGATAAGAAATATTATCAACTTCATTTATCAACTGCATGAGAAGCCAGATAGCTGGATTTTTACTACGATATAATTTGATTGATTTAGATAATCTAGAATCAGTACAACAAACTACCTTGTACGCTACTCCACACGGAACATGATTTTGAACTTTTCTTGTACTCGATTGATTAGGATTATTTTCTACGCCAAGTACAGGTTGAAGTAAACACTCAAAATCAGCGTATATAACGAAAGGAATTTTTAGTTTGTGATTATGATGGACAAACTGTAACACACTATCTTTTTTAGATGGCATTGTTATTCTTTGCACATCACTACAGTACTGCAAATGCTTTTGTAATGTTTCATTGTTAGTACAACCATGCAAGCAGTGGTAACAAAAGAACTTTTTGTTCCTATTTTTATTGTACTGTTTACCAACTAGTCCGTTAAAGTTTTTAATCCAAACGTAATGATTTTTGTAGTACAGTAAATTTATAGTCGATTGTGAAGCTTTTTCTGAAATATATCTCGGGTATACATCCTCTTTTTCATATAGTCCGAAAACGTTAATTGAAACATTTTTTTCCTTTTCAAATTTTGGTATTTGATTTTCTGCCACAGGAAAGTTAATATCTTTAAAATTTAATCTAGACATGTGACTGATATATTTTTCAAGACGAGTAGCGTTTTTTTCTGCTGGAAATAGTGCGGAAAGAACAGCCCATTGGAAACATTTGTTATCTACGTTTTTGATGTTTATACAACATCTTTTACTTTTTATTTTTGGTGGCAGGTCGACGTATGAACTAACTCTTAATACATTATATTTCATCGTGTGAAATAATATTCCTTTGATCATTTCAAACTTCCAACCCGAACCTAATTGACTAAATTCCTCTTATTTTTTCCAAATTTCTTGGTGTATTTCATCCGATAATGATAACAGATCAGTCCCAAGCAGAGCACTTCTTGATTTTGCGTTAATATAAGGTTCTGCAATTTCCTTGCTAGTTAATTCTTCCGTTATAACTAACTTTGAAAATATAACATGATATTGCACAAATAATCTAATACTTTTGTGTTTTTCGAGCTCACGTTTTACAGTTGTCTGTAGTAGGTGGTAAAGATTCGTTGCATTAAAATTTACTCAAACAATTTGATTATCAAACTGATAACTATTATCAAAACAAGCAAAAGCAGTCGCTATTTTATTAGGTTCTCCCATAAGGCTTCTCTTAGCTATATCACGTAATTTTAACATTATTATATTATAATGTAATATCTAATTAATAATTTTTTCACACTGCGCATGCGCTAAAAATCAATTGAAGATAAAAAATCGCCTATAATATAATGACAGCAAATCTAACAAACACATGTGAGCAAGAAACATATCAAGTTCACCCAAAGTATAACTTTACCTCACACTGCGCATGCGCTAAAAATCAATTGAAGATAAAAAAATCGCCTATAATATAATGACAGTAAATCTGACAAGCGCACGTGAGCAAGAGATTTATCATGTTCACCCAAAGTATAACTTATAGGCTGGAAATGTATTAGGTTCGGTTATTAATATTAAAACTAGAATACCTGTTGGCAAATTAACGTCAGCGGGTTATAATATTAGTGTAAAGGGAGATAATGCTGAGAGGATTGCAATGTTTAGAAAAGATTTTATTTACACGTTGTTCTGCGATGATATTCCAGAGGGACAGCGTGTATATCATTATAACGGTAAAGTCACTGATGACAACATTGAAAACTTATCCTTACAAGGTGAGTTTCAGCCGCATCCGGTCTTTGATTTATACGAGGCTAACGATTAGAAACAGAAAAACTAAAAAGGTTCTTGGTACTATGAACAATATGGGTTATATCAGGGTAATTGTTAGAGGAACACTAACAGATTTTGTTCATTATCTTGGTCATAGGTTTGTTTACAAGGTGTTTAACGGATCTATCCCCAATGGTCTTGTTATTATTCACATCAATAACGTAAAAACTGATAATCGATTGAGAAATCTGGAGCTAGTGACGCAAGAGGAAAATGTGAGAAAAGGACGAGGTGGTGGTATTAATTTTAGATGTCCAATAAAACCTGTTATTTCAAAAAACCTCGAAACGGATGAGGAGATTGAATTTAAATCGATTACAGCTGCGGCGAAATATTATAAGATAAATTCCAGAACAATAAAATTTATAGCCGATGGAGTAACAAAATCAGCTTTTTCAAGAGAATACGATGCTAGGATTGGTTTTAGATATGATGATCAATAATATTTTGTAATTTGGTTTTAGTCAAGCAATGATGATCAAATGCTATGATATCATCGTGATTAAATTTTAGCGTCGTTACTGCACTTTCATTAATTTTATTTTTTTCTGCTTCTGTTAGTAATATTTTATGAGAATCACCTTGCATTACAATAACATCAACACTATAACCTAACAAACATTTTCTTACCGCTTCGGCTAGTTCGTTGTAATTTACTATATTAACTTTTTGGTGATATTTTATCTCATCAATCATCTTATAATAATAAATTAGATAAAAATATATTATAATAATGGACTTGATGAAATGACTCGCTGAACTCTACGAAGAAGATACAAGCGACAAAGTCACCAGCGATAAGGTCACATTTTCCAAAGATTTTATAGACAAATCTGTTGGTTATAGTGCAGATGATATTTTGTATAACAATGAATCTGATGATGATGGTGAAATAGTCACTGTTGCTGATAGATCAAATTACAGCAGATCAACAACTAAACGGTATAATGTCAAGTATCACATTGCAAAAAAAATAATGAAATTTTATTTTACCGTTGCCGAACAACAACTGTTTTGGCAGTTAATCAAACCTTTCTTAAACATCAGGATTCCAGGCCGACAGAAAAATATCAAATTCGATTTCGTATTTGTCAAGATTTTTAATCTAATGACGATCTCTGAGAATCGTAAGCAGTATCTAATATCGTTATGTAAACCAGTAAAATGTAAATCTGTCAAACAAAAGTATGAGTTAATTTATAATAACATTATATCATAATTTGTTTGGTTGGGATCCAACTGTTAAATTTATCGCTATACCCACGCCATTTGACTAAACTTTTATTTCCTTTTTCTCTAATCACTTTCTCGATAACCAAAACATCCTGCTCAGTTTTCTGTAGTTCTTGTTCATAAACCCTACCTACGATCGGTTCCCCTGCCAGATCTTTTAAAACGTACGTTACAGGTACTGTTAAAAGTACCTTATCTACTACAAATACTTCTTCGCTGCAGTTTGGAGTAAATCCTTTCGCAAATACCTTTTTTGTCAAAGAAATTCTAACTTTATCACCAACCATAAATTTATGTTTGCGGTACATGTTTTCATTTGCTAATATCGGATTTTTAACAGCTTTTTTAGGTGACATTTTGATAGTTCGATGTTTTGTGTTATTATATTCACCTACGATTTGAGAAAGGTCATCGATGTACCTGTTGTTTTTTTTTAGCTGTCATATGTTTGTGTAATTTCTCGTTTAGCGTGCGATTAAATCTCTCAACAACAACGCTTTTACCCTCGTTTCCTGTAACATACTTTTTTATATTATTTTGTTCTAGAAAATGCTCAAACTTTTTGTTAAAGAACTCGGATCCGTGATCAGTCCAGATTTTATTTGGGTTTCTTTTTACACTTGTTATTATTTGTTTTAACGCATCAGTCATTGAAGTCCCTGTCTTATCCGAAACAGGTACACTGAAAGCGTATTTGCTATAAACATCTATAACATTAAACAAATACCTTTTTGGAGCACCATCAGCGCCAACGTTAAACTGAGCTAGATTGGATACATCCTCCAAATCTAATGCCCATATATCATCTACACCATTAGCGACAACTTTACGTCTTGGAAACTTTTTTTTTTTGGTCTGTGCAGCTTGACTGCAAGATCATCGTATACTTTTTGGCCAAGTCCAAGTTTATATTTTGCTCCAATCATTCCCTGAACAAATTTTCTATCAAAACGTTCTCGTAGATTTGTTGGCTTCATATCACGTAATTGGTCTAACATTACTTTATCACAATCTAATTTTGAGTTTTCATGATCACGATAACAGATATCATGACGCATTGCTATTGCATCCACTTGATTATAAGGCTCTTGGCCTGGAAACGGATTGTCGTTTTCATCTAGTTGTTGATCTAGCGGATTCCACGGACCAGTATACCGATGACCTGGCAATGTCCAACCGCCTTTTTGTTTTGGTAATTTTCCAATAATTTTATGTATATCTATACCTGACCCTATTATTTCTCTATTGTTACAACATTGACAGTACGCGACAATTTTATTTTTTTCAAGACATAAATCTCCGTCAGAATCACAGTTGCATATCATTTTATATTTGTATTCGTCGACTAAAATAATATCAGGATAACCAGATCCTAGCGAATTTTTCGCTGGCGACATCTTTGAGGATACTGTCGCTGGGGACACTTTCTTTAAAAACATATTTTTTCTTTTTCCACAGACTGCACAAAAACTTTTTAATATTATCCTGTTGATTTTTGTTTTTTCTGTTGTTTCATTAATGTTTTCTGTTTCAGTTCTACACTTGAGACAGTATGTTGACATTATTCTATTTTTAAGTTTAGATAAAATTTATTGCGATCTCATCTTTAGCGTGAGAAGGATGCTTGTCAAACTGTAAAATAAATTTTAAAAAATTAACATTTCTGCTCATCTGTTGGATAAACATAATGCAATAATATCCACAAGCAGACGTTCCAACAGGTTGGAGTTGATTTGATGAATAATATATTTTTTTTTAATTTTTTGTTCATATACTTTTTTATTACATCGCTTGGAGGAAGTCCAAACAAGTCAAAATAATTATTATTATAAACTGCTACCCAATGCGTGCCGGGTCCGTCATTGAAATCTTGTATATTAATAACACACGAACTTACAGCTGACGGTGATTTTATTGCTGCGAGTTCAACTTTAGAATAAACTCCGTGAAATCCAGGAACAGCTTTTAACTTATCAATGATATCAAAATTACTCAACGGGGTGGTCGAGTTCCCGGTAATGTTAGACCACGTCCGATTCCTAAAAGATTTGTCAGCAGACTTCCCACTAGTCCCGCCAAAAGTGGAGCGAACGGAATAATTCCTCCTTGTTTTGGTTGATTGCATATGCATTTGCATTGTGGTGTTGGCGATTTTGTTTTTGTTGGTTTCTTTTTTTGTTGGCCATTTTGATGTTGGCGATATTTTTTTCTTTTGTGGCATTATAATATATTATTTACATAAAATTTACAACTTTTTTATTCCACTTCCACGAATGATACCATTACCTGCGACTGCTTTCTTCGTTGCGCCAGATATTGCTCCAGACGCTGCTGCTAGTCCTAATGTGCCTAAGACTGGTAAAATTTTAGGTATTATTGTCCTAGTTAATACTGATAATACTGGACCAAGAAAACCACCTTCTTTTGCCATCGTTGTCATTTGTGCAGCACTCAAATTTAAAACAAAAGTTTTTTTACGATCATACTTCTTTACTTGATTTTTTGTTAGCATTAATTTTGTTAAAACACCATCAGAAATATTAGGATTGATTTTTAATGATACCTGTTCTCGCTTTGCAATAACAGCAACTAATTTTTTTAACTTGGCCATCGGTCAAATATACTTCTTTTACAATATACTTTGCCATTTTATATAACAACTGTAGATTAAACTTGAACTGTCATTTTACCTCCAATAGAATCTACTGTGATTAATCTATCACTAATCACTAACGCGTATACGTATAACGGCGCTCCTGGAACCTCCCCAAGTGTCCAGGTAATTTCAATATCCGCTGTGCTGTCTACAGCTCGCTCGTTATGTTTACTAACATCAAAATGAAATATAGGATAAAGCGTACGAAATTCCTCTGCTGATATTTGAGTTCCATCTTCAACATCTTGATATTTTTGTATTGCGTCAAGCAGGTACATGTACGGTCGATAAATATTTGTATTAGCATCATCAGCAAAATTGCGCTCAATAGCTCGTTCCGGATATTGCTTTGAATTTAATCTAGCGTATATTCGTCTGACATTAGAGTGATCAAATATTGCATTATATTGTTGTTGGTTACCTCGTCGGGCTTGTTGTTGAAATACGACAAAGATATTTCTCGGCAGTTGTTCGCTTGATGTTGTTGTGACCCTCCATGTGTAGTCAGTAGTATTTAGATCCGCTGTCTGATATATCTTATGCTGCTTAAAGTAAATTCTGTTTGTATGTTTATCAAGCGTACTATTTAATTCTGACATTTTACTGATTGAAGGTGTTATACGTGGCATCCACAAAGCGAGTTTGTTTATGATAAACTGTACATCAACCCCTCCAGATCTAAACAAGCAATCGTTTTGGTCTGCTCGATCTAAAATAAGAGTTTGTTTTACTCCGCGAAATACTTTATCATAATCGCGACAAAAGCCGACAATCATACTTAGCGGAAGCATCATTGTAATTTGACGTGATCCTGCTGCAAGTTTTCTTCGCCTAGCAAAGCCTTCGTTATAACGTGGATTTCTCACGTCAAGTGTGTTAAGAAGTAAATTTAACATCGCAGTACCGTTTGCATCTGCAGCTGGTGGTGTTATATATTTAGATTATTAAAAGCTGCTATAAGAGAAACTCTTGTGGCGTCTGCATTAGCAGCTGCACCTGGTGCGTCAATACCTAGCGCGTCTGCATTAGCAATGAGAAAATCTCTCACAATTCCAGCATTTGCATCAGCATTAGCTCCGTGTACTATAGCGCCTCTCTTTAGAAATTCTGTTGATTCAGCTATACCCCGTCCAATATCTTTAAACCACATCATATTAGTTGCAGTTGATCTTGTGTAATCGTCGGTAAACGAAATAATATTTAAAATTGTACTTGCAACTTGTAGATGACCTGAAATATCTTCTATAGTTTGATTGTCCACTTGATATCTAGCACTTTTGAATAAACACCAGCCGTTATTTATAAGAGCTACTTCTGTTCCAACTGCAATTGCAGCAGTTGGATTAGCTACTGTCATAATCTGACCACGAACTTCTAACATAGCCTTATGTGGCAGTAGAAATACATCTTCATCTCTGGTGTTAAAGGTTCTAATATGAGTTTTATTTGGTTCGTTAGAATTTTCATCAAGGTACTCAACAAACTCGAATTCTGTCACATCGTTGTCGATGTCATAAGTTTCTGTTAACTCGAGATATTTTTTAACAGACATTTTATTTTATTAGATTATATAAAATTTTATTGCGGCACTGTTACTTTGGATATTAATTTTTGTATGATCTGCTCGCCCTTTGGTGATAATAATTTTTTTGTTGTTGCTATCATAGCTTTTTGAGTTTCTTTTGTTGGAGCGATTTCTGAGATAGCTTGTTTTATTTCAGATGCAGTCGGTGGATGTCCTTTTATTTTATTAGCTATTTTTTGTCCCACCGCAGTCCCAGCGGCAGATGCAGCCCCAGTGGCAAAAGCTTTACCAGCGTCAATAGCAATTGGTGCAACTTTACGTGCTATACCCGAAATATTTTCAAAAACTTTATTGAATATATTTCCAAATAATCCTCCTACTAATTTTCTTCGATAAACTTTTTTTCTTTGTTTCATTATATTTGATGTTACATACTTTTTACTTTTGCTCGCGTAGATGTAAAGAATAAGTTACAACTTCATTATTAACTTGTAACTGTTTTCCTGATTGATCAGTCAACTGCATCCTTATACTTGATATTTGATCTTCAACATTTAAAGGATAATATATAATATGTTGTGGAGTTATTTGCATGAGAGACCCTGGCGGGACTTCTGGTGAGAAACTGTAAATCGTTTGACCTTTGCTACCATTTGATGTATAAGAACCAGAAGCAATAGAACAATTTACTAATATTGTATTTACTTCTGTTATATTTGCTGGCAGTTCACTGTCATATGTAATAGGCTGATCAAGTGCAGTGTAAGTTTTTTCAGTAAATCCTAACAGTTGTGCAATACTTCTTTCTCTTGGTTCAAGATTGATTGCTATATTTTTCAAAGTCATCCTAACTCGTAATGTGCTATAATTAGCAGCTAATCCAAAATCATCAGCCACACCGCCAGCTTTTGTTATGAGCTCTTTGATCGTCTTGTTTAGATCTTCAATATTATAAGCTCCTTGCGGAATTTTTATTTTTTTGTTGTAGATATTGGAGATGTTGTAATCATAGTAAAATACATTTCATCGTTAACATCATTTTTCACGTTAGGTATAGCATTCCAGCAAGTACAAGAAATTAATCCAATTTCATATTGTTTTGTAGGATCTAGTTGGATAGGTGGAATATAATTTACTGAAAAATTTGCGCTATCTATCGCAGACTCACTAGAGTTTAGGAATAATGTTGTTTGCATTCCTTTAATATTATATCATTTTACAAAATTAAGTCGCGGTGTAAAGTTTCATATTCGTCAGATGTTAATAATTCACTCGATCTTAGATGATCAAGTATGTCAATGATTTCATTATCAAGTTCAACACTAACATTCCCAGCTTCCTTTGATGATATGAATAACATTAATCTACCTATCATTTCAGTATTTGAAGTAAATACTTTTACACCAGTTCCCGTTCTTACTCTACTTTTTGTATACGAGATTTATCAAAAGTAAAATATTTCCTTCTAAAACTCCACCCACTACCAAAAGGTTTTGCTCTACTATTTTCTGCTGTTTTTTAAACGTGAGAGCAATGACACCGTTTCTCATTCTATCATAAAGTGGAAGCATATCATCAATTTCTGTAACCGTGTTTAATTCATCTTTATCAGCAGCTCCGTCTTTAAATATTACGTCTAATCTATCAAGTAATGTTTGATATTCTACACCAGTCCACTTGTTTATATTTTCAATATCACTTATATTTTCTTTGTTTAAAAAAATCATCATATTCACTACCTTTTATCTCATCATTTGCTCTCTTTATAAAATAAAGTCTTTGATCTCCAACTTCCATCAACTTTACAGTAAGCTCACCAACTCTTTGTTGCTCCTCTTTGATAACTTTTATATCTCCTGATAAATTTGTTATAATATTTGTTATTCCTTGCGTTGTTAACTCTGCTAATCTTCGATCAAGTTCCAGTGGATTGTTTATCAATCGATCTGTTTCAGCTTGTCTAGCCGCAGGATCAATATATTTGCTGTAAGTGCCTCAATTAGTTTTCTTTTTTCTTCATCAGATCTAGTAACAAGTTTTGCAGCAGCTGCTTCCTGTTGTTCTCTAACAATTCCAACCAAACCTTTTTCCTGTAGTTGTTTAAGTTCTTCTGACAGTGGTTTAGTATCAGTTTGTTTACCTAATAATGCTTCAGTAACTGGCTTGAAAATTTTAGCTGTTGCTTCTGCAGCAGTTACTTGCCCACGTCGTGCTTCTTGTACTTTTTGCTTAAGTGATGCCTGAGATTGAGCAAGTTTTTTTTTAGATCTTCTATGTGTTGTCTGTATCTTGCTCGTTTGTCCATTATTATAATTATAAATTTTATAAAATTGAAACGCTTTACTGTAAGTAAGTGTCAATACAACAGGGAAACATTTTAGTTGGATCATTTGTAAGTTTATCAAACAAGAAAAAGTTAAATTTATCTTTTGTAGCATTACGGTAAAGTTCAATAAACTTATCTTTTGTCACGTCACCGCATTGCTCGCTTGCAATATTTCTAACGTCAACATTATCCAGTCCTGGAAATAATATAAAACAACCCGTATTTCGGCGAATAAATCTGTCAACATTATAAAATCCTTGAGCATGATAAACAGAATTACACTGTTTGTTACGTAACAGTGAGAAATATGATGTTACTTAGAGGAATATCTTCAAAAACTACTATCTTATGTTCACCTGCATCAAGTTGATTAACTGGGATACGATCTTCTGGCTGCCTAATTATAAAAAAAATCTTCACCAGCTTTAAGATCATCACGAAGCTTGTTATTATATTCGCTTAATAACTCATACTTATCTTGCTGTGGATTGATTGTGTAAATATAAACTCTGTCGTAGTTAAAATTATCACCAAGAAGCAAGTTCATAAGCAAATTTGTTTTCCCCGATCCAGTTCGCCCAACAATAAGATAATGACAATCAGGACGTTCATTGTTATGTTTGTGTTTCACCAGTCTCTCTGTATCAAAGTTTAGTATCGACGATTTTGCCATTTTAAATAATATTAAACTAGTGTTGATAATTTTATCTAGGACAGTAAATAATGAGCTACTATACGAAATTTGGAACACTATTAGGAGATTTATCCACAGAAGGTTATCAAGGTGACTTATCCAGATATGCAACTCTTGATCAGCTTAAAAATGAAATCAATAATTTACTAAATATTGCCAGCGTAGATCCAGATGAAGTCGTCATTTTCCAGGACAAAGAAGGACGATTAAAGACGAGGAACGTAAACTGTCAGATATAGTTGTACGAAATCCAAGTGGGAATATTGTTATGAAACAAAACAAGATTACAGATCTTGGAAACCCAACTGAGGATGGGGATGCTGTCACTAAAAAATACGTTAATGATTGGGACGCTTCAATTAATAATGAAATCACAGCGCTCAAAACTGATTTTACCAGTCACGTTAATACATTTTTAAGTTTTCGCAGAAACATAAACAAAATTAGAGATGTATTTTTTAGAAATCCATCAAATGTTAGCATTATACTCGCTAATATTTACACAAATCTCAATGATATTAACACAAAACTCAATGATATTATTAGTGGAATTCCTAATATTGTTGAGAAAACTAATATGATTAAAATGCCTCACAAACAGATTAAAAATATTGTGTACACTGTTGCATCCGGTTATACTAGGTGGACACCAAAAAATAATTCTATTAAATATATTACAGAAGTTACCGGTGTGTATAGATTGTCAGTGCTTAGCAGTGCAAAGTTTAGAATATCTACCAAATATCTATCTCGTCATCTAAATGATGACTCATTTGGAGTATTATCTGTAATAATAAACAAAAATTCTGAAGAAGAATTTGTACTTGAACCAGTTGATAAAACTTTAAAATTAGAAAATTTTCTCTGGTGTTTGGAATTTATAGCTGAACAATCAGCTCTTATTTTGATTACCCAAACATAGGACTATATGAACTAATATTGTAATGAAAAGAAGTATAGTTGATTTCAATCATATTTCAAAAGATATTCCAGAACAGGATGTGGACGCACTAATACAATACCATAAATATTATCATAAAAAACTTTGGTGTGTGAAAAAATGTTACAAATACTACAACAAGATCCTTCGAGTAATATCTTATCTACCCTTGTTAATGTCCAGTTCTGGTATAATTTTAAGTGGGGTATCATTAAATCCTTTTTTGTTAATCATATCCGCTATTGGTGTTTCACTGACAGCGGCGTGTAAAAAAGTAGAACCAAGACTTTTGATAAAGAAGCACGGTTGTTTAACATCAATTAAAACTTACAAGAAACTACTTGATCAGATCCGGTCTTACCTACGATGAGTTAAATATAATACCGATGATTTATTACGTGAATTTCGTATTATTGACAATATGTTAACATATATTCTACCAATGATGGTTAGCAAGTATGAAAATAAATATCACAAAAATATGAGTAACATAAAATTTTATCTAAACTTAAGATATAATATAACTAAAATAATATCACTTACCTTCATCATTTTCATTCTAATGCTAATTTAATTTCCACCTTGTTAACTGAAACGTTCTAATAGGTGTGGGAGGAGGTGGTGGGTCAAAACCCTCATTTCCCTGTTTTGGAAACCCTCATTTAATTTATACTTGTTTGGACGGTAAAAAAAAATGAAGTGAGCCAAAACCCTCATTTCTTTATACTACTATGTCACTGCAAATCATATAGGCCTCTTATTTTCGACCAAGAACATCAGAAATAAATCCTAAAAAATAGATTTTCCAGTGTTAATATTCAAAATAACCTATTATATGTAATTTAAGTTTATTAGGATAGCTGCTTTCAGATGAAATTTTAGAGATAGTTACACTCGTTTATAAAGTATAACTCTCCTGGCATATATTAATTATATTTAGCGCAATGAAATATTCGATGATATTTGACCCTGCAAAGACTCTTTACTCGAGTACGTACGTAAATTTTATATTTATTGATACCGATATTGATGACATTTAAATTTCCGATACAATTATTACTTTCAATTATGCTAAGAGTTATAATGTTTCGAATTATAGAAGACACTATATAAGAATTGGCCAAGTAGAGAAAGATGAAAATACAGATAAAGAGAGATGTGGAAGATGTGGGGGCGTGCAGATAATCAGCGTGAAAAAAGCGCGTGTTTATCCTTGGTACGTCGTGTCATTTATTTTACTGTGCTTCAAATATAGAGAACAAAAATGTCTGCAGCGAACGTGCATGCAAACTTGCTGAACAGTAATATAGTCATATACAGAGGATTATCTTTGATAAAGGTTATAGAAAAGTCGTACTTTACACCAATAAGGAACGGAAAATATTCAAAGTATTTTCTTTCTCAACGTATATTACATGATAGCGTGTATAAACTCATATTCTAATATTCATTTTAAATACTGCATGTTTGCCTACTTCATTATATCCGTCCAGTTGAAATGGCATCCATTAAAATATACTTTCTTATCTTTGTTTTAACTATCGTTGATACAAGTGATGAAAAATCTTGAACTTCGTCAAAACATATTCATCTTGTTCTTATACGAGTGCTTCCGAATACATATATATATATAAATAAATGAACTCTTTCGTTCTTATCAGTTTGGGGCAAGTGTTAATAATGATGACGTGTATGCATCATGACGTACGTAATTGTAGACAACCATTGCAGAAGTTCTAATTTGAGGGAAAAATACGCCAAAGTTTGATGTTTTATATGACGATAAATTTGTCATGGAAACAGATTTGATATAATAGTAAGTGATGAGTAATCTGAACATGTTTATCACTATAGCATGTAAAGCCTGGCAATTGTTAATATGGTAGTTCCAAAATAATCGCCAATACTATTATGACCATTTTGTCCTCCTCTTTATTTTTAAAGGACCACATAGACGCTAGATAGCAAGGTGTAGGATATAAATACTGTTTTGTATATAAAGAGTAATATTTATCTATCGTCTGGAGTTAGATGTCTATTATTAAATCAGATATTGTTTTAAGGTAAAGTATTACATGCACGATGGCTAATGAATGGCCAAATTAATAAATATTTCATGTTTATCAATTTGAAAATGATTAATATGAAAATAATTGAATATAAAACATCACTTTGTAATCTTTAGAGCATACTAATCATATGATTTGGACGGACACTTTCATATTAAAGATTCAGTATATGGGTGTATTTTGCAATGCAACGCCATTGAGTGAAGGTTTTCTGTCGACTTTCTTTATTATCACATACAGAGGGATCACCATTTGGTAAATTTGAGTGTTTTTAATCTACTCGTGTGAGAATGTGGCATAATAACGGGGATCATAAGGTATCTACTTAATGAACAAGGCGGTCCAGCGGCAAGTTGTACTTAGCTGGGAGCAAAGATCATCAACGCTTTCATCGGACCCTATCCACGCCATATAGTTAACTCAGCGACTTAACTCGCAAATGTCTCGCGGTCCAGTCGTAAGAAGCTGATGTGATGGCGTATGAAGAGCCTCTTAGGCATGTTTTAATACTCCCAAAAAGGGCTTTAAGTAAGAGACACCAACCAAAACAGTTTGCTTCATTAGTGTCGCCGTAAGCGGTTTCTCTGTTTACATCAGTGTTTAGATATAGAGCCTAGGTTTAACAGTATTAGACGGTGAAGAACCATATTCTTAAATTAAAGGGTCATGTGGATGAATAATTGTCACAGTTTCTGCAGATAATATCACCATTAATTGTATCGGTGGTGAAAATAACATTCATGTACATAGAGGACGGCAAAGAATTAATATTTATGGTGACAACCATTGTATGTATGACTATCGCAAATGGCTTCGACGGTCTAGTACTGGGCTGAAGCCTGCTGTTTGTGGTTAGCGAGTCAGAAAACATAACCGCCAAGACCTCAAGAGCTTATGTATTGAAGTATTTATGTCAAACATTTTTATACGCGTGCACGTTCATTCGGAGATCTTCACAAACAGTCCTTAATTTAGAGATAGTTTACTATAACCATGTTTGCAAATACTGGTTTCATTTACATTATTACTAAGTCATATTTGTTATAATTATATCACAACATCTTGTATGGATGTACTATTTCAGCTTGTGTTTGTCGTATTGAGTCTTTAGGTAAATCATACCGTCTCTGATTACATGAGGAATGGTCAGTTTATTGTGTATATCTGGTATTCGAATTGTTCTTTTCAGTACGCTAGAGAGTTTGGTCAACTTGTAGCTGACAGCATTGCTAACAACTGGTTGTAGAACCTGGCATGACTGTCTCAGTTTATGAAATTGATAAAAATTAATTGATTCATAACCTCATAATGGGCAAGGCTGCCTAATGATCACAGGGAAGTAAGCATATATGGCAACAAGGCAGCGATGTTGGCAATATCGAAATGTGATTGACAACATATAAACATAAAAAAAACATATGCAGCAAATCAACGTACTTGGTAACAGAGCAATATGGATGTAAACGTAGAGGGTGATAGGAACAAAAATAGAGGATTGAGAGGAAAAGTTAGTTTTAAAGGATGCGAAGTCTCCGTCATACATACAGTTCGGATCACTATACGTTAACACACAGAAACAAACACACACACACACACACACATACATACATACATATATATATATATATATATATATATATATATATATATATATATATATATATATATATATATATATATATATATATATATATATATATATATATATATATATATATATATAAAGAATACAAATCACATTGCTAATAGCATCCCTTTCAAGCGTACTGCATCCACCAATGGATCACGTGTGTCAGGTTAAAAATAAAAATAGATGCAATAGACCTGTAGTAGCTTACCGGAGACCAGAAAACCAAAAGGACATCCTAGTCAGGGCAAAGTTAACGCCAATCGCTAACCAAAACCAACCTAGTCAATCTGGACCCTGTGGCGATAAAAGATGCAAAACCTGTCAACACATGATAGAGACCAAGACATTCACTAGCACAGTGACTAAAGAAAAACTAGACATAGATGGTACAAACAAAATGTGCAAAACAGAGAATGTGATTTATCTCATCACGTGTAAGATCTGTGGCCTTCAGTACGTCGGAGAAACTGAAAAGCTGCATAAAAGGATAAACCTTCATAGATCTGATTTGATAACAAAAAAGCTGTACAGGAGCCCGCTCGCAGAAGACTTCTCCTCCCCTGGCCACACTTTCAGTGATATAATACTTATCGGTATTGCTAACAACCACAGCTGGAGTTCCGAAACCAGGAAGTAAAAGGAATCATACTGGATACGTCGCCTTAGAACATTGAAACCATGCGGTCTAAACCAAGAAGACTAGAAAATGAAAACTATACACTAGTAGAATTTAACATTTTCTAAATCTTCTTATTATCCTTCAATCTTTACTATAAGAATAATCGGTATAGAATCAGATATCCGGGATATAATCTGCGTTACATAAATCTACAAAAAGTAAAAATAGATGTCGCTTTGGCTTGTAGACTTTTAAGGAATTATTCACCGTTTTCAGTTTCCGCAACTAGTCTATACAAGCTGGTTGTATTTATAGTTTTAACCGATATGGAGATAGCCATGTAGAGGTTTACAAACACAACGCTTTTGTGTTTATTTGTTTGTCATATATGTGTTTTGTATTTGCCCTTGAAAAAGACTCATTAAGAGTCGAAAGCGCTTAGGCTAGTTAGTTACTAGTTTCGTTCTCTTCGTCGTCTATATACACACACATATTAATAACATGTTTTCAGGTTTATTGCAAACATTGATTGATTTGTGATCGATTCCAGACATAATAGTTATACTAAATAAGAACAAACATACACATATGCTTAACGCATACATGCATACAAAAAAAATTATCGTCTTATCTATAAATGATCAAATATTGTCGTTGCTATTAGTAAAGCATCGTCATCATTTCATATTGTGAAACGCTGCACACCTGTTAATACTATGGCGTTATAAGAGTAGCATAGCATATAACAGACCATGTCACCATTGCATTTCAAGTGATTTCATAAATACTAAAATGAAAGTAGTGATATGCCAAGTTGCTGTACTAGTTGGATAATTATGTATTGGAAACCATGCGAGTAGCGCGCATGGAGTGCCAGCTTCTGTTGTCTCTGTGCAGGCCGTTGCGCGAGTAATAGTTCCTATTGCCGTTGGTGCAGACGTGCGTAGATGTCTGTATTGCTTGGGTTGCTGTTGCATTATACCTTCTCTCGCGATTCTCTGCGGTCAGCTGGCCTTTCCTCACATTAGCTACAGATATGCTCTTGCTGACCATCAGACACCTGGTGCCTTTATACTCAGCTGCAGTTTTACAGCCGTCGGGTGAAATGTTACATTCCTTCATTTAGAAATTGCAGAAACTTGAAGGAAAGTGAGGCGCGGACGAATAGTATGGAACCAGTGGCCTTCTATTCAAATGGTATGTCCTTTTGCAGCTTCCCCTCCTCCTTGTATCAGACGTGTCGCAGTCATCGAAGAAGGAGTACATGCTAGGATCAATTTACGCTGAAGGATCTCGCTGTGTGGGATGTGGTCTTGTTAGCTGATTTTCAGGATGCATTTTAGGCGCTGTATATGGAAGGAGTAGAGAAAACTTTCTTGCCTCATACAGTTGTTCCAGATATATCTTCCATATAAGAGGATGCTGAGAATGCCGGTCTGTCAGACTTGGTCTTGATGTGCTATGTCAGCGCGCTGTTTTCACACTTTCTTAGTTAGTCGGGCCATGACGGTTCTGCCTATGCAAGTCTTCTCTCTGTCTCCACCTCAAGGGAAAGAGTGTTTCTGATGACTGACACCAGCCAAGTAAAATTGTTGATTACAACCA
Organism: Potamilus streckersoni; assembly: GCA_016746295.1. Lineage (NCBI taxonomy): Eukaryota > Metazoa > Mollusca > Bivalvia > Unionida > Unionidae > Potamilus > Potamilus streckersoni. Next base: position 312,175 of record JAEAOA010001264.1, read on the forward strand.
GAGTGACACCATCGATTTTGATGAAGGTGACAATGGTGACTTCTTGCTCGCTCACGTTTGCTTATTTTAGTCTAATGGTGAGCAATAGCTATTTACAGTCATCAGCAAAGCAGTTTACCTGTCTTGGGAGGGTCTCGCTATGGGTTACAAGAACCGTTTCGTCAGCAAATATCATCTATTTGACCTGACTTTGATCTTCGAGCACAGTTGTGCCAGGTCGAACAGCATTTCGACATACTTTGTGTGCAGATAATATCCATCGGTGGAATAGTTGAAGGTGTAGGATACCAACAAAAAGAACAAGCTCCCGAAAGGATCGGTGCCAGAACGGAGCACTTCTTCACGACATTGTTGATAATGAAGGTGTCTAAGGAAGATCCATCATCCAGGACTATGCGCTTAATATGGGTATAGAATGAGATCATCATGCTGCATAGTTCTGAGAGACAGGCGACCTTCCGAAAAGTTCACATTGACCCTTTTTGTCGATTAGGTCGAACGTATTGGTGATGTCGATAATCATCGTATAGAGTGGCTGCAGTTGCTCTCTACTCTTCTGTTGGAGTTGTCGGTGGGAAAGAATCATATTAGCTGTCAACCTGCTTGCACTGAACCCGCACTTGGATTCTGGATACACGCTGTCCGCTAGCGTCTCGAGCATGTTGAGGAGGATCTGGTAAATACACTTTGTGAACAATGCAAAGGAGCGAGATTCCTCTGTAATTATTATAGTCACTATGGGCTTCTTATAGTGGGTCAAAATGGTTACGTCGCCAACTTCTCAAAGCAGACGCAGAACAGCTCATGAATCGGCGGGAGCAACGTTTGCTTTCCCCGTTGAATTAGTTCGAAACAGCGGTTGAAATTGGCAGAACAAACAGACAAACAGACACACCCACACCCACACCCATACAAACACACACACACACACATATATATATATATATATATATATATATATATATATATATATATATATATATATATATATATATATATATAAAAATATATATATATATATATATATATATATATATATATATATATATATATATATATATATATATATATATGGTTTAGCATACTGAAACATTACAAAGATTAGGGAGGAGATGCCGTGTCCAATGAATATATATATATATATATATATATATATATATATATATATATATATATATTATGGAAAAGTATTGTACCAATATGATAAAAGTGTTCAAATGTTATATTATACAGAGTATAGGCCGAATAATATATATATATATATATATATATATATATATATATATATATATATATATATATATATATATATATATATATATATATATATATATATATATATATATTTCTGAATATGATCATGCAATTTATATAAATAAGTATCGCTAATGAAACTGCTGATTAATTTTTATGCATTCTACAATGGCTGCTCATACTAAGATAACATTTGTTTTACTTTTAGCCAATTGTCCTTTACTTAGTAGTCTCATCTTTTCATTATTAACTTATTATGGACAACCAAACCCGTATATAATCTATTATTTATTCACCAATTTCTACAGTTTCACAGTTCTTCCATATAATTAATAACGTATATCCTATCACCAGATCTAAATTATTTAGAACGACATGTTCTTTACTCATTGATATTGTACCAAAATTGAAACAAAGAATTGGCCATACTTGTGCAAGGATATTAGTGCGATTGCATTTTATGTGATACCACTGTATATAGTTAAATTGCATCCGCATTACATGTTGCTGTGTTGTATCGCACTTATTTGTTGATTACTAATGAAATTAAAATAATTGTTTTCTGTCCTTGTATTTTCATGTAATCTTTCTATGGCATGCATGCTATACAAAATAAACACAAACATGCCGACATCAACAAACATGACATCACAGGGTATCAAATTTCATAACACATTGTATTTTCATCTCTTTAATGCTATTGAACAAGTTTTAAATGTTTTAAATTTAAAAATTGCATCACTTTTCTATCTGACTGTCACATATATAAGATACAATTCATCAGTATTCCTCACATTCTGAGAAAACCAATAAATGGGAAGTATTGGACCAACGTTTGAAATACCTTGTCTTGAAATAATTACGGGAATATTAACTTAGCGCTTAGAGATATAAGCTTGGTTCCATAATCTGGCAAACATATATATTACATAAACATATACTTATTTACATTCATATACAAACACATACATAAACATGCCTAACGTATACATATACATATATACATCATAAATATTTTTATATACACGTCTAGAAGATGTTATACACAAAAGTATTTTTTTCCCATTTTGACATTGTATATTATTTGACTTTTGTTTAATATTGAAATTATTAATGTTTCTAACGTTTTAGGTGGATTTAAACATTAGAGCTAAAGGTTATATGCTGAGAGTTAAAAAGCATATACAGTTGAGTTTGTGCAGATCGGATGATAAGTAGTGAGTATTATTCTAGGCTTACATCAATTTCTAATTCAAAATTAAAGATAGAACAGAATAATCCAGCTAAACACCATTTATATATAAAGTGCACAATATTAAGTCGGGATAAGTCAGCTTTGATTCTACATTTTAATCGAGAAATAAAGAATGATATAAAGGCGTTAATAGTTACCACTTTTTTATGATAATACGCTTGCAAACGTTTAATCCATATTGCATATTTATATTCAGCGCAGAGTAAAAGGCATAAGTCCTTGATTTTGGGTTCCGAAAACAAGGCTCCATTCGGGATAAGGCCGAATTTAAGGAAAGTATAAAAGGTATTAAAAGAGTTTCTTGAAAGTTTGCTCAGCCATTTGAAAATGAGCTGCTGTAGAGGGAGTATTGATTTGCATTCGAAAAATACATGATCAGTAGTTTCAATGTTGCTGCAAAAAGGTCATAACTTTTAGATTTGGAAATATTTTTTTTAAAAACATGTTGTAGTTAACGCGTAAAATATCATGTATGGTTTTAAAAAATACATCTCTAGCGATGGGATCTAAAAATTTATTGTGTAGGTTTTTCCAAATGTTGATGAAGCTTAAGTCGTATAGTTTGGTTATTTTGGGTTCTTGGGGGTAGTTTCGTAATTGTCTTTGATAAAACACTTAATACAGAAATACGAAAACGTCAAGCCTGTTACCTTAAAAGGAGTGGTTTAAACGCAATATGAGAAACAATATATTTTATATGTTGCAGTGCAAAAAATGTGTTTTATTCAAACCTTTTTCTCATTAAACAATTATATATATATATATATATATATATATATATATATATATATATATATATATATATATATATATATATATATATATATATATACAGTGTATTAAAAATGACATATGGGTGACCATTTCCAATGTATACTAAATTTGTTAAATTGTTTTCGGTACATATAAAGTATGTAGGATGGGCAATATACAAAAAATTACTTATTTGACATACACATAGGGTTAATATTTTAGCCGTTAATAGATATATTTCTCACTAGACGCAGCATAAAAGGAACCAAAATGAAAGTTATATTTCACATTTGAGGACATTGTTTATGTATGTAGTTCCGTAGTTGGTACGTTGTAAGCAATTGTATCGCGATTATAGTACCACAATTGCAGGTTACAGAACCAAAGCATATTGTAAATGAACTGAATTTATACATTGTAAACTAGCACGAGTATTGCTAATGTACCAACTTGTGTAAGTAAATGTATGCTAATATGATTTCATCACACTGCACAATAAACTACTCCTAATAGCTAAAGAACAATCCACGACCAGGTTCCAGGATAAATAAAAATAAACAATAGCTTCAAACTTGGTCGGTAGGTGAAGTCACATTCAGACTTATACTAAGGTGGCAGGATAACCGTCCACATGAAACTGAGAAACACATTGGTCTCGGAATCGATGTAATTCGAGGAGTATCAACCATAAAAAGATGAAACCGTAGAAGAAATATTCATCTAACGAGGTTAAGATATCGTAAAAGTTAAATTCGGTTTAAGAGATTGCTTAGAAATTGTTGGCAGGCATTATTAAATGGAGGCTCCAAATTGGCAGGGTTCATCACCCGAGTGAACGGAAATGGATATTGCATATAATGACTATCAGATGATTAGAGACAGCTCCAATGGTTTTGTTCGGGCTTCTTATCACACATTACGTTGTAGCAAAAAGGCTTCGATAATTAAGGTATATAATATAATGGTGCAACTTTGTCTTTTCACAATAATGTGATCATTTGTAGGATCATTACGTTACTTCTATGCTTGAAGCTATAGAGAAAAAAATATTAGAATTAAAGTAAATGTAAATTCTGAAGAATCCGATAGGTATGCATAGTTTGCGAAAGTTTGTGAAAATTTGAATCGGTGATAACAGAAATGAAAATAGAGCAATAGCCGAAACGTAAAGATGTTAAGTACAAGTAAGGATACTCCTTGTAGAGTATATTGACAGATTAGAAACATCGTCAAGGCGAATCAACATATTTGTTTTCGAAAAACGTCTTCCAAGATAGCATCGTCCCAGAAATGGTTACATTTAATACATAAAAGACTGCATTAATGCTAATATAAAAGGGCATCCAAGCGTATACTATGTATACATAGCAGAAAAATATATACAAGTTATTACTTGTTACAAGCATTAGGTAATATCCTGAGCAGTGATTCCTCATGGTAATATTAAATTCACTATGTATTTTTTTCTGTACAAAACTTGGAAGTTTTTCAAAAATTGTAAAAGCTTTAAATTAAGGAAAGATTATTTGTGTTTAGAACAATGTACACAAAGTAAGTATACTTTATAATTTTGGGAAAAGGTGCAGTCAATGGACGTATGGTGACATCCTGGGCAGAAGGATTCATAAAATAAGGTTGAGATGTACAAGTCTGTTAAAAAATGAAAACAATATTTTCTTCGTTAGAAAATATGAAGTTTTTAGCATCATGTTATCAGAATGTGGGAATGCCATCAATTTTCTTTGATTTGCATTTATTATATAGAATGTATCACTCAACATATAATCCATAAGAAAATATTACATATGTATGTACATTTTTAATTAACCTTATGACTATGTATGTGTATCATTTTGTGATCCTAATAAAGTGACATTTTCATGCATGCATAATATAAACTAGGGCTGCGTAAGTTATTAAACAGTGAACCTTACTACTTGGTATGGTTTCTACTGAATGCGTAGGTTCTCTGTGATATGAAATAAATGAAAGCTGTATTTTTATTTCTTTTCAATATTCTTTTCTAAAGTAAGTCACATTAAGTTACTTTAGTACTAATTTTAGAAAGTAAATATCGTTTTGCTTGCTAAGTAGAAAGTAACATAACAATACGTAAATTAAACGTTGGTAACTGCAATGATATTGGCTAAAAAGCACGTTACGTATTATGTGTATGATTACGTCTTGTTCCGTAGCATTATTCCAAAATAAACGACTTTAGACGTTTTTGTCGTTACTTCTTAATAACATAAAATGATTTTCTGCCACGTCCATAAACATCATTGAATACACTGGATAGTCCTATCTGTATTTTGAACAAGGCATTATGGATCGCAAAATAATGACAACGAGGATACACACTCACCAACGATCGTATATAAATATTTGAATACAGAAGGATTTAATACTCAAATAATTAATAGTTGACCTCCAGTCAAATAATAAATCAAATATCCATGCTGGAAACATTATATAAATTATATTTCCCTTGACGTAGAGGTATGAGACTAAAAATAAAAAATAAATATTTTCATTTGCATTCGATTCATCTTATGATATGTAACATGGATGAGTTCTGCGTAATGCTTAGATATGAAAATAAATTCATTTGGCATTACATGGATAAAGTAATTAGTCCGATACAACTGAGGAGAAAAAAAGTAAATTATTCTGTAAGGATTTTGGGGGATTTGGGATGCATGTCTTCACACTTTTCAATAAAAATAAGATGATGCTTATATGTAAGTTATCCTATTTCAGCCTACCTAACTCTAGATATGAACAAGATGTTCACTGATATTTGAATTAAAACATCCACTTTGCTTACGAACGCATAATGTTCCTCCAGGAAATAGTTTCACGATCTGGTGATTTATTTTTGTTCCATTGGAATTCAGGAATATTTCTTAGCGTCATATGTCAAATTGTTCAGATATAATTTGAGACGAATTAGATATTTAAAATATTTATAAAAATTACAAGGATCTCGTAGCGGTTTGGACTAAATATCTAATTTGGGATTTATTTCAACTCGTTCAAAACATGTTGTTTTACATTATGTTCGATCTTCAGGACATTTTGTGCCTTTGAAATTAATTTGAACAGTTTATATAGTGATAAAATATTAACGATACAGTGAAAATTGATTCACGAAACCATAAATGGGTTACTTGATAGTTCTATTTGCATATTTGGGAAATATATTATCTGATACATTCTATATGCAATAACCTGAAATGTGTCGCATACTTCATCAGCTGCTGCAGATAATTGTCAATGATTACTCTCCTGGCATGTAATACACAAAAGAGAGTGGCATATGCATTAATTTGTTCGCTGTCTGTTAAGACTTTCGTTCCTTTGGTCCATCTGCAAATATTGCCTTCTCCAAAACATCACTCTTCATACTTTGAAGATTGTACAACCCATCCGATCCGGTATGAAAACCCTTTTCATGTGGAGGTTCCTTTACCTGCTTGATACACATCGGCCCCAGCTAATGACATATTGCGCAAAATCGGTGATTTGACATGTTTATCTCAATGAAGTTATGAAATCATCTTCTCCTGGTAATCTTTGGAAGAATATTGCGATTGAATTATTATTAACAAATTTCATTAATATCATCCAATTCTTTTATTTCCTTTGTAATGACTACACGAACAAGAATAAATCAGAATTTTGTTTGGCGATTCCCACGCTCATCTCCATTCACGAACTTGTCACATGGCGGGGAGTAAACCAAGGGTCGGTTTTCTGAAATCAAGCGAATAAATTGCATTCTATGTTCTGATGAGTGTAGAATATAACTATTTGACAGACAACGTTCGAAATGTCACTGAAACCCAATTTTATCCAATGGTTGTTTGAGAATTAGCGATTCCTTGCCATTTATGCCGATGTTAGTTTGTAGTGGTCGGTAAAAATAACAGATGTATATGAATCTTTTATTCTGGTCCTCTTGTCTTTAAGTATATTAAGGTCTTTTTCATTTGCATCTTTGTCAAGTTGTAATCTATCAGCCTTTTCATTCGGATGCGTTTTGCTGTTTCTGAATACACTTTGTATTCCCAATCGTGGAATCTAGACACATATCAAACGGTTTGACCAATGGTGAAAATATCCATAGTATTTCGGTTGGCCACACACCAGAAACAGAGCCATGGTGTCAGCAATTGGTCTGCATAATAATTAGTTGTTTTATTCTACAATCTTTTACCCGTTGTCGCATGTTTCGAGTCCTTTAGTTTTACCAATAAGAAAATTGTTTATCATACAGAAAATGTTACCCTTAGAGATGTGTGTGAATCAGGGGACATAAATTGGAGAATTAATGTAGATAAAGTAAAGTCCAAGTTTCTTCCCCTTCCAAGTTTGGGACATGTATTCAGTTTTGTTTAGTTCGGTTTAATGATAAACATATACAAACTATATTTGTTCGTGCCAATCAGATTGTCTATCCTACATTCTCCATATAATTAATTTGTATCAGGTAATTGTAATTAATT
>JAEAOA010001266.1:0-15000 GCA_016746295.1 Potamilus streckersoni
ATCGTAGATGATCAACGGTGCTATGAAGTGCTAAAAGATTATAATGAGAATGTATCAGAAATTAAAGGTGAAAGTGTAATCGACTTTATAACAGATATTGATGATGCGCCTAACGTAGATGACCTCGATGGAGACATAAACAATCTTGTAGTGTACGATGATGTGATGTTAGATAATCAAAAGAACCCTGCTAGAATATTTTCACGAGGTAGGCATAAAAACACTGACGTGATATATGTCACTCAAAGCTACACTCAGATTCAAAAAGTGGTTCGCGATAACTGCAATATTCTTGCTGTATTCAACGGCGTTGATACACATACGCTACGAAATATTTGGCAGACATGGTGTTCCGATATGGACTTCAATGGATTCAAAAATTACTTTAGTCATGCTCAGTCAGTCCCACATGGATTTATAACAATAAATTTACACGACCCTCGGTCACGATATCGTATTGGACTTGATTAAATATTCGGTTAAATCATTTGTATTAACCCTGAAATCCTTCCAGCGGGGGGAGGGTTATGACAACAATGATAGCAATTATTGGCAGCAATTTGAGGGTGGTTATGACAACATATTTACGACAAAATCACTAAGGCTCCATTTGTAAAATGGGGTCTTTATTTTTTTTTATTTTTTTTGGTTGAAATATGAGATTTCGTAGGAAATGCCCTATTGGGCATTCTGAGGCTTTAATCGATTTTGTCGCAAAAATTTGTAGGGTTCGCCCTCCCTGCTGCTAAAAAAGACTTTGTATATGTTATGTATTGTTCAAAGAACCTTTAATTCCCTTTATTTTGGTGTATGATTGACGGGTGTAATATGGGTTAGAGAGTATACAGCTTGGCCTTACTCCAGATGTGCATCTTTCAAAAAAGGGCTAGCTATACCTGCTCATTTTCACTTCCCGAACTTCAGAGGTAAATTGTACAAAAAAGAGCCGATAACTTTTATTTTACATTTTATGTAGTTGGTAATTCATTCATTACACTTTTAGAAGCTTGTATTGTCTAGATTGGCAAAATTCATTTTCCCTATTTTAATAGCTGCCAAGGATAGTGTACTTTAGACAAATTCAAGTTGATTTTTGGAGCACAAGGGAGCAGTCATTTTAGTTAGCAGTGTGCTAAGATCATTTAAAATTTCTAAAAGTACAATATCCAAAGAAATTTCAGTCATATTGCACGAAATTAACATATAGGTATGCCAACATTCTCTCCACTGTGCATGTTTAAAATGCAAAGAACTTCACCTTACATACATCACTCTCTCAAAAGTACATAATAACTGGTGAATACCACCCAAATTGTCTAATCCTGTTTTGTGCAAGCCTGAATTCAGAAAGGACCGAAGATAGACGAGTAGGTGTTTATAACGTTCATCATGACTTAATATTTTCTTAGCCATGTTACGTATTCACAGGTTAACATCTTCAAGATCTTTGTTTTTGTTGTTTCTTCAACACAAACTTCAATTAATATTTCCTGCAACTCGGGAACATTTCTTTACACGAAGAACGTGTACGACACAATTCGTCACATCACGCCACGTTAGTCGTTACATGCATATTCAGCAAGGTTTACTTGCATCTAAGCTTTAGAGATTTCGTAATCGGGGCTACCACTTTTCTTCTATGTGGGACTTACGCAACAAATAAGAGTTCTTGGATACAGCAATACATCAATATGAAAACACAGTGAAAAGATCTGAATATTTTCATTGCAAAAGTTATTACTGAGATTAAATGCATAAACAGTTATAAACGAATTCCAAAATAAGTTCATGATCTCGTGACCGAAATTAGATAAATCCCGAATGATGTCAATAGCAGCCATATTTGAGGTATGCTGACATATTTCCCGCTGAGTTTATATGGTGTCTGAAAGTTGAAATAATTTCTATGAATTTCAATATACTGTTACGAAACATACATACATAAACTGAACGCAAATCAGGCTTTTTGTTAATATCTATACTTGACATTTATAATTTGATTTTGCTTCAGTGTGCCTTCTTCAAAATGGCCAATTTTGGTGATAGTATACAAGAGAAACTGCCAATTTACCAATCGTCCAGGTACAATGGGCAGAATATCGTCTTACCGAGAAGCATCTATACAGCTTCTACCAATTACTACATAGACGTACCTCAGATAACAGAGAAATAAATTAAAATAAGTTGATATTTGATTGGCTAGTCAATATGTGCACAGCAATTAAATACTCTATTATACAAATTGTACCATATCTACTTGCATGATATTTAACCGCCTAAAAAGCTGAAAAACAAGTCCATACTAGCGTAGTTTAGTATTTATCTATTATTCACCGAAACTAGCAAGCAGACAATTAAAATTAAATTGAATAAATGACTGAGTTTGAATTAAATGCAGCCACTAAAACAGATGAATGTGAATTTATTTACATATCTTGCATGCAACTTTCGTAAAGTGACCGTAAAAAGCTATCATGTGAAATTTGTATAAAAGTTCAAATTCATTATTTGCTTTACATGTTTCCAAACAGTTTGCTTTAATGTAAAAAAAATACACGAAAGCACTTTCCATTTTTTACTTTCCCGTACCCGTAAACAAAAACTGTTTCCCTAAAATAATACCTTTCTCAAAAAGGATACCTAAGAATAAAGCCCCGAGTGGCCGAGTTGTCTAAAGCGCTCTTCGGGTTTCTTCCTCCACCTGAAGGCCCAGCTCGGAGCCAAGCGCCATCTTAAAGGGACTGCCGCCCAGCCTTGGGCCCAAACAGTCTCAGAATGCCAAGGAGTCCAATACGTGACTCTAATACCTAGTCAGCCAGGACAGAAGATTTCCCGGTTTCTTCCTCCACGTGAAGGCCCAGCTCGGAACCAATCGCCCTCTTAAAGAGACTGCCACCCAGCCTTGGGCCGCAAACAGTCGCAAAATGCCAAGGAGTGCAATACGCGACTATAATACCTAGTCAGTCACTCAGGACAGAATACAGAAATCAGAAGAAAAAAAATATAACTCAGAAAAGAGTATAACATAACTTTCCGCCAGACATAACACATGTGGAACTCAATTGCCAAACAAATAACAATCGCCAACAACAGAAAAGATAGGCCTTCCGGCCAATTTCAATCGCCAAACAAATAAGGGTAGTCAGAGAGCTCTGTTGCCTTTCCCACATGCCGCACTCACACTAACCAAAAGGGTGATAACAGCCATGCTTACAACACACTGGTATCGATCAAGGCAAGGGACAGTCCAGGACACACACACCCTGCTGTCCCACAAACCCCCATCTCATCTGACACAGACAAGCACAAAGCAAGGGACAGTCCAAGCGGCTCAGGCCTGCTTTCCCACAAATGAACCCTCTCCCAAACAAGCAAAAAAAAAAAAGAATAATCGTTACCTGTAGTCCAACCTCCAAAACTTCATTCCTCGCTTTGGAACTGAGGAAACCAATACATCACCAGGATCCTTTGGAAGATGGACAAACTGAATCAAATAAAACTTAAACGGTGATAAAGTAACAGAGGATGACCTACATCCATAGATTGGGTTATCTTTAGGCCCATATAAGTACGCCTAATTCGCAAAATTCCAACACAGATCATATTCTAAATTCACAACTATCTACCATTAGATCAATTGCATAGTGGCTTGCACCACATTGGCATAGGGACACCAGTAGGAACAACCGGTAGAAATTTGATCGAAGTCTGCCTTGCTGAGATGAAGCAGGATGGACGTGACCATTGGGATCTTGGCGGGGCTGGGGTGGTGGACCGGATATGAGGCCTGGTTGCGGCTCTGCTATGAGTCCGATGAATGACGTGCACTACTTCCTGAAAGATCCATCTCTGGGGCCAAGAGCCCTCTTAAAGGGACCCGCCGCCCAGCACTAGGGTCTCAATAAGACTCATCAAGCTGCACATCGGCAACACACGAGTATAATCCAAGCAAGCAAGGAAGCTTGCATTTTTCATCAAGAATCCCCTTCCCCCACCCACTTCTCCCTTCTTTCCCCCACTACTTTATCTATACGACAGGCAATTTCTTTTGCCAATCGAAATCCTCATTCGATTACACCTCGGCATATAACTACATTGATCCTTTGGACTCTCCGCCCTCAAAAACAACAATGCATGACCCCAAAATCACAAGGTTACTGACACTCATCTGACTGATATAATTTTGACAATGTAAGTACGATTCGTACACAAAATTTCGGCTACATAAAAATAAGATTAGGCAATCTTCAACTCAGAACTTAGATCAATTGCACAGGTGGCTTACACAATACTGGAGATAGGGAACGTCCACTAGAACAACTGGGCAGAATTTGACATCCTCCTGAAAGGCAATTGAAAAGTACGGATATCGTACATAAACGCGGATTTATTGAGGCATCATTCCAAAAACACGGACCAGTTAAAAATGTTCAGTCATTGAGCCTGAACTAGTCGCAAAAGCTCTAAGCTAACGTAGACAACTTTAATAATTGTCAGTCAGGAAACAGCCTAGTTAACAATACAAACACAAACAGATGCCACTACAACGATATAAACGGATTAAAACCACATATAATGTTTTCTTTAAAGTCAGATTCATGCTTTAAAATAATCCTAATCAGATACATAATTATTCTATATTAATGTATAAAGGAATTTCATTCCATATGTGCCGGATTGAACGCAACACGTATTCCAAGAACTACCACTGCTTAAAACATCTGCAAGCAACCTAATAATACAAACTATTTGGATGTTAGGAAATGTGCGCGAAGGCACATACACATACAGAACAACCTCTCTTTATAAACAAATACGCAAGCACGAACAGCAAAATCAGAAGCACAAACAACAACAACACAAGCACTTAGACATCTCATTTTATATTTATCTTTAACTCATTTATTTCAGACTTATATAGACCAAAAATTGAAATCTAAAAAAAATGGTGCTGGTCCCAACACTAACATGGTGTGCGCTAACAACAATGCAAACATAACAATATATATGGACCTATATGACTCTGGCAAAGTCACTATATTCAAGCAAATAAAAATATTAGAAGGGCAAGGAAACCAGCTCTCTGAATTAATATTCAGAGAGAGGGTAGTACGAATACATGTTCAAATGCGGAATCAGGGACAAGGGAAGTGAGAACTGTCGCAGCGAAATAATTTTGGGGATAAGAACACTAGTAAACAAATATAACAGAACCCAAAGAAACCCTGACCAACTTCCACAAAATTTATACACATTTATTTTTCTAAAACATTTACACCACCAAGGGAAGACAAGGATCAAACACGTCATTTTAAACTATTTTAACAAGTGTTTTCATTGCCAAAAACAGGATGTCGCTTCTAAGTCCTAACCAGGAGCATATGCTGGATCTGGACTAAGAGTTGTCAACATAACCAGGCCCGGCTCAAAGGCAAAGCGAACGAGGCAACCGCCTTGAGCACCTAGCTCTTCAGCAATGCAATTTCTTTGCTTGGGGCCCTGCGCTCATCGCTTGCTGCCTTGGGCCCCGCATACTACCTTGGGCCCTGCACATCCTATGGCCGGACCTGAACATAACATAAAGTCTGATCAATACACGCACAATATCTATATTTCGAGAAAATCATATGTTTTCATACTTTCTATAGTAGAAGGAAACGAACAAAAGAAATGAAGATTGCACGGCAAGAAGACAAAAAGCAAAAACCAAGATAACATATTTTGCAGCAAAGAAGACCATACAAAGATGTATGGTTTTATAAACAAAACAAAAGCTTACTTACATTGTTTCCCTTATTTCTGTACTTTTCTCTGACAGAACATATATAATTTGGTTTTTCGGACAAGAATATGAACTTTTCAGACGCTATATTCTTCCGTCTATAACGTGCCCTTATGTATACATAGCTACTACGATCACGCATCTAGGTAAATATTACCAGTTAATGTTATCAAATATTTCAACTTTTCTTACTAAAGGGATGGTTTAATATTTATTTACATTCAATCGTTGAACCTCCACGACACACCATTAGGCCGATAGACTATACTGTTATAAATAGTATAATTTAATTACACAGAACCGTTTATCAACTCCTTCCTTTGCACCTCCCTGTTCCAGATGTTACCACCTGATATCTGCAATTATTAAAGGATGGAATTCTATTTCAATAATTACATACTTGAGTCGAATTGAACATTTTTTCTTCTTGCAATATGATATCATCTTTCAAATGTCAGTCTTAACAAATTTAGAAAAAGGATCCGTACGGGCAAGAGAAAGCCACGCACTATTGTGTCGATCAATCAGTACATAGGCAGTTGTATCGATTAATCAGTACATAGTCTACTGTATCGATTGATCAGTTGTACTGCATGCTAACATTGTCAAATTAATAAAGACGGCAATGACGATGTTGTGAACATAGGAGAAGCGTGTGTATACTTTCTTAATGAGATGGCAAGTTAGAGTCTATGTAGCAAACAATTACTAGCAGATTAACGGATTTTATAGTAATTTACTTGTGCATAACGCGATGGCAATACAGAAAATTACATAAGAGTTACCATATATACTCGCTTATAAGTCGATTACACTACAAAAGACAGATCGTGATATGCAGTAACGCACCTACATTTCTTAATCTATGGTATTTGTTTCACTGCTTAGTCTTTACAAACTGCATGAATCCATATCTGTCATCGCATAATGCGATGACCGATCTATGTCTGTGCAGTTTGCGTTTTGCGGGGGCCGCGAGTGGTCTAGTGGTCTAATGCGCTGTTCGCTACGGATCACTGCCATCTTACCTCTGTCTGCGTGAGTTCGAGTCTAGGATTCGGCGAATGTGGAAATGTGAGAAAGCTTGCCAGTAGCTTCTCGTGGGTCGGTGGTTCTTTCCGGTGATTACCGGTTTCTTCCTCCATCATTAATACTGGCCGCCATGTATAGCTTATCGTGTGCTGAAAATGGCGTTAAGCCCCACAACAACAACAACAACAACAACAACAACAACAACAGTTTGCGTTTTGGTTCGTCTTATAAACTAATATGAAGTTGGCGGAAAAAATGAGTTATGTTATTTACAGCGGATGCGTAGCGTTATCATGCCAAGACGTAATCATACAGCACTGATCGGAATATAACTCGACCATTTCCGTGTAGTCTAGAAACAACCTTCGTAGTACTTATAGAAATATACCAGTTTGATCGGTTTGATTATTCTGTTACAAAGGAATGCACATAATATGTTAAGACTGAAAATGCCGACAATTTTCCGATGGTAGTTTTTTTCTCTTTCTGCCACCATTCTCTACCTTGCGAATTAATGTGACAAACTAAATCAGAGGTTTCTTTCATGCAGGATCAAGTGTATGACGAACTATATGGCTGGGATGGTGTGCTTCCAATATTTTTTTTAAACTGTTATGGAAGTCCCATCCAAGCTCTACTTTGTTTGAAGCTATAAATCTCTGAGCCCCCAGTCAGCGATACTGACCGTTAGATGGTTAAATATACAAAAATGGCTAAAATTCAATTATTAACAATTTAATAACAATTCAGTAATCAAATAACTCAACTTTTCAATTACACTTCTTCCGCTCGACCCTTTAATAAGCCGATTGCATCACTTGATTAGTAGTCCGAGATTGATTTATACTTGTCCTTGTATTTCTACTTATCTGTTGTAGCCTTTTTCTCTCTTATTTCTCCCAATTTCTTCTCATCTTCCTCCTCGACCTTTCTCCAAATTCTTTCTCCTCCTCCTCTTCCTTGACTTTCTCTACACTCCTTCTCATCCTCCTGAACGTCCATTGTAAATAATCTTACATACCTCAACCATGTTTACAAATTCATAATTCAAGCATGTGTTAAATTCTAACATAACGCATTAATAGATGCACGGGTTTACTACGAAGTAACCTAATAGCGAATTACAAAATTAATTCTGACCTCAAGCTGACAATCTACACGATTCCGCTTCGCATCTAATAATCCTCTTCATAAGGCTCAAACGCTTTTCTCAAATACGTTTGTAAATGAAACGCTATAAAGGTAACTCTACATATTAAACGTTCCAAATAACTGAGTGTACATACTTCAAATAATTACAATTATCATGCCGTTATATTTTGCAAAAAAAGAGCAAATAACTTACTGACTTTTTCGAAGCTTTGTCTTCCTTTAGAATCTACTTCTAAGTTCTTCCGCTGGATTACGAGTGGCTTCTTTCTCGAAGTAAACCCTATTGCTGTGTTGGAAGATATTATTCTGGTCTGAATTGTAATCACGTCCTCTGTCTTAATTTTACTGGATATATATGTGGACTGATCCAATCAAACTTAGCGGTCAATGTCACTCCGGCTGTCTGTCAATGTAGGGACGAATAAGAATACGTCCCGTTCACCCCGTGGACTTTAATGTTGCTCCTTGAAATAACATTTAACATATAGGTGTGATAACGGCAAGCCTTTGTTAAGTGACACGGCCGGTCGCCTTTGCTGACTCAGGTTTCCTGTCTCTGGTAGGTCATGCTAACTTTGCGTAAGAGTTCAGCACAAACTCCGTGGCAATCTTTAGAGATCAAACACAATATTCACAAAACAAGTAGACTATAGGTTATACATGACTTTAGCTGGTTGCTAAGCAAACATGACAAGGTGGGTGGGTAATAAGAGTTGGATGTACAGAGTTGACAGTATGTAATAAGTGCTGGATGTACAGAGTTGACAGTATGTGATAAAGCTGAGTGTACAGAGTTGACAGTATGTAATAAGAGCTATGTGTACAGAGTTGACACTATATAATAAGAGGTCAGTGTATAGCGCTGACAGTATACAATAAGAACTGGATAATCAGAGTTCACAGCATGTAATAAGAGGATGTACATAGTTCACATTATGTATTAACAGCTGGGTGTACAAGATTCACAGTGTGTAATAAGACCTGGAGGTACT
Source organism: Potamilus streckersoni (assembly GCA_016746295.1). NCBI lineage: Eukaryota > Metazoa > Mollusca > Bivalvia > Unionida > Unionidae > Potamilus > Potamilus streckersoni. The sequence continues at coordinate 8,959 of JAEAOA010001266.1, forward strand.
GAGTTCACTGATTGCAATAACAGCTGGATGTACTGAATTTACAACATGTAATAAGAGCTGGGTGCACGGAGTTCAGTGTGTAATAAAAGCTAAGTGTACGGAATTCACTGTATAGTAAGAGCTGCGTGTACAGAGTTTACAGTCGGGTAGGTATTGCACAAGTGTAATTAAGTAACTGATCCTACTTTATATCCAGATATGCCATATAGAGCCGAGTGTCCGCAACCAACGTCAGAGCAAATATTTAATTACTTCTGTCAAAAATGACTGTTTAATTATACCACTCTTTCGTTGCTGTTCATGCCATTGATTTGGCCAAATTAATGTTATTGGAGTCAACAACGAGTTAGGAATGTCTGATGTTAATAAAATTAACATTTCTATGCCCATTTTATATAAATCTACTCAAAAGAAGTGATTCTTTACAATGTGAGAAAGACTGACAGATTTGTGAGATAAAAATGATAAACCTTTCAGTCGGAATTATGTAGATATTCATTAATAGAAATAGTTTGGTTACATGCAATAGTTTAGTTACATGCCCCCCTCCCTCTCTCTCTCTCTCTCTCTCTCTCTCTCTCTCTCTCTCTCTCTCTCTCTCTCTCTCTCTCTCTCTCTCTCTCTCTCTGCTACTGTGGCTTTGTCGTATGAAGTTTTGTAACTGGATCATGAGATGTTTGTATTAGGCAGACACATTTCTTACTCAGATAAAGGTTATAAAATTTATTTCTTCAATGTAGCATGAAATGACTTGAAAATAGCGGACAAGGTAAGAATTCTTATTTAGACCACATTTTTTCGTGTATCATTAGTTCACGTGTACGTCTTGTATTAGTTTTGCTTAGTGAACAGCTTTTACGTTGATTTTCTGGAAAACCTTTTTCGTTTTTGTGCATCCTCATTTTATTATAGCCACGTGACATTTTTAGAGTTATTTATAACTGATAAAGTAACTATCCTGTCCGTCAAATTCCACAAATAAAATGGCTTCCATTAATTAACCAAGAGCATCCTTAACAATTAATTTCAATGTTGACTTGTCTAAAAGAAAACTGAAATTATTTAAATCAATTGTTTGTATTTGGCCAGTCAGCTGCCCTTCCACACATATTTCATGATAAAAACTTAATTTTACCTATTTGCTGTGAAATATATTTATTTGATAGGTGATATCAAAATACAGTTGTAATCTGCCCGTGCATGACACGATGACAATAGAGAAAACTAAATAAATATTCTGTTCTGAGTCAGCGGAAAGAACTGGTTCGATACCATCGGGCCAAGTCAAGGCTGGTGGATGATGCCATGATGTATTCATGCGCCACATCAAACTATTTCTTTCCCTCGACTAATAACAAAATATAAATGCAGTTGTATTGTTATTACAAATCCACACCAATATATGGTAACTATTTTTACGCTTTCTAAATATGTATTGCCTTGTAGTACGAATGAAAGTCAATACAAATGATGAATTAATAAGTTCGAATCGGCACGTGAAAGAATTTCGACGCGGATTCATGCGAAATCATTCAAATAATTCCAGTCTTGATGTAAGACGCGGAAAAATAAATTGAATAACTGTATCGAATGTGTGATCAACCGTGTAAGATTAAATGGGTATGTAACAAGAGCTGGGTATACAGAGTTCACAACAGTGTGGGTATTGTTCAGCAGGTGTAAATACGGTGTAATGAAATAGTTCCTTAGGCATTCAGAAAGTGAAATAGTTTAATTTGCAGTAACAGTAGTTGTTTTCTCAGTGAAATTTCACAAAGAAAATGTCTTCCAGCTTTTAACAAATGGTTATACTGAACGTCATTTCTACGACGTTTTGAATCAGCAGACACATGTTTCCAACTGGCAAAACGAATCAGTCCCTGTCCGTTATATACAAGGGTGCTGCACCTTACTTACCTCTACGTTTTCCAATGGAATGGAAGATGAGAACATCCTCGATATTAAGTTCAAGCTTGACTTGTCTTACAGAAAGAAGGGAACGTTTAAATTCCTTCTTCATATCCGAAAAGTTAGCAGCCATTTCACACATTTCAGGGTAAATATTGAATTTTTGACTTTTCACTGTTGAAAATATATATTAAGTTATGGGAAATTTCATAAAAATGAGACGCAAAACCTGTTCTTGCCATTTCACTAAGTACACTAGTAGAATGTAAATTCTACAGTCCTTCACGCAGAATTTAGAAAAGTTCCCGTACATGTACTGGCTTAATAGGCTGTATATAGATCCCGTTAGTCATCGTGATTGACGCGTTGGAGAGGATGTACTTTATTGCAGATTAAACAGTTCAAGTCAAGAAACAGCCTATATCAAAAGCTAAGAAATATGGCTTCTAAATGAGTTTGATTTCTTATACATTGATACATGAAGCTATATTCTTCTGCCATTCTATTCAAACTGAACGAACGCAGTTCAAACAAATCCGTTCCCTTTCACTGAAGAATCAATAGTTTGTATTTGTTTCTTACATTTTCTTTAGAAGTGTCTTGAACACGATAGAGGGATGTCTTTATGATATTATGTCAATACTGAAAGCTAGATGGTGGTCGAATACCACGTTGCACCTCGAGGTCCCACCTAAAATGCAATCATATTTGTTCCGGGGGTTTATTTTGTGTTCAGCTCTGATATAGTACTTTACTTTCCTAAAATCCAGTTACACATAAAAAAAAAAATAATACCGAACAAGATTATTCTTGAAGATTAATAATGTATGACCTTTTCTCCGGGTTGGTGCGTGGTCAATACCGCTGTAAATTTTTAACGTATCGTACAAAACAAATACGTCAAGGGCATACATGTACACGCGAGTAGCGATATTTACGCCAATCAGTGACGTTTATTTGACCAAGTATCATGCATGCAGTTTTCTTAGTGTAAATTATAGACCTTGACACAATGGTAAATACTGGGTTATCTTCCTCAATGTACACCTCCTGCACAAGTGTGCGTACGGTATTGATTTCAGGAGAAAGAATACAGTAAGTGTTTTGTCAATATCCAAAGCCGTGGCTACTCAGATCAACATTCAGTCTGGCTTATCGCTGTTCTAAAAATGTACAGTGAATGTATAACATTACATATCTGTCCAAAATAGTTTTCATTTACATGCCCAAGACAGTTTTCATATACATGTCCAAAACAGTTTTCACAGACTTTTCCAAAGCAGTTGGCATACACATATCCAAAACAGTTTTCCCTGACTTGTCCAAAACAGTTGGCAAATACGCGTCCAAAACAGTTTTAACTGACTTGTCCAAAACAGTTGGCATATTCAGGTCCAAAACAGTTTTCACAGACTTGTCCAAAAGCAGTTGGCATATACATATCCAAAACAATTTTCACTGACTTGTCCAAAACAGTTGGCATATACATATCCAAAACAGTTTTCACTGACTTGTCCAAAACAGTTGGCATATTCAGGTCCAAAAACAGTTTTCATAAACAAACACTTTCAAGCCTTTCTCTCAAAAGTATATAGTCCTTATCCTATATTACAATTTCAAGTTTCAAATATATATGATCAAGAAAGATGATATAGGTATTTGGTGTTGTACTTGGATCTTTTGTCGTCTGTTTTACAGCGTCAGAAATTATTATAATTGAGCATAATACTACAGAAAGACATACGTTTTGAATAAAACAAAGGAGAATGGCCGCGAAAATGAATGAATGAATGAATGAATGAATGAATGAATGAATGAATGAATGAATGAATGAATGAATGCTTTAGAACCTTGATGAATAACCATGACCATTCCATGATAATGAAAAATTAAAATAAAAATCTCAGAAGAACAAACATAATGGTAAGGAGAGCGTAAAAGGAACATGGTTAACAGACCTATTTAGCAAACAGTATTTAACATGCGTAAAATTCCATATATATGACATATATAAGTTGAATATATCTCAATTAATTATATACTACAGCACCATTCAAAGTGATAAACAAACAAGCAAACTAGAATACTATAATACTTGTGAGCCTCGTGCGTGCCGAAGTATGGGAAGGAAACACAAGAATCGAAAAAACTGTCAAAATGATAAAAATTGACAAAAGAAAATCATACAGTTATATGTGATAACAGAACACCCAATGTAACATTTCAAAATGCTATCATACCGTACATTGTAATTATAAAACGGCAAGAATACGATGAAACCAAACTGGAAATAACGGTGATGATATATATGTTCAGCAGGTTGCGAACATTTTAGTTAAAAATGTATTACCTTTCATGAAACTTTGTAGAGTATTGACTAAACAAATCTTTGTGAAAAACACAGTTTAGTCAGGAAACTTTATTGTAAAAAGTTTTTCTTTGTGAATAATCACTACATCAATAATATGAACGACCTTTCAAAGTCGGAGGAAGAAAAAAGTCATAGTGCAACAGAAAATCATAACCGGAGCACAAGAAAGTCATAACGGAAGTACATCATTTGGAAATCATAACTAGAGCACGATAAAATCATAGCTAATCATAATTAAATGCACCAGCAAGCTTTGTGCACACCAAATCGTGTTTAGTTGTTATTCTTACATGATCGATTATGAAGTAAATAAACTGTAAATAACTGTAAATAACTTTAATAATAATAATAATAATAATAATAATAATAATAATAATAATAATAATAATAATAATAATAATAATAATAATAATAAAACTGTATCGATTACCAAGTTCATCATCATCATCATCATCATCATCATCATCATCATCATCATCATCATCATCATCATCATCATCTGTAAACTAATGCCTGTAGTCAAACAGCACGTGTGGTTCCCAATGTTGCAATACCACCGACAGTATGGTAAACAATATGAAAACTTTGGGATAACAAGGTTCAGATTTAAAGCACACTGATGAGATGAAACGTGTAATCATGTTACCAATTCTGACCACTCACGTTGATCACGTGCTTAGAACATTTGGTGAGATTATTAATCTCCATTCTGCGCATTGTATTGACCCAGTCCATGGCGTCTGTTTACAGATCTATATGGAAATTAGACTTGTATTTACTAGGATCAAATATTTGTCCAGTCATGAAGCATTATAAAGTGTATGATAGCAAAGAAATCTTGACCCGTTTTGATATATTTGTGTATTATACTTCCACATAGATGGTGACCGATACGCACTCTGTCGTAGATATTAGGCACACTATACTGGGCCACTGATAGGCAGTCTATCTTAGATATTCGCATATTGTACTTGGTGATCGATACAGTTTTTCGTAAATATTCGTCGCATTGTATTCCGTGATTGATACGCCGTCTTTTTTAAATAATTGACTCATTGTATTTGGATCAAACAAGACTCGTACTATAGTTTTACTATTAACGTCCAAATTGGCATTCGACCGATCCGAATTCTCTATTTGGACTCATTCTTTTAAACAACTGATTTACTCTGTGCTAATTCGTTTCGGCTCTTTGGTTTTGATGGTAATAGTTACAGTGGATAATGGAGAATATTTTACATTATCGAATGACACTATGACGAGAGGGGGGAATTTAACATTAGGTATAACACTATTGGGACAAAAGAGAATTGCATATTAGGATGACACAGTTGGGAGGAAAATGGATGTTAAAATTATGGACAACACCATGTTGAGAAAGGGGAATTTCAAATACGGATGTCACTGTGGGAGAAAGGGGAATTGCATATTCGGAAGACAATATGGGAAGAAGGGAATTTAACATTACGGATAACACTATGGGGAGAAAAATGAATTGCTTATTGGGATGACACAAGTGGGACAAAGAGGGATTTTACAATTTGGATAACTATTGGGTGAAAGGAAAATTTTAGGATGACGCTCTGGGGAGAAAGTGTCATAGGGAAATTTGTAAGGATAGCTGAGTAAGTTGCACAGACTTGCCAATCAACATATGGCACACAGAGGGAAGGGATAACATATGTTTACAGTTACAATCTAAGAAAATAACCCATTACACATAGAAAAGGAGGCGTATAGTCCGTATACTTAAATTTACTAGT
>JAEAOA010001266.1:17500-55000 GCA_016746295.1 Potamilus streckersoni
CCAGAAACCTAATTTTCAATATAATGTCAAGTGATCTGAAGACACGATATTGGCAGTGAAGTAGTTAAATTACATGGAATGAAAACAAAAAGGACATGTCAATGAACGCACATGTCAGTGAACGCATGTTTTGATACGTGTACAAGATGACAAGGGAAAAAATGGATTATGGCAGACACGATGCTTCATAACAAAATATATTAGAAAACTATGCGGCAAAGTACCACATTATCGTGATGATGTTTATATCATACATAATGCACAGAATAACAGGTAGGATAAGATTAAAATAATTCGAATCTCAACTATGTTGAAATGTTTGTAGTTAGTAATTAATTTCACAATTTATGTTGGTAAAATATACAACAAACTATATTCCATTATCAAATAATAAACAAGAGCATATATTTAACGTTATTAATTTGCAAAAAATGTGGTTTATCGGCTTTCGTTGCCTGGCAATGTTATAACATAGTTAACAATGTTACAAGTGTAATGTTTGAGTAGGATGTTTTCTCGCACAATCATCGGTGATTTATTGTACAAACGATGCAAAATAGGAACGTTGGACCAATCATGCACGATAATGTTAGATGGCGCTGATATCCATTAGAAACTAGGTCAGCATTTAGTTGCATGCTGCCTCCATTTTGAATTCTGGTGAACGGAGAAACTTCAGAATGTTTGTTGTTGTTTTAGAGGTAACATAATATAGGCTATAGCACACCATGGAAAAGGGAACTAGGTGTTCTTCCAAATGAGACACCGATGCAGCCTATCCTAGATGAACTGGGACGGTATAGAACCCACTGCCTTTGCAATACGCGTCCAACACTTCACCAACAGAGCAACCGCTGATACCATCTTCCTATTTAGGGAATACTTGCTAATTTTATGAAAAATCCAGGAACAAACAAACAGCTTTTTTATTTCTTTTTCTGCACTCTTCAACACAAACTTTACCAATTACCATTTTATTCACTTTACTTAAATGTTTGGTTTAGTGCATTTTAAACACATTTTGCTTCTCAATATATACTTTAAAAGTAAAAATGATCTTAGTCTTACCCGACACTTATTCACGCATTGCGCTGAGCGCAAATATTGGAAACATATTAAAAATTGAAGACAATAAATGAGGAATTCCCTCTCATTTAGAATCGGGCTAATCATTATTCGTTCTGTATGTTTAAAGGATTTCCATTGTTTTAAAACGTTTTCATTTACAGCTTGTAAAATTACTATTGTTGGATCAGGATTACATTGTTATGTCCTATATATTTCTTGATTACTGACCTTGGTTGTATTTAACATTTTTACTCTTTCTTCAAAGCGCCAGGCACTGTAAAACCTCAAATCGTCTCATATAGCAAGAAATGATTCATTTTCTTTTGTTCGATTTGATCAAACATATCTTTACTGGGAGAATCGAGAAAGCTTTCTATACACGAATCTTGTGCATATTGTGGCATCTTAAATAAACTGATCAAACAACTTTCAATTAAATTATCCCAACATACTTACCTCCTTCATGAAATATCTCACAGCTTATGTTCTGAAATAGATCCTTAAATGTTTTGATTGAATTAAATTAGATCCTAAAATGATCCAATATGGTCTATATTTCATCCAAAAGAGTATTTCGGACACAACATGGCTGCATTTTCATCAAGTAAGCAACGAGTCGGGCAAACTGCCCAGAAAATGGTCAAGCAACCGTAAGGACAAACTAAATAAATTGTTGTTGCATGAACGTTTTTATTTGAATTTCGAGCTGATAAAGAAAATGTTATGTACTTAAACAGAAAAAGAAATATGGGTCCCCTTTCCAAGAATGTGGACAAACGCTTATTATCCAATATGCAAATAAAACCAGTTTGAAGGATTACTTCAAAATAAAAATCGAATTTATCCATGTCAATTTGAAGTCATAAACATGTATTTCAGCATTTTATTTCTATGGCCTGGCTTTGTACAAAACAGTCAGTGAAGCAGACGATATTTTCTTAGTAACGTAATCAAGTGTTTGCAAAGCTATCAGAATTTTACGATATCCGCTTGATGGATGAATTTAAAAGGAGATCGTTCTTTTCAATTTCGCTGATATCCTATCAGAATTCAAGCAAGCTGTTGTTGGAAGGTTGAAATAATTTAGGGGCATATCAAGACTGACGTAATAAAATTTAAATTGTGTGCACTGTATTGCTTTGTATTTTGTATAATCGTCGGTAAAAAAAATTGACTGTCAAGGCTTCCAAACGGGTAAATACTAGTCTGCCAATTTGCATCCGATTGAGGCAGTAATTGCTATATCGCATTCCATCATTTGCGGCACGCGATGCCTTGCATGCGACTCCTATTATAGCAGTAGTTTTAATAGCAGCACCAGAAGCTGCAGTAATTGACGAATATTATTATTATTAGTAGTAGTTGTTGTTGTTGTTGTTGTTGTTGTTGTTATTGCACCAGCTATTGTTGCCATGGATTTATATGTGACATTCCAAAAATACTTTTTATCATGAACTCCAGTGCTGCGAATCTGCCTCAGTAATGGCGAAGACCAACCATTCTAAACTAATCTCAAATGACTTCATAAACTCCAACGCTGCGAATCTACCTCAACAATAGAAAAGACATTCCTTAAGTAATCTCATTTTTTTTTAAAAAAAATCGAGCTTTCTATACTTCTATCCCACCCAAACTACTCGACTCTGTATTTGCACTTACTTTTTTTTTGTCTTTATGTTTGTACATCAAGTTCGGCAAAATGATCCATTCACAGCTATTGATTTATTGTCTCCATGCAGAAATATAATTCTAATTATACCTGTTACGTATATGTAACTAAATTATTTGTGTGTTAGTTTTAAATTTATTTTGTATGTTTATTTCATTACATTTTTATATAATTATGATAATTTTCCCTCGATTTGATTATTTTTCGTCGGAAAATTCACTTCTCTGTGTTGACCTGATTAGAACGTAAAGGTTGATTTATCACTATTTTTAGCTCACCTTAGTTGAGATGTTTGTAAACATTGAATGGAAATGATTGAATATTAACAAGGTTATGTTCGGCCCTCGTGTTAAGCAATTTGTAAATAATCTTTCTTTTTTTATTTAATTTATGCTTAAGAATCTGATTCTTAGATAGGGTTATTCTAGACTACGTGGTAAATGACATTATTTTTTTTTACTGCGATGTTCAAATTAGTGATCACGTAGCACCGTCACATGAGCCATCATCTGATCTAAAAAAATTGTTGGTTAAAACAGACGTTTTCTAGTATATTTATCAGTCGTATTTTTACACCTTTAGATCTCACGATGTCTTTAGTGTTGTCGCCAGTTTGTTTTAACGTTCTTCTTTTTGTTTTTTATTTGACAATTTGTATTCTCTGAGAAACATATGTAAGTGCTTTTATTCATAAAATTATTGGACAAAGACATTCATTGGATATTATTTGGAATTTAAAATCCGGAATAATATTCTTGATTCACAAAATTCAACGAGGAACTGTTGACACGTCAGTACAATACTTCATCTCTCTGACGTCATCGTCCACAATATTGAAACTTTACCGGTACAAGAACTTGGATTTATTTAGAACTTTTTAGCGATATGATATATATTTAGATTCCATGATTAATTTTGGATATTAACAAAGTTCTTTTTCGCATTTTTACCTTTTATCAGGGATATAAATTATTTTGTTAAAATTTACAAATCTAGTTGGCTTCACTCTTTTCATTTGTTACTTTTGAAGGAACCTACATGTAACATACCTTTTTGCCATTTGGAACATAAGATCTGGGACTTTTATTCGACAAGTCTAAGCCTGGTCAGAGTGCATTTGAAACAAAACATATTTGTGATTTTTTTTAAATCATCAAAACACTACAAAGTCAATTCTTATGATGTCTGTTATTTATAGAAATTTAGTAACTTCACTCATTATGGTAAAACAACCTACTTTTTTATATATAAAAAACGATGTAAAGTCTACATGCCACGCGTTTTATCTGCTAATTTACATGCCACGCGTTTTATCTGCTAATTTACATGCCACGCGTTTTATCTGCTAATTTCAACGAACCTCAAATACATGATTCTTCCTTATAAATTGGTTATTAGAACAACTAAAATAGAAAATTAAGTGAAAATATATATTTGTGTGTGCTGTTTGTTAAATTTATTAATTAGCGATAATATACAACCGTAGCTTATCACCATTGTTTCAACAAAAAATAAAATGTTTATTTATGAAACCCGATAAAGTGCATACGTCATTTTGTCTTCTGTTTTTAAAAGATCGTGAATGTTAAATTGATGATAAACAAGAGTTAATCAACTTAAACATAACATAAAGAAAGAATGTAACGGAATGCAATTTCTACCGCAACAAACTTCATAATGCAGCAAAAGTTAGCAGCGAGCGCAGTCTACGAATGAACCAAGAAGTTATTATGTCTGTATCCTTTTGGTTACAAAAACCTTAAAGCTCAACGCCCATGATCCTGATACCACTCTGAACATTAGCTGTTGAACTTGTTTGACACAGCGTACCACAAAAATCCCTAAACGAGATTTTGAAGGATCACAGAAAGTGAGCAATACTAATTTGACAATTATCTCCCTTTAATTAATTTTTTTCTATGCATAGTGAGTCCTGTAAAAATGACGTGACAAATGATACGTCTTGGGAGGCTAATCAATAATTTACAATTTGACAGTCATTGTGCAGCCACGTGTGTGTGTGTGTGTGTGTGTGTGTGTGTGTGTGTGTGTGTGTGTGTGTGTTAGAATGGAGGGTACTTTGAATGATCAACATTAAATAAAACTGACAATTTGTGAAATGACAACGCCAGAGCGAATAGAAATACAATTAAAATTCTTATACGCACTATAATAAATGACAAAAGACTATATTGAACTGGAATAAAGTTTTTAAAGAAATGATAGAAGAATTCTCATGAGTTTTACAGCAATGTCATTATCAAAAATAATGCGTATTTATTAACAAGTTTGGACAAAAGTAATAACGTTAAAAAATGTCTACATGTTAATCTAAAAGATAAAAATTGTACCCCATTATTTTAGAAAATTTGCAGACACACAAATTACTTCATCAATACCATGATAGCAAGATGGTTATTGCATATACAGCATTCCAAAGAAATAAATGACGCATTTGATGCGGATAAATGCACAAATTAACATTCGGTTACATTTACGTGAATATCGCGACAATTTTACAAAGTCAATAAAAAACAAAACGACCAAAAAAAGTCTAGTTGCTTGCACAAAGGCTAATAAAATGAAGCAAGTTATTAAACGGGTCAAATGCACATACAGTGAATTGAAGAAATGTTTAAACGAGCACCCTACTTATACATTACAAATGCAAGCAAGAAGACGTTTCCACGTTGAAGGGCCTTTCTTAGTCATGTAGATAACCAGATACTGGTAAACATTAATAACGTTCAAGCACAAAAAATTCCAGCGATGAATAGAAATACATAAATATGGAGATATTTTCTCACAATCTACTGAGTAGCATATTATCAAATATTTAAAATCAGTCAAATAACGTTTGGTCATTCATTTGTTTTACAAAGTGGAAGAAAGCAGTGGTGGCTCAGTGGATAGTATGCCGAACTCATGACCGAAATGGCACGGATTCGAATCTTATGATAGGATCAGCCCGCGTCAATTACAGTGGTGTGTTCTTGGGCAAAGCACTTTTCACCAGCTGTCTTTGATCTAAGTAACCTACTTGTCTTGCTGTGCCGTAAGGAACCAAACCAAACCAAACACAAAGTTAAAGACTGATTTGCGAACAAGAGTTATTTCTGGAAGGCAAACAAAATGACATATACAAATGTAAAAAGATCTTGAGTATCAGTAGAATGAACAGTGGCTATAATGGATCGGGTGCGAACCAGCAGATAAGATAGTGCTAATTAAATAATAAATAATAATTTAATAATGGGGACAATTTCTAAAAAAGACACACCATTCCTCCTCAGGTGACTGGAGACAAGTGCATAACTTTCAATATTAGCTGACATGACAACGTTAAGTGAATTAAAGATAACGTGTTTCTAAAACGTGATAGTCGCGATTGAAAAACAAAGGACACGAAGGAGTCAAACAATGGATTCTACTTTAATCTCTAAACCAGAGGAGAAAAGAAAGTATACTGAAATAGTCACCAACAAATATCAGAATGCTACATATGAAAATATGATTATAGTAAAAATCACACAGGTTGCATACGCATTCAACAACTATTATTTGAGTAATGTGTTACTTTATAGAATTTGATTCTACATACCTTTAAGTGCCAGGTATTCATTTTATTTGGATTTTAATATACTCACATTCCTTTAAAAGGTCAATATTTACAAGCCCCGAAAAGTATACACGACAAAATCAATGTTAAATTATGTAGACATTTTAGAACGAAATGAACTTAGAGGTGTGATCCAATAGCATCCGGATTGAATTGAATGTCGCGCGCTGTGATATCACAATGAACATATTTTGATAAAACAAATTCGTACTACCCTATCTTGTGACAATTCTACTCTAAGTGCTCGTTTCTTAAATTTAGTTTAGTGCATGGCCATCATTGTAAAGGATCGTAGAGATCGATAATTTTCGTCAGGAAGTTTCTTGATGACAGTCTAAAATCAGGATTGAATAGACTTTGGTTAAAGAAAGTTAGTGTTATGTTTGAAAAGAACAATTTATATATAATTTAAAATGAGTAAATGCGCATGCATGGCCCATGAGACTTGTACTTTTGTCGAAGATGATTTAAACAAAATCTTAGCAAGTTAATGACATCTCATCACAGAAAAAAATGAGACGAGAATACATTGACAATAGGTATTAGATTCCAACTAGATTAGACAAGCTGAGAAACAGATATAATATAAAAGATAACAAGCTGGTCGAAAGAATTTGAAAAAAATGGTAATGACTGACGTATAAATCGTTGGGTATATTTCAGTTTCTTTTGAACTTACATCTAGCAATTGTGCCAACTGTGCCATCAGCAATGCTTTTTTATGGGAAAAAATATCTGCTATGGCCATTTTGACACATCAATAAAAAACACTTGTGACTAAAAGCTAAAAAATTTAACCAAAATATTTTGATACGTGGAGGGTTTTGAATGCTAAACCGCAAATGTACAGATTATGAAAATGCAACTTTCATTTGATGTGTATAGGTAATTGAAATTAAACTTCACTATTAACTGTTACAATTAGCATTGTATATGTGACCTAAATCTAATAAATTGTGAAAAGGTACAAAAAGCAAACAATGTAATCGATCGAAAAATACAACAAAACAAAACAAATAAATCATCAAGAACTAAAGAAACATAATCAAAAATGGTAGGGTAAATAGGAAAAAGAAATACCAGATATACAAAAAGTGTGTCAATTACGCAATAAACTGAACTGGAAAGATTGGAGAAAGATACCCCAACTTACGCTCATTGAGGTTAAATGTGTTAGTGATCTGTAAATGCGAACGCCTTAGACCACTTGGCCACTTGGGGTCCATAGAAAAAGTTATTTACCGGCAAGTATTGCCCCATGGTCTAGTCAGAGTTTGAAATCATCCAGGTACTATTTTAAATAAGATGTTTGGCCAAAGAATGTTCTATATGAATTATATTATGTACAACGATTGATTTTTTTACGATGCCAGCCATCTATGTTTTTTAGGCAATGAATGTATTCGAGGCACCTCCAGTGTTTCACATTGTTTGTTTACATTGTTTGAATGCTGGAAATTATGCATATAATAGTTTCATGTAGATGGATGTTTTGAGACTATGATAAGTACAATATATTTTCAAAGAATGTTCTGTATGATATGATGTAAAACGTTCATTGTATTTATGATGTCTTATAGGCAATTTATTTATTGAAGGCACATCAGATTTTCACTCTGCAATATGTCAACACTTAAAAGTTTATATAACTGAATTGTACGTAGAATAAGTTATGCTCAACAATAAAGCAGTGGAGTTGCCATCTCCTGCGGAGACAATGCATCCGCATAGTACACGTTCTAATTTTTCTGCACCACTAACTTGGACGCCAATGTTTACTCGGTTTATATGTCTGACACGATGATTTTAGTGTTTTATTCGTACAGTTGTAATTGAGAGTGTTCTACTGTATTTATAATTCAATATGTATCTTGAATTTTAAAATGTTAACCATATTTAATGTGTATTGATTCTTAAATACCTGTTTAGCAATACATCTATTATGGCAGAGTGTTACATTATGTAGGGCAATCGAAGGTTAGCAATACGGGTGTCGTGCACTCCAATCAGTTTCTCTACAACCGGGATCAGGTTAGAATGCAGATGCAATTTATACTGTATAATTCGCTTCCAAAAGTGATAGAGAATGTTAGCATTCTTTAAATAAAAAAATTGGCAGTAATCATAAAATTATACAATATAAATAGTAAGTAACTTTCTGTACTAACAAAATCAAATGTAAAGATTTAACGTAAAGTGCTTGTACGCAGGAATATACAGCCTCCATAAAACCTACAATATTCAGTACATTTGTATGACCATTTAGTTTTATTATAACAGAAATGGTCATTCATTCAACATATTAATTCTAAATTCGATTGTTATTGGGATTTTAATGCTACCCCCTATGAATATTCTTAAATTTTAATAGTAAATTCTATGTCATCAATCTTATTTATTTAATATAAATTATTGAGACTGGTTATAATTACATGTAATAAAATAGAGGGAACATATTAAGACCTTGCATAAATTCTGTTATATTTATTTATTTATTTATTTATTTATTTATTTATTTATTTATTTATTTTTATTTATTAACATTTGAAAACTATAATAAATCCTAAATTTTTATCATTCAGAATTTATGTTTTCTATAAACTTGGATAAATACAGAGTTTCTTCACATTTGAGTAATAAGTGGGGGCGATATAGGGTCTATTGGTTCTTAGTGTTAAATTTGGCCTTTTTCACTATGGGGTCAGTGGAATTTTAACCTGGGTTAGCTACTCTAGAGTCAATTAGAATTAGCATAAGGAATGTATAGAGAAGATGTGTTGGGCCTGTCTAGGGTCAATAGAAATTGGAGAGGGGTGATGTCACGGTACTGGACATTGGCAACATTAATGCAAGTGGCTGCCCTCACTCGGGCGGAACAGTGTGGCAAGAGGCTGACCTTAATACGCGCTACTCTAGGGACAAATAGTGATATACATATTATAAAAACACAGATTTATGAACATAAATCTATCACACAAAAATCGACTAAACTGTTTTAGGCAAGAGTGACTAGATATCATTTTGAAGCAATGGAATGGTCCTGGAAAAGGCCGTTTAACTTATTCTAATTTCTCTCCTCCCTTCTTCTTATCCATCGACTCCTCATCTTCTCCATCACGTTTTGTCCCCCCCCCTCTCTCTCTCTCTCTCTCTCTCTCTCTCTCTCTCTCTCTCTCTCTCTCTCTCTCTCTCTCTCTCTCTCTCTCTCTCTCTCTCTCTCTCCTTTATTTTCAAGCTTAGCATTGTAGGCTCTCATTTGTTCTTTTCTTGTATGTCCTCCTTCACCTCCTTTTCATCTTTTATAAGTTCTTTACGTCTTTCCTTTGCTTTTTTATATATAATTATTGATCTCCATTTTCACTCTGTGAGGACTATAACATCCATCTTCCAATCTAGCAAACATTTCCTCCAGCATCCCTATATCGTCCACTACTTTTTGCAACTTTTGCATTTTGTTGACGTCTTTGTTTGACATTTTGTGTGATTCAATATTAAACGCTACGGTTTATATCCCTAAAGTACAGACTTAAAGGAAAACATTCCCTCACACCGACTACCCATATCATATACCAAACAATCTACAACGATGAGAGTGCGAACCTAAAGTAAACTTTTATACAAAACAACATACTAAAACTAAAATAAAACCCCACTATGCTTTATATCAGTACATAGCGTAGAGGGACATTTTTATATGCAAAAACACCATTACCTACAATCACACCAGCAAAGGACTTAGTATTTATGGTGTTTATAGGCACACTGATCCACATTCGCACAAAACAAACACTCCTAAGTGTAGGAACAAGGGGTTTATTAAGAGAAATGCACACAACAACAACAACAACAACACAAACTTACGAGCGCAGACATACACATAAACACAAACATACGCGTGTACACATACACACACAAACTCATATACACGAACACACATAAAAACAAAACAAACAAAGGTGCACACACAAAATTATATTTTTGGCGACTTATTTAGTCTCTCTACTCAAGAGATCTGGTTAGCACTGAAAACGGGTCTTTTTTTAAAAAAAATATTTTATAGCTTCAGAAACACCCGGTAAAAGGTGACACATTCCAGACCAGGCACCAGACATCTCTGACTCCAGTCTTGTTCGCAATTTATGTGTGATTTGGAGCGGAGAGGTCACTCATGTTGTAAGCGATAGGAAAAGAAATTTGATAATCTGATTCTAAATACAAATTGTACATCTTTTAAAATAAAATTAGAACTGATTGATGATCTAAATTTAACAAGCATAGAACGCTTGATGGAACAGACTCATTAATTCCAAAAAAAGGAAAATGTGTAATGTTAAAACTGAACAATTATATTGTACAACAAATAACATAAACAAGCTAGTTAGGTTATTGCAGTATATAATATCCTTGTATTTTTAATTCATTTCCTTACAATTAAATTACATTTCCTTACAATTAAATGAGACCGGGTTTATCAGGTTCAAGGTCACATAAATCAAGACTATCCTATATTTGTTAGCAATAACTGGGGGAAAAAAAATATAATTAAAAAAAATAATTAAAAACATAAAAACAAGATGTTTCCAGCCATTGCCAGGAGAACAGTATAGTTTGAACGATGTAACAGAATATTTGGTGAATGTGACCTATAATTATAAATACTAATTTTTTAATGCTTTCAGCTGAAAAGAACAAACCATTCCCATCAAAATAACTTCAATTGCTTGACCTTTACCCATGTTGTATAAGATAATCGAACTGTTATTAATAAATGAAATCTCGTAAAAAAAAAAAAAAAAAAAAAAAAATTCGTCAAAGGGAGACAACTCGAAAAAGTCAATATATTTAAAAGCGAGTTGTGATAGAGTTGTGCCCCTTATAATATCGACACTACACTCTACACCATTTTGCAAATGACTCCTACTACATAAAGATTTATAATCTAATACCATAGCAAGCGGATATATGGAAAAGCATAATAAATATGCTTAACTTGTTTCTCTATATGTAGGTATTTTTATATGTAGATATGGATGCAATTAATTAGGAAAATGGATCTTTAATTTGACTATTACATTGTCGGATAGCATATTTACGCATTTTCGAGCATCAAGCCTAAAACTGAAAAAATTTTATTGAATTATTTAAATTCTAATTTTTGAGTTAATTTATTAGTTCAAATATATACCGGTATATATTAAAAGAGTAACTAACAGTTACTAAAACTGTTAGTACCTGCTATAATTGTATGGGAAAATAATCTGATATTTTGAGTTGTCTATTTTAGACCGTTCCTTGACAAAAAGCCATTGAACTACCTCCTCTCACAACTATGAGAGAGAGAGAGAGAGAGAGAGAGAGAGAGAGAGAGAGAGAGAGAGAGAGAGAGAGAGAGAGAGAGAGAGAGAGAGAGAGAGAGAGAGAGAGATGATTATGATTTTTAACGTAGCTCTAATAATTTTTGAGTCATACTGCAACGACATCTGCAGTGTGGCATTTTTTTATGATGTCTATAAATTATAGCACATGGTCATTATAAATCAGACATTAAGCATGATCTCCCAACCAGTCACATTATCCTGACACCAGGCCGAATATTCCTATTAAGTTCCGGATAACCGATTCGCACACTAAGCACTTGCTTAGGGCACCGGCCCAAAATAAAATTTTAGATTAATTATTGGTCAAATTTTAATTTATGAGAGAGAGAGAGAGAGAGAGAGAGAGAGAGAGAGAGAGAGAGAGAGAGAGAGAGAGAGAGGGGGGGGATAGTGATAAACGTTGGTTATATTACATCAGATGTGAGGCTTATGCATTTTTGAGAACCAAGCCTAAAATAATAAAAAAAATTTCGCTCTATTATTTCTTGACTTTCGTATAAATAAGATGATTTACCCGTATAGTATAAGATCTGTTAATTAATAAAAGAAAGAAATCGCCTAGAACAAATGGTCAAAGAGAGACAACTCCAAAAAGTCAATATATTTATAAGCGAGTTGTGATAGAGTTGTGCCCTTTATTATATCGACACTTTACACTCTACACCATTTTGCAACGCTCTCTTACTACATAAAGATTTATAATCTAATACCATAGCAAGCGGAAATGTGGAAAAAGCAAAATAAATATGCACAATTTACAATATTCAATTTGTTTCTCGGTACGTAGGAATGTTTATATGTAGATACGGATGCAGGTAGTTAGGAATATATGTCTTTAATTTGACTATTAAATAATCGGAGAAAATATTTATGTATTTCCAAAGATCAAGAAGATATTTGAAAGAAATTTAATAAATTATTTAAATATTAATTTTCATATCAATTTTCAGGTCAAATTTGTCTCGGTTTATATTAAAATATTAACTAACATTTTCAAAGACTGTTAGTAGTTGAATGATTATATGGGACACAACTCTGATATTTTGAGTTGCCTCCCTTAGACCGTTACTTGACAGAATACCATTGAACTACCCCCTCTCCAGGGAGAGTGGTGTGATTATGATTTTTAACCTAGCTTTAATAACTGTTCAGTCATATCGCTACGATATCTGCAGCGTGGCATTTTATAATGATGTTTAGCACTGAGGCATCATGCCGCAGACATTAAGCTTTATGTCCCATCCAGTCACATTATCCTGACACCAGCCCGACTATTCCTAACACTAACCTCTTAATGCTGAGCGTCAAGCAAAACAGCTGTTAGTACCATTTTTATTTTAGATATGACTCGACCGGCGATGGTGTGTGTCTGTGTGTGTGTGTGTCTGTGTGTGTGTGTGTGTGTGTGTGTGTGTGTGTGTGTGTGTGTGTGTGTGTGTGTGTGGAAAGTGCCATATAGCCCATTAGGACGCTAAGCATTTGCTTAGGGCACCGCCCCCACCGGGGCACCAAAACAAATTCAAATTAATTGTTGTTGATCAAATTTTAATTCGTGTGTGCGTGTGTGTGTGTGCGTGTGTGTTTGTATGAGAGAGAGAGAGAGAGAGAGAGAGAGAGAGAGAGAGAGAGAGAGAGAGAGGATAGTGACAAACGTTGGTTATATTACATCAGATGTTAGGTTTATGCATTTTTGAGAACCAAGACTAAAATTAAAATAATTTTCGTTGTATTATATAATTTCTACATTTTGTGATAACTTATTGGCTGAAAAAATATGTCCTCTGATATATTCACCGATTTAGCATTAATTACTAGGACAGTTGGAACCTGATATGACAGATGAAACTATGAACGGCAGACAAATCAGTTATTTTGAATTGTCTTAGACCGTTTGTTCACAAAATGTTGCCATGCCTCGCACATCAATCTATTTAGTTTATTGCGTTGTTTAATTTCCTTGTATACTTTCTTTATTTCTGTGCAATTAAATGTTAACGGGTACATTTAACAATTCATGTAATTTAGAAATTAATTCCGTAAATGGAAAACGTGTAATCTTAAAACTAAACATTAATATTGTACGAAAAATAACGTAAACTAGCTTTTTAGGTTATCGCACTATTTGATTTCCTTGAAAATTTCCGTTATTTTGTATAATTAAATGAGACCTTCTTTATTAGTTTCAAGGCCTGATAAATCAAGACTAACCTATATTTGTTAAAACTAACTAGAATAAAAATTATAGTTAAAAAAATACGAAAAAAGAACAACAGGATATTTCCAGCCATTACCATTAGAACCGTTTAGTTTGAACGATATAAACCAATATTTGGTGAATGTGGCCTAATAAATACCAATACTAATTTTTGCATGCTTTCAGCTGAAAAGAACAAATCATTCCCATCAAAATAATTACAATTTCTTGACTTTCGTATAAATAAGATGTTTTAGTCGTATCGTATAAGATCTGTTAATGAATAAAAGAAAGAAATCGCCTAGAACAAATGGTCAAAGAGAGACAACTCCAAAAAGTCAATATATTTATAAGCGAGTTGTGATAGAGTTGTGCCCTTTATTATTGACACTTTACACTCTACACCATTTTGCAACGCTCTCTTACTACATAAAGGTTTATAATCTAATACCATAGCAAGCGTAAATTTGGAAAAAGCAAAATAAATATGCACAATTTATACTATTTAATTTGTTTCTCGGAACGTAGGGATGTTTATATGTAGATACGGATGCAGTTAGTTAGGAATATGTGTCTTGAATTTGACTATTAAATAATCGGATATAATATTTATGTATTTCCAAGCATCAAGAATATATTTGAAAGAAATTTAATATGTTGTTTAAATATTAATTTTTATATCAATCTAAAGGTCAAATATGTCTCGGTTTATATTAAAAGATTAACTAACTTTTTCAAAGACTGTTAGTAGTTGGGTTATTGTATGGGAGACAACTCTGATATTTTGAGTTGCCTCTCTTAGACCCTTACTTGGCAGAATACCATTGAACAACCACCCCTCTCCAGAGAGAGTGATGTGATTATGATTTTTAACCTAGCTTTAATAACTGTTCAGTCATATCGCTACGATATCTGCAGCGTGGCAGTTTATAATGATGTCTAGCAGTGAGGCATCATGCAGCAGACATTAAGCTTTATGTCCCATCCAGTCACATTTTCCTGACACCAGCCCAACTATTCCTAACACTAACCTCTTAATGCTTCAAGCAAAACAGCTGTTAGTACCATTTTTACTTTAGATATGACTCGACCGGCGCTGGTGTGTATGTGTGTGTGTGTGTGTGTGTGTGTGTGAGAGAGAGAGAGAGAGAGAGAGAGAGAGAGAGAGAGAGAGAGAGAGAGAGAGAGAGAGAGAGAGAGAAACGTTGGTTATATTACATCAGATGTTAGGGGAATGCATTTTTGAGAACCAAGTCTAAAATTAAAATAATTTTCGTTGTATTATATAATTTCTACATTTTGTGTTAACTTATTGGCTGAAAAAATATGTCGTCAGATATATTCACCGATTTAGCATTAATTACTAGGACAGTTGGAACCTGATATGACAGATGAAACTATGAACGGCAGGCAAATCTGTTATTTTGAATTGTCTTAGACCGTTTGTTGATAAAATGTTGCCATGCCTTGCACATCAATCTATTTAGTTTATTGCACTGTTTAATTTCCGTGTATACTTTCTTTATTTCTGTGCAATTAATCGTTACCGGGTACATATAACAATTCATGTAATTTAGAAATTAATTCCGTAAATGGAAAACGTGTAATCTTAAAACTAAACATTTATATTGTACGAAAAATAACGTAAACTAGCTATTTAGGTTATCACACTATTTGATTTCCTTGAATATTTCCGTTCTTTTGTATAATTGAATGAGACCTTCTTTAGTAGTTTCAAGGCAACATAAATCAAGACTATCCTATATTTGTTAAAAATAACTAGAATAAAAATTATAATTAAAAAAATTACGAAAAAATAAAAACAGGATATTTCCAGCCATTACCAGGAGAACAGTTTAGTTTGAACGATATAAACCAATATTTGGTGAATGTGGCCTAAAAAATATCAATACTAATTTTTGCATGCTTTCAGCTGAAAAGAACAAATAATTCCCATCAAAATAATTACAATTTCTTGACTTTCGTATAAATAAGTTGTTTTAGTTGTATCGTATAAGATCTGTTAATGAATAAAAGAAAGAAATCGCCTAGAACAAATGGTCAAAGAGAGACAACTCCAAAAAGTCAATATATTTATAAGCGAGTTGTGATAGAGTTGTGCCCTTTATTATATCGACACTTTACACTCTACACCATTTTGCAACGCTCTCTTACTACATAAAGATTTATAATCTAATACCATAGCAAGCGGAAATGTGGAAAAAGCAAAATAAATATGCACAATTTACAATATTCAATTTGTTTCTCGGTACGTAGGGATGTTTATATGTAGATACGGATGCAGGTAGTTAGGAATATTTCTCTTGAATTTCACTATTAAATAATCGGATACAATATTTATGTATTTCCAAACATCAAGAAAATATTTGAAAGAAATTTAATATGTTGTTTAAATATTAATTTTTATATCAATCTGCATGTCAAATATGTCTCGGTTTATATTAAAATATTAACTAACATTTTCAAAGACTGTTAGTAGTTGAATGATTATATGGGAGACAACTCTGATATTTTGAGTTGCCTCTCTTAGACCGTTACTTGGCAGAATACCATTGTACTACCCCCTCTCCAGAGAGAGTGGTGTGATTATGATTTTTAACCTAGCTTTAATAACTGTTCAGTCATATCGCTACGATATCTGCAGCGTGGCAGTTTATAATGGTGTTTAGCACTGAGGCATCATGCCGCAGACATTAAGCTTTATGTCCCATCCAGTCACATTATCCTGACACCAGCCCGACTATTCCTAACACTAACCTCTTAATGCTGAGCGTCAAGCAAAACAGCTGTTAGTACCATTTTTATTTTAGATATGACTCGACCGGCGATGGTGTGTGTGTGTGTGTGTGTGTGTGTGTGTGTGTGTGTGTGTGTGTGTGTGTGTGGAAAGTGCCGGATAGCCCATTAGCACGCTAATCATTTGCTTAGGGCACCGCCCCCACCGGGGCACCAGGACAAATTCAAATTAATTGTTGTTGATCAAATTTTAATTCGTGTGTGTGTGTGTGTGTGCGTGCGTGTGTGTTTGTATGAGAGAGAGAGAGAGAGAGAGAGAGAGAGAGAGAGAGAGAGAGAGAGAGAGAGAGGATAGTGACAAACGTTGGTTATATTACATCAGATGTTAGGTTTATGCATTTTTGAGAACCAAGACTAAAATTAAAATAATTTTCGTTGTATTATATAATTTCTACATTTTGTGATAACTTATTGGCTGAAAAAATATGTCCTCTGATATATTCACCGATTTAGCATTAATTACTAGGACAGTTGGAACCTGATATGACAGATGAAACTATGAACGGCAGACAAATCAGTTATTTTGAATTGTCTTAGACCGTTTGTTCACAAAATGTTGCCATGCCTCGCACATCAATCTATTTAGTTTATTGCGTTGTTTAATTTCCTTGTATACTTTCTTTATTTCTGTGCAATTAAATGTTAACGGGTACATTTAACAATTCATGTAATTTAGAAATTAATTCCGTAAATGGAAAACGTGTAATCTTAAAACTAAACATTAATATTGTACGAAAAATAACGTAAACTAGCTTTTTAGGTTATCGCACTATTTGATTTCCTTGAAAATTTCCGTTATTTTGTATAATTAAATGAGACCTTCTTTATTAGTTTCAAGGCCTGATAAATCAAGACTAACCTATATTTGTTAAAACTAACTAGAATAAAAATTATAGTTAAAAAAAATACGAAAAAAAAACAACAGGATATTTCCAGCCATTACCATTAGAACCGTTTAGTTTGAACGATATAAACCAATATTTGGTGAATGTGGCCTAATAAATACCAATACTAATTTTTGCATGCTTTCAGCTGAAAAGAACAAATCATTCCCATCAAAATAATTACAATTTCTTGACTTTCGTATAAATAAGATGTTTTAGTCGTATCGTATAAGATCTGTTAATTAATAAAAGAAAGAAATCGCCTAGAACAAATGGTCAAAGAGAGACAACTCCAAAAAGTCAATATATTTATAAGCGAGTTGTGATAGAGTTGTGCCCTTTATTATATCGACACTTTACACTCTACACCATTTTGCAACGCTCTCTTACTACATAAAGATTTATAATCTAATACCATAGCAAGCGGAAATGTGGAAAAAGCAAAATAAATATGCACAATTTATACTATTTAATTTGTTTCTCTGTAGGTAGGGATGTTTATATGTAGATACGGATGCAGGTAGTTAGGAATAAGTATCTCTACTTTGAGTATTAAATAATCGGATATAATATTTATGTATTTCCAAGCATCAAGAATATATTTGAAAGAAATTTAATAAATTATTTAAATAATATTTTTATATCAATTTACAGGACAAATATGTCTCGGTTTATATTAAAAGATTAACTAAGATTTTCAAAGACTGTTATTAGTTGGATTATTGTCTGAGAGACAACTCTGATATTTTGAGTTGCCTCTCTTAGACCGTTACTTGGCAGAATACTATTGAACAACCCCCCCCCTCTCCAGAGAGAGTGATGTGATTATGATTTTTAACCTAGCTTTAATAACTGTTCAGTCATATCGCTACGATATCTGCAGCGTGGCAGTTTATAATGATGTCTAGCACTGGGGCATCATGCCGCAGAAATTAAGCTTTATGTCCCATAGTCACATTATCCTGACACCAGCCCGACTATTCCTAACACTAACCTCTTAATGCTTCAAGCAAAACAGCTGTTAGTACCATTTTTATTTTAGATATGACTCGACCGGCGCTGGTGTGTGTGTGTGTGTGTGTGTGTGTGTGTGTGTGTGTGTGTGTGTGTGTGTGTGTGTGTGTGTGTGTGTGTGTGTGTGTAAATTGCCGGATAGCCCATTAGCACACTAAGCATTTGCTTAGGGCACCGCCCCACCGGGGTACCAGAACAAATTCAAATTAATTGTTGTTGATCAAATTTTAATTCGCGCGTGCGTGTGTGTGTGTGTGTGTGTTTGTGTGTGAGAGAGAGAGAGAGAGAGAGAGAGAGAGAGAGAGAGAGAGAGAGAGAGAGAGAGAGAGAGAGAAACGTTGGTTATATTACATCAGATGTTAGGTTTATGCATTTTTGAGAACCAAGACTAAAATTAAAATAATTTTCGCTGTATTATATAATTTCTACATTTTGTGTCAACTTATTGGCTGAAAAATATGTCCTCAGATATATTCCCCGATTTAGCAATTATTACTAGGACAGTTGGAACCTGATATGACTGTTGAAATTATGAACGGCAGACAAATCTGTTATTTTGAATTGTCGTAGACCGTTTGTGGACAAAATGCCGTTGCCTTGTCTCATAGAGCAAGCTATTTAGTTTATTGCATTGTTTAATTTCCTTGTATACTTGCGTTATTTCAGTACAATTAAATGAGATCGGATATATCAGGTTCAAGATCAGATAAATCACGATTATCATATATAAGTTAGCAACAACTGAAACGAAAAACGTAAAAAAAAAACAAAAACAAAAAAAAAAACCAACAAAGCAAAAAAAAAAAAAAAAAAACAAAAGCAAAACACAAGCAGGATGTTACCAGCTATTGCCTGGGAAACAATTCAGATTTAACGATGTAGCCTAATATTTCATGAGATTAGCCAAGGTTTTAGATACTAAATATCGCAAATGCTTGAACACACACACACACACACACACACACACACACACACACATATATATATATATATATATATATATATATATATATATATATATATATATATATATACACTACAAATTGTAAAGCCTTTAAAATCAAAGAAGAGTTGATAAATGATCATAATTAAACAAACATATAACAATTCACGTAATTTAGAAATTAATTCCGTAAATGGAAATTGTGTAATCTTACAACTAAACAATTCTATTATACGAAGAAAAAAAAAACGTAACATGCTGTTTAGGTTATGGCACTATTTAATTTCCTCGAATATTTTCTTTATTTATGTATAATTCAATGAGATTGGGTTTAACAGGTTCAAGGCCACATAAATCAATTATCCTATATCTTTTTAACAATAACTAGAAGATAAAAGAGATAAGTAAATAAAAACAGGATGTTACCAGCCATTGCGAGGAGAACAGTG
This sequence comes from Potamilus streckersoni, assembly GCA_016746295.1. Classification (NCBI taxonomy): domain Eukaryota; kingdom Metazoa; phylum Mollusca; class Bivalvia; order Unionida; family Unionidae; genus Potamilus; species Potamilus streckersoni. The sequence goes on from JAEAOA010001266.1 coordinate 37,536, forward strand.
TAGTTTGCACGATGTAAACGAAAATTTGGTGAATGTGACCTAAAAAATATCAATACTAATTTCTGAATGCTTTCAGCTGAAAAGAACAATCCATTCCCATTAAAATAATTATAATTGCTTGAACTGTCCTTGATATTTTACCCGTGTCGTATAATATCATATATCTGTTTATTAAAAAGAGAAATCACCTAAAACAAATGGCCTAAGAGAGACAATTCCAAATAAGGCAATGTATTTATAAGCGAGTTGCGATAGAGTTGTGCCCCTTATTATTTCGACACTTCATGCTCAACACCATTTTCCTACGGTCTCTTGTTACATAAAGATTTATAATTTAATACTATAGCAAGCTTAAATATGGAACAGAAAACGAAATATGCACGATTTATAATATTTTAACTTGTATATATATATATATATATATATATATATATATATATATATATATATATATATATATATATATATATATATATATTAAGTAAATTTATATGTATACACAGATGCAGGTAGTTAGGAATATGTGTCTTTAATTTGACTATTTTGTTATCAGATGTTACATTTATTTCTTTCCGATCCTCAAGCCTAAAACTGAAAGAATTTTATTGAATAATATTAATCATAATTTTGTTTATTAATTTAATGGATAAAATATGACCTCATATATATTAAAAGTCTAACAGTTACTAAGACTATTAGTAGTTGCTATGATTGTATGTGAGAAAAATCTGATATTTTGAGTAGTCTATCTTAGACCGTTCCTTGACAAAATGCCGTTGAACATCCTCCTCTCACAACTATGCGAAGAGAGAGAGAGAGAGAGAGAGAGAGAGAGAGAGAGAGAGAGAGAGAGAGAGAGAGAGAGAGAGAGAGAGAGAGAGAGATTTAACATAGCTTTAATAATTTTTCAGTCATATCGCTACGATATCTGCAGTGTGGCAGTTTATCTAGCACTGAGGCATCATGTCGCAGACATTAAGCATGATGTCCCCAGTTACATTATCCTCAAAACAGGCTGACTATTCCTAACACTAACCTCCTAATGCTGAGCGTCAAGCAAAACAGCTGTTAGTACCATTTTTATTTTAGATATGACTCGACCGACAATCGAGTGTGTGTAAGTGTGTGTGTGTGTATATATATATATATATATATATATATATATATATATATATATATATATATATATATATATATATATATAGTGCCAATAAACACATCAGCACACTAAGCACTTGCTTAGGGCACTGGCCCAACTGGAGCACCAGATAAAAAAATTCAAATTAATTGTTGATGATCAGATTTTAATTTATGAGAGAGAGAGAGAGAGAGAGAGAGAGAGAGAGAGAGAGAGAGAGAGAGAGAGAGAGAGAGAGAGAGAGAGAGAGAGATGAGCGTTGGTTATATTACATCAGATGTGAGGTTTATGCATTTTCGAAAATCAAGACTAAACTTAAAATAATTTTCGTTGAATTATATAATTTCTACATGTGCTCAGATTTATTCTCCGACTAAGTATTAATTGCTGGGATGGCTGGAAGCTGATTTGACTGTTGAAACTATGAACGGAAGACAAATTTTTTATTTTGAATTGTCTTAGACACTTTGTTGACAAAATGCCGTTGCCTTGTCTCTCACAACAAGCTATTTAGGTTATTGCACTGTTTAATTTCCTTGTAAACTTGCTTTATTTCTGTACAATTAAATGTGATTGGGTTTATCAGGTTCCAGGTCATATAAATCACGATTATCATATATTTGTTACCAACAACAGGAACGAAAATCAAATAATAAAAAAACCAACAGAAAACGGAGAGGGAAAAAAAACCACCAACAGGATGTTACCAGCCATTGCCTGGAGTACAGTTTATTTTGAATGATGTAACTGAATATTTCGTGAGATTACTCATGGCATTAGGTAATAAATATCGCATATGCTTGAACACACACACTCACACACACACACTTACACACACACACACTATATATATATATATATATATATATATATATATATATATATATATATATATACATACATACATACATACATACATACATACATACATACACACTCATGTGGTTAGCGATCTGAGAATAAGTTTAATTATTTGATAAAAAAAACCAACTATTTTTACATCCTTTAAAATCAAAGTAAAATTGATCAAGTATCAAGGATCATAATTCATAATTTAACAAATATATAACAATTCATGCAATTTAGAAATTAATTCAGTAAATGGAAAATGTGTATAAAACTAAAAATTAAAACAAAACAATTATTTTGAACGAAAAATAACGTAAACAAGCTATTTATGTTATCGCACTGATTAATTTCCTTTAATATTTCCTTTATTTCTGTATAATTAAATGAGACCGTGTTTATCAGGTTCAAGGCCGCATAAATCAAGACTATCCTATATTTGTTAGCAATAACTGGAATGTAAAAAAAAAAAAATATAAGCACAGGATGTTACCTGCCATTGCCTGGAGAACAGTTTAGTTTGAATGATGTAACCGAATTTTTGGCTAATGTGACCTAATAAATATCAATACTAATTTGTGCATTCTTTCAGCTGAAAAGAACAAATCATTCCCATCAAAATAATTACAATTGCTGGACTTGTTGTATAAATAATATCTTTTTTACCAGTGTCGTATCGCCTAACACAAATGGTCTAAGAGAGACAATTCTAAATAAGTCAATGTATTTAATAAGAGTTGCGATAGAGTTGTGCCCTTATTATTTCAACTCTTTACGCTCTCCACCATTTTGCTACGGTCTCTTGCTATATAAATATATATAATCTAATACTACAGCAATGGGTAATATGGAAAAGAAAAAGAAATATGCACAATTTATAACATTTATCTTGTTTTTCTTGTTTTTCTGTAAGTATGTATTTTGATATGTAGATAGGGATGCAGGTAGTTAGGAATAATTGTCTTTAATTTGACTATTTTGTTATCAGATGTCACATTTATGCCATTCCTAGTATCAAGCCGAGAGAGAGAGAGAGAGAGAGAGAGAGAGAGAGAGAGAGAGAGAGAGAGAGAGAGAGGTGTGATGTGATTATGATTTTTAATGTAGCTTTAACAGTTTTTCAGTCATATCACTACGATGTCTGCAGTGTGGCAGTTTATAATGATGTCTATCACTGGTGTATCATGCCGCAGACATTAGGCATGATGTCCTACCCAGTCACATTATCCTGACACCAGGCCGATTATTCCTAACACTAACCTCTTAATGCTGAGCGTCAAGCGAGGCAGCTGTTAGTACAATTTTTGTTTTTGGTATGACTCGACCGGTGTGTGTGTGTGTGTGTGTGTGTGTATATATATATATATATATATATATATATATATATATATATATATATATATATATATATATATATATATATATAAAGTGCCGGATAATATAACCCATTAATACACTAAGCACTTGCTTAGAGCATTGGCCCACCAGGAGCACCAGAAAAATTCATATTAATTGGTTATATTACGTCAGATGTGAGGTTTATGCATTTTCGAGAAGCAAGACTAAAATTAAAATAATTTACGTTGAATTATATAATTTCTACATTTTATGTTAACTTATTGGATGAAAAATATGTCCTCAAATATATTCCACGACTAAGTAAAGTACTAATTACTAGGACGGTTGGAAGCTGATTTCACCGTTGAAACTATGAACGGCAGACAAATCTGTTATTTTGAATTTTCTTAGACCGTTTGTTGACAAAATGTCGTTGACCTGTCTCTCACAACAAGCTATTAAATTTTTGCACTGTTTAATTTCCTTAAATATTTTCTTTATTTCTGTACAATTAAATTAAATCTGGTTTATCAGGTTGAAGGCCACATAAATCAAGACCATCCTATATTTGTTTGGAACGAAACAAAAAACAAACAAACAAAAAAAAAACAAAACAAAAAAAGAACAACAAATAAACAAAAAGCAAAAAAAAAAAAAAACCCACCAGCAGGATGTTACCAGCCAAACATATAACGATTCGTGTAATTTAGAAAGTATTTCCGTAAATGGAAAAAATGTAATCTTAAAACTAATCAATTCTATTGTACGAAAAATAACATAAAGCTATTTAGGTTATCACACTATTTAATTTCCTTGAATATTTCCTTTATTTCTGTACAATTAAATGAGACCGGGTTTATCAATTCATAAATCAAGATTATCCTATACTTGTTACCAGGAACTGGAACACAAAACACAAAACAATTTTAATTTTTTTTTATAAATAAAATCAGTATGTTACTAGCCATTGCCTAGAGAATAGTTAAGTTTGAATGATGTAACCGAATATTTGGTGAATGCGACCGAATAAATATAAAAACTAATTTTACATGCTTTCAACTGAAGAAAACAAACTATTCCGATGAAACAATTATTTTTCCTTAACTTGGATAAATAAGATCTGTGTTGTGTAATAAGGTCTTTCAGCTGTGATTTAATGAAAGAAATAAATCTCCAAAGATGGTCAAAGAAAGACAAATCAAAGTTATGTCAATGTATAATAACGCGGTATGATAGACTTGTGCCCCTTATTATTTCGACGATTTATGCGCTAACACCATTTTGTCTGTTGATACTTTAAGATTTATAATCTAATACCATAGTAAGCCTAAAGATTGAGAGGGCCAAGAAATATACAGTTTTAATGTTTGTATTTACCTATATTTATATGTAGGTATGGATGCAGTTAGGAATGTGGGTCTTTAAATTGACTATTACTTAAGATGTCAGGTTTATGGTATGCACTGGGTGAATTTATTGGCTAAAATATGCCCTCGTTTATATTAAAGGACTAACTAACAATTACTAGGACTGCTAGTAGTTAATGTGACTGTTAAAATTATCAATGGGAGACAAATCTGGTTTTTTTTTAGTTGTCTCTTTTAGACCATTCCTTTACAGAATGCCTTTGAACTCCCTCCTCCTACTATATATGAGAGAGAGAGAGAGAGAGAGAGAGAGAGAGAGAGAGAGAGAGAGAGAGAGAGAGAGAGAGAGATGGTGATGAACTTTGGTCTTTATAACTTTGAGTACTGAAATTGGTAAAGTAGTCTCCCCTCCAAATTATTACTTTTAAATGCCTTGATTACAGTGTACAAAAATGGACAACATACATTTTCCCAGTATTTCCAAACATAAAAAATGCCAAAGCGATGTATATTTATGTATCATAAATATCAAAGTAATATATAGCTTGTTCAAAACCACTTAAAGTTTATACCAAAGAAGTGTGACATTATCTTGAGGGGGTAGGGAAATGACCAAAAAATTGTTACAAAACCAAGTAACATATGTACCATAGAAATATACTATAGTGGAGTTTAACAGCATTTAATAAATATTGCAAAATGCTCATTAACACATTGGTTGTTTGGTGACTTTGACCATATTTTGACTGCCAATAACAGTTGTGAATGCTCTTAAAAAGCACAGTTCTACCAGTCTTGATTTATTAGAGGCTCTTTGAGGGGGTGGTATAAATATTATAAATATTTAGCTCTCTTATTCAATAGTGTTTATTGTTTTATATCAATTCAAGTATAATATTTCACTTATAACAATTTTTCACATTTGATTATAATACAAATTTAATTGAAGGATAAATATAACATTTTAACATCCAACATTAAATATGCAATTTCTTGAAAAATTTCATACATTAAAAAATTATTTTATTTTAGTGTCCATATTATGTACATGTAATAAAATATTTGTTTTAATTGCCAAAATTACACAATATGATTGAATGATTAGGCTGGATAGTGGATACAATAATCAAAATAAATAAATTCATAAATACAGGCAGAAAAACTAATCACAAAGTCATCCTCTATATCTATTTCTTAAGCGTGAGTGTCAGTGTGAGGGTAGGATATGAAGGTGTGTTTTTTCTTACATAAGGTACAACTTGTGTCATTACTTTTTTATATCAAGCAACTTGATTTAACCAAGTTTTATTAACATTGTTTATCACAGGGCAAAAGTGAAGCAGACTTTTTGCCTATTTACCAATCAAATCAACACCAGTCTGGGTTATGTAGTAAATGCTGCTCCAAACTGTATGTAGTTGTCATGTGTGGGTGGGTGGTAGCTACTCTAGGGAATTATCTGGTAGAGCAAACAAAACAAATGTATTTCTTTAAGGGTTACTTTGCACTGTCTCCAATTTCCCACCTCTGATTCAAATTCAAAACTCATGTATATCTTGTTCTATCAGACTTCACAGGAGACTACTGATATCATATATCTATAACTGGCTTGATTGTTTCTGGACACAGAATATGTTGTTTCCTACATTAAACTAAACATTTGATATCTCACCGAGTTGTTCAAAAGTTGATTTAAAAACATATAAATGATTATAATATATCTGATCAGATTCACACACACTTTCAACTTCTACTTCAAAATATAAATCTTAAATATATAACATTTATAGGTAAGTGTTGGCAAAGACTGGCAGAATTTAAATATGAAATATCTCTTTCAAAACAATATACAAATTATTATTGCTAATTAGACAAACTTTATTATTTTGTCTCTAATATCATCATTTTCTGAATTTAAAACTAATTAATAAGTCTTGTAAATAATCATTTAATTACATGTAATTTGCACAAACACAAGTGCCTGCCTTCTCACTACATCTAGCATGGAGCTAGACCAAGTGATTAACATCCATCAGACCAATGAATGAGCTTGCTGTAAAGATTCTACTTGTATTGTTTTAGATTGCACAAGCAGAACATTTATTGAAATGTGGATTCTATCCAATATGGCTATTGTACAAGACCAGAAAATTTGAAAACAGTTGAATCATAAAAATGTCCCTACTACAGTTACCAAATCTTTCCTTACACCATCCATCAGTGAAATAATGCCAATCATATATCATGTAGTATACATTACATTGGCCCATTGACCACTTAAATCAACACCATGATGTATTATCCCATTTCTAGTTACACTGTCCATCAGAAGGACCATTGTTAATTATATATCATGTAGCAGGCACTACATGGACCATCTGGCCACTATTTTCAACAACATGCATACTTAAAAAACTTTGCTGACAGTATCTATCAAGAGTGAAAATGTAAATTATCTATCATGCAACAGATATTAAATTGGAGCAATTCACACCAGACCTCGTTAGATGACTAGTTATTTTCATTTTGCCATGATCATAATATTCAGTCAGCTATCAATTATTAACTGTATACATATATGATTGTTGATGATAGTAATATATCCACACAAAAAAATAAACTCATTTGTCATTCTTCACCATTTAATCAAAGTAATATATATTTTTCATGTAAATATGTTATTCACTAATAAAAAATAATTTAGCTCTATTTCACCTAAATTGTAACTTATACATATATTTAACTAAATTACAATCTTTCTATCACTATGTGTACACACACATACACACACAAATGAAACAATGCAGAGATAACAAGGCAATTACAACTTTCCTTGTCTGATGAAAACAAAAGAAAAAATGAAGGATTTGACCAGATAGCCAGATTTCCAAATGGATTTGGAGCCATTGATGGGACACTGATACTAAAAATTGCTTTCATAAAGGATGAACATATTTATGTTAAAAGGAAACGGTTTCATGCCATAAATGTACAAGCTGTGGTAAATGTTGATTTAAGGTATTATATCATATATAGTACATACAGATAATTTTTTAAAAAAGTTGATTTTTCATTTGGAACTAATAATTTCTTATGAAAATAATTAAAAAAATAATGTTAACCCATAGAATAGTACAACACACACACACATAAAGAGAGAGAGAGAGAGAGAGAGAGAGAGAGAGAGAGAGAGAGAGAGAGAGAGAGAGAGAGAGAGAGAGAATAAATGGTATGAAAAACTATTTGACAGGCAATTTCTCTATTTTATGTGTAATGTCAAGGAACTATCTATGACTATGGTTAATGACTCCAATTAAAAAACCCAGGACAATGGCAGAAGAGGTATTATGATGCCCACTCAAAAACATTTACAGTGGAGAGGCACTTGGAGTGTGCAAATCAAGATTTAGGTAGGGATATATGTGTTCTCCTATAGTTTTAATGGCTGTTATAAAGTATATGAAATAATACACCTCATTTGAAAAAAAGATTGCACTGAATTAAATCTGAATGATATCTTAATGGAAAGTATACAGTGTTCATTTTCCCAAAATTTTCTTTAATTACAAATCATTTGAAACTTTAGTGGATATTGTAACACACTTACAAATATGCATCCAACTTTGGAAATGGAATACAAGAGCAAATACCATCCAGGTTTTGTAACTCCAGTAAATGCCATGCAATGACAGAATATAAAGTGAAATAAGGAGAGAAATGTACACATAACTGAACTGAATTTCAAAAAAATCTAGGAAAATTTATGCTACAGAAACCAAATGACAGTCATCATCTATATCTCCTGTAAATAATGTTTTTTAAGGTTCCTATCAGTAAAATTATAACTATTTGATGTCCTAATATTTATTATATTTACCTAATGATTTAAAACATATTTTAATTACAAAGTAAATTTGTTTTAAGCACAACTAATTTTAATTGAGCCATATCAGGAAAATTGGGTTTGTCATTATTTATTATAGGTGTCAATTTTTCTCTTATTTCATTATAGAATTTAATCCATGATCATTTAATCTTTACAATTCAAATTTTGTCCTTTTTATCATCAAAATAATTCTATCAACTATGCATTCAAATTGAACTAGCACATAGTTTTCTTTCATTTGCCGTTTCACATCGACCAATAATACATCACTTGTATAGAATCACAAGAACAGATTGACTACTGTCACAGTTACGTTTATTCAGAAAATTCATACTTTGCATTTTAGGCAATGGCTATCTGTCTGTGGTTTCAACACATTTAGTTTTTAAAAAACATTTTTGTTCAATTTTAGTCTTTCCCATCTATTATGCCAGATGACCATGACCTTACATAATAACAACCGATAACAGATTGAACAAGTGTGCTAAATTAAATTGCATCCAAACCTGAAATCATTATGGATTTTATCAATAAACAATATGGAAATATAAACAAGATGATGCTATACTTTACTAAAATAAAGGTAAAAATGAAATAAATTGTATACAGGAATAACATTTTATGTCATTCTCAAAAGCTTAGCAAGGCCAGTTCAGTGATCTAATTAGTCCTAAGCCACATCACCCCAATATTTTATTCTGGGTGAGTGAACAAAAACAACACATGATATGTCTTACATGTAGGACTATGATCTAATGTAAAATGAAATGTGGCTACTGTCACATTTACGTTTATTCATAAACTTAATACTTTACATCTTAGGAAAGGGCTACCCTTAGTGTCAGAACATTTCTTTTTATGTAAATAAAAACAACATTCTTGTTTAGTTTTAGTCAATCCTATCTGCTACATCAGATGACAATGACCTTACATAATAACACACTGATAGGGATAGAATAAATGTGCTAAATGAAATTTCCAAGCAAACCTTAAATCAGTATGGATTTTAATAATGAACAACCTGGAAATATGAACAAGATGTTATCCCTTACTAAAATAATGGTAATAATTAAATACATTTTATACAGAAATAATATTTTATATAATTTTCAACAGCATTAGTACTTAACAAGACCATTTTAGTTATCTAATGTGAAATTAAATTTGCAGTTCCTAAATGTAGAGTTGCTTGCAAAACTAGCCATGTTTTGTTTGGTTGCATAGTTGAGTATTGGAGTTTGGAATGACTGTGCGATTAGAGTGTTTAAACTTTGGATTGGAGAGTTTATCAATGATTGCTGACTTTGATCTGAAGTGAGAAAGGGGTTGGTGTTAGGGTATGATAGAGACAGAGCTTGACCACCATTAGCAATATTTTTCAAAACTGAACTAATTACTTCTTTTTGTTCAGTGCTAGGTCTTCAACTGTAAGTTTTTAGAGACTCCTCATGCTTGTGGTGTGTCATAAACAAAATATTTATGGTTTCAAACCCAGCATCACTCATTGCTTGAAATGCTGTGGCATGTAGTGAGTGACCAGTATAGTGTTGCACTCCTACATTCTTGTATATGTCTGGCATGAATGAGGATAATTGGCTTCATTTGACCAGTTCACAAGTTTACCATTTGTCAGCCAATTCAGGAGATCTTAGTGATTCTTTACTGCATTGCATAAATAAGGCCTTTGCTGCTTTGTCACATTTCTGAAGGAAATTTATTTACATCTTTCACTGGCCAAGTGTTTCTGCCAGTTGCATACATTCTTTTGTCTGATGTTTCTTTAAGCTTCTCATCAACACCGCCTTGGTGTTTTTTTTAGTGATTCATGATTTAGAGTAATGTACTCGATGCCATATTTGTTACTTTCAAATTTTAAGGAAGTTGGAGTCAGTTGACGGTGAAATTTTATACCTCTGGTCACAAAATGAATAGCCAGCAGATGCCATATTTTGAACTGAATGGCAACAGGGTCAAAGTTTTGAAGATAGACATTGATTTCTCCTCATTTTTCCAGTGAAATTACTTGGTAATGCTGGGTTGGCTTTGAAATACCTAATTTTAAATTCAATTTCAGTTTTGCATTTAACATTGAATTAGCACTTTTGAATTCTTTGTCTTTGACAGTGTCAATATATTTTCCATTGTCCTTCAAGTATCTGTTTATAGCTGCATGAACATTTTTCAAGATATTCTTGTGATATTCTTATGCCTGTTCAGCTGGCATTTTTGTGACCCCTGACAATAACACTTTAGGCTGGGTCCCAGCAGAGAACCTTCTTAAGTGGCCACTCAGCTCATCTGGTCTAACTGTGTTAGTTGGTATCCAATAATTTCAATACACCAAGCTGTAAGAAAATAGAAAAATATTCATAGCAATACAGTTCTTACACTTGGCAAGATAATTTTGAAATACACATAAAGACAACCTGTAATATGTACATTTATTATATAATTATGGTGGGGATTTATGTATGTAATATGGTAACATTAATAATTATATCCTTCAACATTTAAATTCTTTATAATTTATACAGAATATTTATTTCTTGAAAAGAATAATTGCAAAGCAAAAAGTTAGGTAATTTCTTTCTAATTTAAATTAATGACTACACATCCAAAATAATTTAACTTTGCAAAACAATCACTTTATGGATTATTATATACATTTTTAAATTGTGTTAAGTTGCACTTTGGAGATTATAATAACATTGTTATGTCAACAAAATATTACTATGTTAATATATATCTTCAGGAACTATCCATCAAAGATATTTCATACGAATAATCTGATTATCTTTTTCTTGTATTTTTACAATTTAAAAATTTGATTCAGTCTTTCAATAATGGTCTCATAAATATTTTTAAAACTTTTTTGTAAGTGGTCATATTCACACTATGCCAGCAACACCACATATGTTTGAAAATAAGCAAACAAAATTTAAAACAAAATTAAAAAATTTACCATTGAAAACGTCAATGTCCCATTTTGTATATCGTTTAGTAGCCTCATGGTATTGATTTATTTCAGTAGATTTTAGGTCCTACTCAGATAATTTCTTGAAGTTTGGTTTATATCCCTCAGGAGCCTCAAAATTGACTATCCCAATTCCCACGCTATTTATGTTGTTGTTGTGTATGGCTAGGATGATGGAGGTCATGGGGTGCTCGGTGAGGGAATTTATCAATCTCTGTTGTTTTGTTTCATTTTCAGCACTTGTAACATCCATCACAATATCATCAAATCCATCACCATCTGCTTCAATTGCTGCTATTATTTCTTTAGATAAGTAACACATGACAATATATATCCAATCATATTGCAGATAATCTGTTTCATTCATAAAAATTAGAATTATTTATAGGTGTATCCATAAAACAGGTGGGCATCTATCATTTCAGCCCCCAAACTGTGAAGATTATAACAGCTGTATTTAAACTACATAATTTTGCCACTGATGAAAATTTACCTATAGACTATGGCACTGATAACAATGATGAGAAATGATGTGGTATTTAATGGCCTTGTCAGTGAAAGTGGAAACATTATCAGAGAAAGGCTATTAGTAAGATTTAGACAGATATTTTCTACTCTGTGATGAACTTGAAAGCAATAGTATGTATAATGGTAATAACTTTATCAAAATATTTGTTTGCTTGTCTTGTGGTTTAATGATGAAAAGTATATTTATATTCACCAAATTTTTCAAATAATTACTTCAATATTCTCTACATAGAAATATTTTAATTTCTTAATTTAAAATGTTTAAATATTAAATGTTATAATTGGTGACACACAGAAATAGGATGTTGTGCCATCATATTTTCTCTTCTTCAAATGGTACATTTTCTCCATAATTTCCAGTTTTCTTCTTTTTAAATTCAACTTCTCTTCTATTTCCAGCATTCTTTCATGGCATATACAACTTGTCTGATTATCTAGACACTAAATATATAAGTTAATAATGATTGGTACCATAAATATAAAAAAGAAAAAATTTCAAATGGACATATTTCTACTTATGTATATTTTGATGTAATATATAATTATTATAATGGTTAATATACTAAATAACAACATATATCAGATATCTTTTTGTGTGTAAAATTCCTCCTTTAATTATTTTTAATGTAAATGAAGAAAATCATTTTTTATACACAAACACTGATATGATAATGACATTTTTTAACTAATAAATCTTGGACTGATGCTTTCTTATAATTTGTTCACCCTCAAAAATGTTATGTATGGAAAACAAACAATAATTATAAACCTGACATCATTTGCTTCGACAGATGCCTTTACTTTTGATTTTATTTGGTTTTCCAGAATAGCAACAGAATGTGAATATAGCTGCTTTTAAAATGGACTATAATGACATGCAAAATTTGACCATTGTTCTACATAAAGTAAATATTAACTCTATAGGTAGTTTGTTCTTTATATCTACTCACATATGTTGTGAAGAAGGAAAAAAAATCATACAATGCAAAACTGATTCCATTTTCTTATTCATATAATAATTTCTCAATATGATATGTTGCAATTATTATAGGTATGTTATATTAATTATAAAATTACTGAAATACATAATAAATACCAAATTAATCCATTTATCCTGGTTTTATTTGTGCATTAGCAAACAAGACAGGAAAATCTAATACAATTTTACATAATCCACTTTTTATCTCATTTTCAAAATGGACACACACACACACATACACACACACATATGAATAATCATTTTTCACCTTCCTCATTGTCAAGTGCTGCATATACCAAATTTCTATCTGCAAAAGACAAAATATTTAAGAGTATCAAAATAATCATTACAACTAATAAACTACTGGATAATAAACATTTACATTCTTAGCAAATAATGAATAAAGTTGCTTTTTACAATTATAAGAGATAATATGGTATTAAAAGGGTAACAACTGAAATTATATAATTTAAGTTCATTTTTTAATTTATGTGCTGAAGCTGAGCCTCTCCTAATACAGAAACAATCTGAAATGTATTTATTACAGATCATTCATAATATTTGCTTATATTGCAAAAAATACTATTAACACAAAAACTACATACACATACTATCCTATGTTTATGTTATGTTGATAGTTTTTCTTATTATGAACAATTTGTATTAGTTGGGTAAATATGATTACTTGCTTTGGTGTTTATAATGCGTATTAGTTTTATTAAACATGAAGATGGAAGTTAACATCAAGTATTGCATTCATGTTATTATGGGTGTTAAAAGAATGATTAACTCAATGATGCATTTAACAATAACATAAAGGAGAACTTGTGTTCATTTATATAGATGGTAAATATATCACAATATTTATCAAATTTTACAAAATGTTATGCAATAATGATTGTAGTATCCCATTTTGACAAATGAGGTAATGTTTTAATTTATGAGTTGCCATTGACTGTAACTAAAATATTATGCTTGTTTTAGAAAACTTATAGGTCCCATCTATAGCCTCTGCAAATGTGATGAACTTTCTGTGAAAGGTAATCACCTTTTCATCATAATCTCTTAGTCCCTTTTTTATCGGACCACCTCCAGTCCATGATACTTTTTCTTCTTTCTATTTCCTTCTTCTTTGCAGACTGTTTCTTCTTAACTTGTTTTAATATTCTGATGGCAATTCCATGGGCATTTACCCTATAATAATAAATTAATATGAACAATATCAATTAAAATTTAATATGTAAGTTGTTGCTTGTCAATCATGGGCCTCCTGATGTTGTGTACTGTATGTTAATTGGTTGTTGTTGTCAGTAGTGTTGTTGCAGTTATTGCTGCTCTGTTGACAACTGATAGATTGACATTGTACACCTTGATGGTAGAGACTATTATGTATTATATAACTGGTTCTTGTTACTGTTGTGGTTGTTGCTCTGATGTTCATTTTAGCATTATCCTCCATGCTGGCTATTGATGTTGTTACTGCTCTGTTGACAGTCTCATGTGTAGAGGTCACTCTAGCATTATCCTTATTTAAAGTTGTGTTGTTGTTTGTTGTGGATAAATTGCTGAGGTTAGGGTCCTTTATTTTTTTGCTTAATTTTTTTTTTTTCTTTCTGATTCCAGTCTAATGCTAACTGGTCATTTTTTGCACCCATTCAATGATTTGGCCTCCATGGCATCCTCTAGGTTTACTCTCTTGATGCTTGCTTTTTTCAGGGACACTCTTGTGATTCTGGTTGGGTGAGGTCTGACCTCCAACTCCCACTGTATGATGTCCTTTGATGTAGGGTAGTTTAGGTATGTTCCCACTATAGAGTCCATGGGGGCTTCCTCCCATGTTGTACTACAAGCCCCATCTATTGTTTTGTTGTCATTTTGGTGGTTGTTTTTTTCCATCTTGTCTTAGATCTGTTTTGTTTGGTTGTTTCTAAATTTGTTCATACAAGCATTTTGTTCTTTGTGCCCTGCGAAATGGTTGTATACTTTACTTTATTTGTAGGTTGGTATATTTGTGATGGCGGCGCTGATTGATAAGCTGATATAAATTATTATATCTAGTATTGAGATGTTTGTTTGGTGTAGGACAAATGTAAATATTACTTTTTATCCTTTCCAATAGTATGAGATATAATTATGTTTAATAAAGTAGAGAGAGACCACCCAATTTCAAGTGCATATGCTATAGAAAAACATCCCTAAGATATGTTTTGTTAGGAACACTACAGCTCATCTCATGGAGAGAGAGAGAGAGAGAGAGAGAAGTCAAAGAGCATAAATAGTGAAAACAAATTCTTTTTAAAAAAAACAAAGCACTAAAACTTTTTTTCAAATGATAACATTGTTATTCAACCAACAATTAATCAACATATAACATAAATACATTTTTTCAAGTAACCAATTTTTGGCAAGGTTGGTAACATTTTGAAGTGACATTAGGCTTTCACTGATGGGAGTCATTTTGCCATGATGTATACTACCTTTCCTAGCTAAAGAAAAGATATATCCATAATGGTTACAAAACAATCTATCCACTTTTTTCATCATTTCTAGATGAGTCAAGATCAAAATAAGTCACTAAATGTTCTAAGGAATTTCCAAGACTGCATTGTCGAAGAAAATACAATATTGTCCACACACCATGGAATCTGTGCCTTGTAATTTCACACAATCAGAACTAGTTATCTGGACATTTCTTCTCATATAGATAATGATGTCATCTTCCATAGGTGGTAATTCATGCAGATCAAAATCAAAATCAAAATGGATGCGTTCTTAGTGACAGAGAACATCCAGTTCCATCAGGTCCCAGGTCTGCAAGAGCTGGAGACAGAATTGAGACTGTAGCTGAGACAGTCGAAGTCAACACAAATGTAGTCATGGGGGAAATAGTGGAGGAGGAGGAGTTTAGAGAAGGTTGAGGAGGAGAAGAAGGAATTTGGAGAAAGGTTGGAGAGAAGGAGAAGGAATTGGGAGAAATAACAGAGAAAGGATACCATAGATAAGAAGAAATACAAGTACAGGTGGATATAAATTTCACGCTGCTAATCATGTGATGCAGTAGGCTTATTAAAGGGTCAAACAAAAGAAGTTTTTTTTGAAATTTTGAATTATTTGACTGAATTGCTATTCAATTATTATTCACTGAATTTCAACATTTTTAGCATATTTAACCATCTAACCATTGGCATTGCTAACTGGGGTTTCTGAGCTTTATATCTATCATTCACTACACTTAACTTCCCACAAAAGAGAGCCTGGATTGGACTTTTACAATAGCTTTTATAAAATATTGAGAGCAACCCATGCCAACCATATAGTTCGTAACAACAACGCAAAAGACTCTATATCTCCCCCAATCACTAGAAATTAAACTGGGGTAATTACATAACAATACTTATTCACCTTTGGGTTGCATGATTTACCAAAATACTGCCAAATATACCAAATATTGTGAAGAAACAAGCACATGATACATTTACTATTAAAGAAATTTTAAATTTATTGCAAAGTTATGTTCCGAGTCAAAATGAAATACATTAAATTACCAAAGCAATTAAAAATTCTTTATATGAAACATAACATCTCCAATTACCATTAGTTTGGGAATTATCAAAAGAATTCTGTCTCTAATTTGCATGCTTAACTGCAGATATCTGTAGTCCAAAATAATGTTAATTTTTATTTGTGGGCACATTTTCAAAATTTAGATATAATAAGCTGTGTTAACCTCAAATGTGTCTTTCCCCTCCATGGCTCTTTGTTGGAAACATTAAAAGAGCTTTTGTATTTGTGTTCTCACTCTGATATTTATGTTGTTTTTTTTCCACAAAAATCAAAAAGAATTTTGATTAGAAGATGTATTTATATGATCGTTTTTGTTGCAGTGGTTTCTCTAAAATTTGCTACATTTTTGGATGATTCGTTCTCTGAGGTTTCTTTATATACAGGCCCCTTACTTACCCCTCTCCCAGTACTTGATAGCTTTATTCTATAAACTTAATAACTTGTTATATGTTATGTACTATCACCCATTGACATATGAATGAACATTTTAAATGGCTTTTTTTTTTCACTCAGTCTTGTCAGCTGAAATCACTCTTCTTATTTTCTAAACAGGAACCAAAACTTCGCGTGCGGGCGCGTTATTGATACTATGTTGGCATCTACCAGTTTCAAATATGTTGGTCTCATAGAATGATGTATCTATATTATTTATAATTTTAAAAGATATGATGTACTGTACATTTAAAAAACAAAAGAAGCCATGACAGTTTTAAAAACTCTTCCTCAGGAGACACATAAACTAAGCCATCAGTTGTACAGCAGTTGTAACGGTATACCTGTTTACCAACTGTGTCATCACTTGTACACCTGTTTTAACAACAGGTACTCGACGCGAACTTGATGTT
>JAEAOA010001266.1:1407500-1540000 GCA_016746295.1 Potamilus streckersoni
TAAGGCATGAACACACTGGGCAGTTGCCCAGGGCCTCACACTTCTAGGCATCATGCTGCCAATATTGTTAATGAATAGTAGGGATGGTAGGGGGCCCAAATGCATTGTTTTTCCCAGAGTCTACTTTGGATTTTTTTAGGCTTGTAATTTGGATTTTTAAAATAGTTTTAACAATTTTTTAGTCATATTGCAACAATGTGTGTAGTGTGGCAGTTACTGTGATGTTTAGCACTGAGGCATCATTTGCCACAGACATGTGGCATGATGTCCCACCCAGCACATTATCCTGTCACCAGGCTGACCAGTCCTAGCATTAAACTCTTGATGCTGAGCGCCAAGTGAGGCAGCTTCTAAAGGCCATTTCTTATAAGTCCTTGGTATGACTTGGCTGCAGTGTTCCCTCAAAGGTGCACAGCTGCATGGTGGTGCAGCTCATTAGAAAATGTCGAGCAGCAGTTTAAAGATTCGGCATACAAGTTTTGTTATCAAATACATATGTCATGCAGCAGTTTCAAAATTCTGTGCACACAGGAAAAATATTAGAGGAAACATTGCTTGGCTGGGGCTTAAACCCGCGACCTCTCTCATCTGAGGAAGATGCTCTATCCACTTAGGCCACCAGAATGGTTAAACTACATTACTACACATATACATTGTCAGTCAGTAATTGAGTGCTTTGGTCAAGGGCAGTTTAATGAAATATGGATAGATTGGATGCAAGTAATAAAATTCATCACACTTAGAAATAGTTACAGCTTTCCCTCTTCATAATACAGTAGTAATGGGGTCCATTAATGCCAACCTAATTATGTACCAAACTGCACTGTGTTGAGAACTATGACTGCAATATATTAAGAATAATGTAATATACCTACTGGTAACCATAGTATGGGTATATGAGTCTCTAAAAATGATGTTCTAAAAATGAAATAGAGAAATTAAAAATTTCATGGAGGTGGTGGAGATGTGTGATCTCCCCCACATTCTTATGGTTTTTGGTTATCGTTATCTAAGAAATTATTTTTGACCATAGTATTATTGCCTAGATCGAATAAACAGTAAAATAAATGATGAAATTAATGGATAAAATGACTCAAGATCTGAGCAGAGATGTAGAATAGAATAACATGAGCCCTTGTTAGCAAAATACAACAATTTAATCAATTACATAAACAAAATGAAATCAAGCATGACATGTGACTAATTCACTTTATCTCAAATGTAGAGTAACAAAACTATGCAAAATTCAATTAGCCGTTCTATTATACTGGTAGAACAAATTTCTTTATATGATTAAATGACCGATTGAACTCAGACTGCTTACATGGCAGCATCACCTGGTGCTTCTGGTCTTTTCCAAATCATGGCTGGTGATAGGTCAGCATTTCCTGTTTCTTTCCTTCTCTCTCTTTCTTTCGTTACCAGCATCTTTGGGTCATCAACCTCTAATTTGCAGTCAACAATACTTTTCCACTGTGCAGTCAGGTATGTGGCTATTTTCTTAACTTCAAAATGAAATATAGTACCCCACCTATATACATGTCAGGTTTTCTCTCCTGGGATCAACCAATATTCCCACTCTTCTGTATTAGATGAACTAGCTATGGTCATTTCACACCTAATTCACACTCACAACCTATTAATGTGACTTTATGTTCTATCTAGCTCCTGTCACTTAAACATTTTAGATACTATTACTGCCATGCTGTGGCCATAAATTTCCAGCTGAACTATGCCAGTAGGCACATGTCCATCAGGTCTTGGTTTAAGAGAATTCACAATTTAATTTCACATGAAATAATGGATTTCACTCCTTGTCCTAATTACATTTCTTTGCTAATTAGCAATGCATTGATATTCATTTCCAGGCACATAAAAATCAATGTTCATCATAATTGATGCAAATCATTCAAAACAGAGATAACTTACATATTCATATGATTTTTATGAGTAAAAATACATGAAATTTGACACTACATGATTTCTATGACATACAAAACAACTGAATTTGATCTCTTTCAAATAAAAAATATTGTATGAAATTCTTACTATACATGAATCAAAATACTTCTAAGAAAAATTTCATTGTTAATTAAAAAATGAATGATTTCAACCAATAGTTACAAATTTACATCAATGAACATATTGAATGTAATTGAGACTAACCTTTTGCCTTACCAAGCCCTTGCTTGCATATCATCAGAGAATTCCCTCTTTCTCTTCTCTGGGTCTGGGTCTCCCAGATTTCCAGACCCACTTCTTGGACAATCTATTTAACTTGAAGAGTTCTCTATACTGATATTGGAGCTGCTTAGGCTTACCCCACTTGGTAAAATAGTATAACACGGGAGATTATTTTAAAACCATAAATTCCATCTGAGAATACACACCTACTTGTTTAACTTTGCCAATCAGGATTACTACTTTAACTGCCAGAAATTTTTATCACTCCCATAGAAATCAGAATAACCCTCTCCATTCTGCTTTTATTAATAGCTTATGATGGAAAATATTATTTCATGACACTTGCTTTAAATAGCTCACCCCCTGTCTTCCCAAAATTTTCGACTGTTTTGTCTCAACTCTTGTCATTTTACTTCTATTGACCTTGTTAACTGTTAACCAAGCAAATCCTAATTAAACTCCAATTCATGCCCCAAATAGATTCAATCCCTTCTAGTCAACAATATATGGTTAGCCAGACAGAATGTACAGCAAATTATTTCTACAGAATTAGTATCCTTACAATAAGGCTAACTTTAATGATGTTTCAACACATAAAGTTATACATCATCATGGGTGTTGTTTGAGAGTTTGGTTTGTTCTTGCTATATTGGCTTTTTCTTTACTAAGATATTTCTATCATCTAGTGGGGATATTCCTTATTCTTGATCTTTTTCATTGCAAAAAAAAAGGATTTAATATTCTTATTTGTAAGTTGTTGCTCATAGTAATCATTGTGTCTCAATTATTATGTGATCCAATGGATGGATTGTCACATGTGTTTGTGTTGTGGCGAGTCATCTCATTTGTGTTGTAGCTTTTTTTTAGTTTCATTCATGAGACAGCTATTTTGGAACTTAGGGAAGATGATGACTGTTTACATATGGAACTGTTTCATCATTTCTCACTGATCTCTTGAAATTATTCTGTTAGCTGTATGATGTGAAAGATTGAGCATTGACTTCAAGATATCAGAGATCAAAAGTCACCTTATATGGGATCATACACAGATTTGTTTGTTGGAGCTCCTGGTGTGACAAGTATACGTGGTTGAGAGAAGTCTGGTGTGACCAGTCTGGATGGTTGAGAGAGGATAGGTGCATTATTGATGGGGAATGATGCACTATTGATTTTTGTCAGTTACATTGAGTTTGGCAGCTCAGAGCTTTTATTTTGTTATGTATATCTATACTGTGTGGAACTTTTGGCACATATCTGTGGACTACAATGAGCTAATTATGGTTGTTTACAAACCTTAATGTTACTATTAATAATAAAGCTGTTTGGAGTAAATTCTGGTTGGATGGTTGAGTCATATGATAGACTACTGTGCCTTAGAGCTGTGAAGATTGGCAGTAAGCAGAAAACAGGCATAATAGATAGAGATAGATAAAGAGAGAGAGAGAGAGAGAGAGAGAGAGAGAGAGAGAGAGAGAGAGAGAGAGAGAGAGAGAGAGAGAGAGAGCAAAATGTGCAATTATTTAACTTCTTATTTCTTCATTTTTTGATCTGATTCACATTTCTTATGTTATTATTAACATAAGTCTTCAAATGTATTTAATGATATGTTTGGATTTTGTTTGAGAGGAATGGTTTGTTTAAGCTTTTGGAATTGCATACTAAGGAAATATTTTGGGACTATTGTGAATTTATTCAAAGACATTCTGGGCAATGCCATATGTATGGTATCAAGTTGTTGTTGCGAGGTTTAACGACATTTTTCAGCACAGGAAAGGCTATACATGGCGGCCAGTATTAGTGGTGGAGGAAGAAACCAGGAAATCACCGTAAAGAACCACTGACCCACGAGAAGCTACTGGCAAGCTCTCTCACATATCCACATTCCACGAATCTTAGACTCAAACCCACGCAGATAGAGGTGAGATGGCAGTGATCCGTAACGGACATCGATTTAGACCACTCGGCCACTCCGGGCCCCTATGATATCAAGATTTGATATGTAACATGTTTAAGGCAGTTGGCACTTCTTTCAAACTTTTCATAGAACTTAAGCATATCCAAGGATATTGGTACAACAGCACATTCAGGACTAGAATTCAATTAGAACACTCAATTATTTTGGACTTGTGATAGAGCTCTTGTGTTTATTTTATTTTTAGTTCCAAATAATCTAAGTTCCTCATAAATTTTAATTGTTTTAACTGAGAAAATTTAATTATTTGTAAAGTTTTAACAAACTTGATGGTTTTGCTTTTTTCTGTTGCTTAGTTTATGATGATAGAGTTGTAATATTTGAGTATGGCAAGGTGATTTGTCAGAGTTATTTTCAGCTTGATTATGTTGCAAGGTGCTACAAGGACATCATCTAGTAGCCACAGCAGGGGTGGGGTGTGTTCTTGAACATATTTTTTTAAATTCTTAATACTGGCTGCCAGGATGTTCCCAAGTTTTTTAATAACTTCTATCCTGGTAGTATTATACCAGAACAATTGTTTTGCCTCTTATAGCTGGTAAGGCTGCTAAGTGTGGTTAGTTTATAGTGCAATAAAGGTCACTTCAAAAGTTGGCAGCTTCAACTATTATGGTCAGCATGTCATTAGACAGTCTGGCTTAATAAGGTAGTGGGGAAACACAACTTCAAGGAAAATTTCACAGTAATGGCAGTTTGTTCTCCATTAATAACTAGTTGTAAGTTTAACAATTCCCTATGTTTATATTGCAATTTGTTAGAGTTTCTAAGTATAATTGGGGCACACTGAAGGCAATTGGCACCAATTGACCTTATGCCAGACGACAGATCCCTCCACCTACCAAATCAGGTGACTTAACCTCCAACAAACATACAGTATTTGGCAAAGAAATGTGTTTCAGTTTGTATGATATTTTTATTTAATATGATTTGTACTATTCTTAAAAATATTAAATTACAAAGTTGCATTAACTATACTGCAGCAGACAACATTTATGTATGTAGTTCAAGTTCATACATTAATAACCTAAGTGTTTTATTTCAGTAAATAATAACAATCATTTGTAAAGCTGTTTAAGAATTTATTCATATGAAAAGAAATTTACCTAAAAGATGCTGATGTATTTAGCATATAATATTATCCTTGTTAATTTTATCTGACCTATGCTTATGCTGTCTTGGAAGTATATAAATTAAAAATTAGTAACAAAATTGTTAATAATTACTTTTTAGAAGTATACTGTTGTACATAATAATCTTAAGGTCTGCTATGTTAGTAAGATGGAATTCTGATTGATGATGTCTGTTGATGTAAACATGTAAATGCATGTTTAACATATTGCAAGATAATTATTTGAAACCTTTATTTCGTATTTCTTTATTAATAATTACATTTTTGTAACACCTTCCCTCCTTATACCCAATAAGAATGTAAAGCATCACTCTAGTGTCTGAAAGATCGAGATGATAAATAATTTATTTCGGGACAAGCCAACATTAAACTGTAAATTTTCAAACTTTAAAATAATGCATCTTTGGGTTCAGTGCTTCACAAGAATAAATAATATATATCAAAGTCCTTAAAGCTAGGGGGTTCTCTTGAAAAGTTTATATATATATATATATATATATATATATATATATATATATATATATATATATATATATATATATATATATATATATATATATATGTTTTTTTTAATTGCCATCAATTGTGTCTTTATTCTGCTGATCATACCTTCCACAAGTCATTTTCCATTGAAGTTTTGCCTGTGTGTCAGGAAAGGAATACATCTAATTCCTCCATTTAGTCGATCTGGATATTGACTGTCAGAATTACAAGAAAAGTTTTCACTGATATGTATCGAGAAATCAACAAATTATTTCAAAATTGTAAATACATATCATGATCAGTTCATTGTTGCTATGAGCATCTTGTCAGAGGACAATGTTGGACTAAAGCTGGAGGTGTGTCTAATTTACATTGCTGATTGATTAATTGATCCAGAGTGATTGATATATGGGGATAGGTCAATTGAGCCCTGTTTATCTGGATTTACAACGTTCAGGATTTTCCAACATAAAGGTCCATCAGTTTCCCCCTATCAAAGAACTTATCCATCTGGGCAGTTCCTGATTGGGAATCTGGGAAGGATGGGAATAACAAAATATCCTTAGACTGTATTATTATCAACAGAGCAGGGATAATTTTGGCTATAGGAATGTAAATAAAGCTCACTTTCATTAAGTGTACCATAGTGGCAACTTACATGCAAAAAGATCTGCAGCTTTTTACTGGGGAGGGGTAGGTACCCAATATTCATTTCTGGTTTCTGACAGAAACCAAATACAGTAGAACCTGTCTTGAAAGATCACTGCTTTTGCACAAAAGTTATGGTCCCTCAGGATAGGTGGTCTCTAATAACAGGTCACAGTGCTATATAATCACTAAATATGTGGATTTAGATTGTGGTCTCTGAAGACTGGTGGTTTCACATAGGAGTGGTCTTTCAAGACAGGGTTTACTGTAACTGCATTGAGCAGCAGAAATCTCTTAGGAATTAGTTCTGATATTGAATGAGATTACCAATAAATCCTGTAGAACTTTCAGAGTGATCTGCCTCTTGTTTGGCTGCTGCCATCTTGCAGCTTGAATTTTTTGCCAGTAGAAGACACAAGGTGCTGGTAATAATAATTATGTCGATTTTCCAAGAGAGAGAGGTGTAATGGTAATATTTTTGTAGGTCATATTCATGTTGGTATGCATCAGTGAATACCTTGATAATAAATATTTTTCAAATTTTACTACAGCATTCAATTTTTTTTAGAATTTTTTGGTCTGCCATGTCTGCGTTGTGTTTTATGAACAAAAACTTTTTGTTAGACAAATGTCAAACTTATTTTAATGTTTGTAAAGGCAAACCTTTCTGTATGCTTATGCTTAAATTGACAGATTTGGTTTGAATCTTATAAGAGGAAGGCTAAAATTCAAACTAAAGACCTGAATTCAGTATCTACATTTTTTGCCTCACTCTTTCTGCTTTTTTTGGCAGGAACTTTGTAGAACACAGAGAATCAACATTACTTTATATCATTTATTAAGTTTAGTCTCTTTAATTTGTGAAAAGACCTGAGATGATCAGAGTTAAGAACAGAGTTCCAGGAAGAGCTTAAATTATAAACTGTACAAACTTCAGAGTTTCTCGAAGATCTTGCATACAGAACTGTAATAATGTTGAAGTCTAGAAGACTTTACATCATAAACTGTAATAATGGGAAGGTCCATGGAAGACCTTATGTGATACACTGTAATAATGGAAGGTCCCTGGAAGACCTCATTGTGATACACTGTAATAATGGGAAAGTTCCTGAAAGACTTAAGTCACATGCAGATTGATGATAGATATATTAAAATCACACAGCCATGGAAGATTAGGCTATAACCTCATGCCATGTAGAGTTGTCACTAGGATTCTGTTAATCCTAATAATGGGAAAGTTCCTGAATGACTTAAGTCACATGTAGATTGATGATAGATATATTAAAATCACACAGCCATGGAAGATTAGGCTATAACCTCATGCCAAGTAGAGTTGTCACTAGGATTCTGTTAATCCTAATAGTAATTATATATGTAGGTTTTATCATTGCATCTGAGGCCTTGTCCAACTCTCATGACCTATATTTGTGGGTCATTTTAATACATTTATGTCCTTGTCCAACTCTTAGCAGTTTTACATGTGGGTCCTTCTATTACATTTAGGACTTAGTCCAGCTCTCAGCAGCTACATTTGTGGGTCATATAATTACATTTGGGGTCCACAATGACTCCCAGCAGCTATAATGGGGGTCTTCTATTATATTTAGGGCCCAGTCCAACTTTTAGCAATTATATTTGTGGGTGGTATCATTGCATTTGGGGTCCAGTCCAACTCTCAGCAGCTGGTTGTGCAGTGAATGATGTTTTTGACAGCTCTGAGAAATGAATCTGGTCATTGTCATATACCTTTATTCAATCCCTCACCAAAACTCCCAGCTGGGAGACATTTCTGTTTTTTTAAGCATCCATCACTTACCTTGTAACTTATAACAAGATATTAAGTCAAAACCAGACCAAACTAGATATTTATACCTGAAGATTTGCTACTAAACCTTCATAAAACAATAGTGATCATAAAAGATAAATTTTTGTGATCCTTTGGGTGACCCTTTTTTGACAGGTTTCACTGTAACTAGTTTCCCTTTCCTTAATACTGTTTTCAACATCACAAGATCATATCATTTGTCATTGCAAATTGCTTGCATGATATCTTCCATGTAAGGTGAATATCCACAACTTTGCAAAAAATATCAACTAATGATATTCCATATTCTGTTGGAGGTCTCAATAACCAAATATTATCTTAGGTTCGGTCCAGTGATACTAGAAATATCTTTGTCAGATAATGACCTCCCCTTTTAGTCACAAAATGATGGCCCTTGATGCTAATAATAGAGGGAATTTTATGTAACACTCCTAATTAAATTTCATTTTAATCCAGATTTCCATTTTCTTATGTCAAGTTCCAAAACTCCACCCTCCATTATCACAGAATGACAATTGTGTGTTCTTTTTTCTTATTTTTTTGTGGGGGAGGCATGCTTGAATCATAACCAGCAGTAGCTTCACAGAAAACAAAGAATCAGGGCTGTATTCTGTAAAGCCACATCAAATATTACAGACTTGTCTTATTTGCCGACTATCTTACACTATTATGACATCATCTCATTAAACCATTCCAATGACACAGAGATATCCATTCCAGTAACACCTCACAGAGAAAAATGTGAGATTTATCTGTCAATGGATGTTAGAGAATGATGTGGTAGAGAGCAACATTTGTAAAAGAGGATAAACAGTGATGTCTGGTATCAAAATACACTTGTAAGGATACTGTTATGGTTTCAGCTATCCAATTGCATCACTGGCTATTTTAATGCTTGATAACAGTAACTGATACTTATTTGGACTTTCCCTTAAAAGCAGGAGGCTGCATAGATTTTCTTTTTTTTTATCAGTCATGAGTAATGCAATCTAAATTAGATCATTCAATTTCCTGCATCATCAGAAATTCTATTAAGATTTCGAAATGAAATCTTATCATGAACATTGGCTCGCCAAAGTGGAGTAAGGTTTCATGTGTTGGTAAATATTGTGAAAAACTGTTCACTGAGATATTAAAATAATGAATTTAGAAGCACATGAAAACTTGATGGATTTATGGTGGATCATTTGATCATAATCCAAAGACTACCTTGGAGAGTCATTGAGAAAGGCACCTATTCCTCAGCATGATACAGACAATAAAAGTGTCTTGAAACCCACATGCACAATAAACATATCAAATGTTTTAAACTAAAATCTATGACTCCAGCTTAAAACTAGATTGATGGAAATCATCATTTCCCTAAAGCAAAAGTGTTTACAGGAATATTATCGAAAATGAGCAGAAATCGTAGTTGAAAACTTTGGAAAGTAAAAGTTTTACTCAGTCTCAAATTATCTGAAAATGTTCAATTGCTTGAAAGTGTTATGAATTTGGAGTATGATATTTTGAATATTGACTTTTAAGACAAAAAGGAAACATGGAAGAAAAAATTTTTAAGAAATTGAAGCATAATGAAGAAAATATGCAAATAAAACAAACAGCAAAATATAGTACAACAAACCTAAGTGTAATCAAATACATTTGAGAACAAACCTAAGTTTTATTAAGTGTACTTGAGAATAATGCTAAGCATAATTAAATACATTTGAGAATAATGCTAAGCATTCAGTTACATTTGAGAAAAAAAAAACCTAAGCATAATCAAGTACATTTGAGAATAAACCTAAGTATAATCAAGTATATTTGAGAAAAAAACTAAGCATAATCAAGTACATTTGAGAATAAACCTAAGCATAATCAAGTATTCTTGGGGATAAACCTAAGCATAATCAGGTACACTTGGTGATAAACCTAATCATAATCAAATACATAGCTTGGTGATAAACCTAAGTGATAAACCTAAGCATAATCAGGTATGCTTGGGGATAAACCTAAGCATAATCAAGTATTCTTGGGGATAAACCTAAGCATAATCAAGTATTCTTGGGGATAAACCTAACCATAATCAAGTATGCTTGGGGATAAACCTAAGCATAATCAGGTATGCTTGGGGATAAACCTAAGCATAATCAAGTAGGCTTGGGGATAAACCTAAGCATAATCAGGTACACTTTGGGATAAACCTAAGTATAATCAAGTACAAATGAGAATATACCTAAGTATAATCAAGTATGTTTAGAGATAAACCTAAGCATAATCAAGTAAATATGAGCATATACATTACAAATCTATACAGTTTCATGTTGGGATGAATGTCAGATCCATGTTACACCTTGTTAGTTACAAATCTATAATTTTATGTTGAGATGGATGTCATATCCATGTTACACTGATTAGTTACAAATCTGTAGTTTTGTATTGAAATGAATGTCAGATTCATGTTACACCTTGTTAGTTATAAATCTATAGTTTTATATTGAGATAAATGCCAGATCCATGTTATACTGTTAATTACAAATCTATAGTTTTATATTAAGATAAATGTCACATCTATGTTACACTTTGTTTAGTTACTGATCTATATAGTTTTAAGTTGAGATTAATGTCAGATTCCATGTTACACTTTATTAATTACAAATCTATACAATTTTATGTTGAGATGAATGTCAGATCCATGTTACATTTTGTTGATTAAAATTCAATACAATTTTAAGTTGAGATAAATGTCAGATCCATGTTAAACTTTGTTTAGCAAAAATCTATACAGTTATATGTTAAGGTAAATGTCAGATTGATGTTACACTTTGTTAATTGTGGTTTTGTACTTTATATTAATGTTCTGTAAATCTATATCTTACGTTGTGATGAATAGCTGGTGATAGTTGGTTTTGGTCTTCATAAAACCATTTACAAATCTGTACATGATATGTTAAGCTAAATATTAAATCAATGTTACGCTTTGTTAGTGACTTGTGGTTATGGACTTGATACACCAGTTACAATATGTAACTGGGGGCACCTCAGTCTGCGTGAGTTCAAGTTCAGACTCAGCTAACATGGGTAAGTGAGA
This sequence comes from Potamilus streckersoni, assembly GCA_016746295.1. Lineage (NCBI taxonomy): Eukaryota > Metazoa > Mollusca > Bivalvia > Unionida > Unionidae > Potamilus > Potamilus streckersoni. Next base: position 1,418,815 of record JAEAOA010001266.1, read on the forward strand.
AAGCCTGCCAGAAGCTTCTCGTGGGTCGGTGGTTCTTCCAGGGTTTTCCAGGGTTCTTCCTCCACCATTAATACTGGCCGCCATGTATAACCTATCTTGTGCTGAAAAATGGCATTAAACCCTACAACAACAGCCACAATATGTTGAGATAAATAACATCATTGTTAAACATTGTTAGTAACTTTTAGTTTTTAGGCTTGATACAACTAGTAACAAATCTATACAGCTTTTGTTATGATGAATATCAGATACAACTGGTTACAAATCTATATAGATTATATTAAGATGAATGTCAGATACAACTAGTCATAAATCTATACAGCTTACATTAAGATGAATGTCAGATTCAAACACATTCATATTAAGGACACTTGCATTTAATGAGCAATATTGTCAAACTGATTCTAAAGGCAATTTGTCTTTAGCTACCACCTTATCTTTAAATAGACATCTTTTTAAGATTCCTTACACCACATGTAGAAATAAGCAAAGCAGTAACTTTTCTCCAGTGGACAATTTTTTATGTAGTAAATTAATATGGCTTTTTTCTAAAAGATACATACTCCTCACATTGCTGTTAGGGGTCAGGTTATACTGATCTATTTTATACATGTTATTACTAATTAATGAATTATGATCCATAACCATATCTGCCTTATGAAGAGTATCCTTATTTTGAGGATGTTCTTTATAGTGTGTGTGTGTGTGTGGTGAAATTTCAGTCATATCGCTATGATGTCTGCATCGTGGCAATTTATAGTTGTGTCTAGCACTGGAGCATCATGACACAGAAATGTAAGCGTAAAGTCCCACCCAGACACATTATCCTAACACCAGGTGGATCAGATCTAACACTAACCTCTTAATGCTGAACAAAAAGCAATGCAACTGTTAGTACCATTTTTATAAGTCTTTGGTATGACTCTGCCAATGGGTTTGAACCTGAGACATCCTGCATCCAAGGCAGATGCTCTAACCACTAATCCACCAGAGCGGTCCTTATATTCTAGTGGGGTGGCACTATATTTTGTACCTTATACTATGGGTATTCTGTAATTGCTTGAAGAAATAATAATAATAATAATAATAATAATAATAATAATAATAATAATAATAATAATAATAATAATAATAATAATAATGGCCTTATTTAAAGAGGGAAACTTAATTGGTTTAATGTTTAATACAACAAATCCCTCTTGAGACCTTTTAAACAGTTCCAATGCAAAGAACATCCCATTATAGAAAGTAGATTCCACTGTAGTGAATACCCATCATAGACAGCTAGTTCCACTGTATTGAATGCCACAGCACAGAGAGCTAGTTCTGTTGTAGTGAATGCCCATCATAAACAGTTTGTTCCACTGTATTGAATGCCACATCAAAGACAACTGGTTTTATTCAGTAACTCTTACAAGACCAGTGATACTAGTAATAACAAACAATTCTGCATAATTATCCTTTTATAAAGAAAGTTAACATGCAGTAACTAGAATCTAATACTATGCTTTTTAATGAATCATATTTTGTTTCAAAATACTCACTGCAACAAGGTTATTGTGGTTTACTCTATCCAATTATTACTCTAGGGTCACATGATTTACTCTAGCCAATCATTTACTCAGTCAGCTTGGTCTTTTTTAGGAACCCCATGACCTCCATTCCATTTATGTTGATCACATATGCTTATTTGCTCATATTAGTATGACTTAACCTTGAAACATTTAAATGAAATATCATATGCACTATTTATGTAGGTAGTACAAAATACAATCATAAGATTTTTTAAATATTAAATTAGTTTTTGACTAAATAACACTTACAGAACTATTATTATGGAAAACAATATACATTTTATAGATATGCATAACAATGCAAGGTTTTGTTTTCAGGTTGCTGTATTAGGTATCAAGTATAATTGGGTATCACCTATGACTGACAAGCAGATTTCATTTTCAGGTTGATGTATTAGGTATCACCCTTGACTGACAAGCAGATTTCATTATTAGGTTGCTGTATTAGGTATGACCTTTGACAAGCAGATTTCATTTTCAGGTTGCTGTATTAGGTATGACCTTTGACAAGCAAATTTCATTTTCAGGTTGCAGTATTAGGTACCACCTTTGACTGACAAGCAGATTTCATTTTCAGGTATCTGTATTAGACTTTACCTATGACTGACAAGCAGATTTCATTTCAAAGTATCTGTATTAGATATGACAAGCAGTTTTTCTTAACCTAATATATATCATCTTCAAAAACACTTGCTTTTATTGCAGGTGAGTTAACAATAACAGTAAGACCATACTTAGTGACAAGTCATGGTAAGTACATTTTATATTCAATTTCTTACATTGTAAATGGAGCTGAACTTTTACAGTGCATTCAGTTTAGAATGTAAAGCTACATCAAATATGTGGAGCCGAGTTATCTACCTTTAAATGCTACCAAATTTGTAGAGGATATATATATATATATATATATATATATATATATATATATATATATATATATATATATATATATATATATATATATATATATATATATATATATAATTCTGTTGATTGAGACTTACTTTAACATTTCTTCTGAAATGTTACAATGTTTACTTCATTATGTAAAAAAGTGTTCTGTAAACCTGAGAAAGGACAGAATCAATTCTGCATTAGATCACTTTTAGTCTGGTCATTGTCATACCATGTTAGCTGCTTCATTGCCTGATGGCAACAGAGAAAAACATTAAACAGTTCATCACCTCATTCCCACAATCAGGAAGGACTTGGAAGATGAGATGTTAATTTAGCACAAAAAATACCCTGACCTTAATGTACACTGAGACAAGATTCTCGCCTTTGGTAATTATCAACAACAAATGTAATCAATAGATGTAAATCAAATTTGACTGCAACAGTACTAGCTATTCCAAGAAAGCAGAGAGTGATTCAATTAAATATTGTTCATGTGACATCATTGTGAATTTTTTGCTTAAAGGCACATATCTTAGAGGAAGTTAATGCTACATTATGATGACCTTTCTTGGGTTCACCTTGAAGGTCAATACCTTAGTTTATGTGACATTATGATGACCTTTCTTGGGTTCAACTTAAAGGCATGTATCTTAGAGGAGTAGTTCATGTGACATTATGATGACCTTTCTGGGGTTCAACTTAAAGATATATATCTTGGAGGAGTAGTTTATGTGACATGATGACCTTTTTTTGAGTTCAACTTTGTGATAGATTGGTGGCATTCAAAACACACCATCCTTTTCCACTACGGTTCGCTACTAGGGAATGACCTGCCGCAGTATAATTTACCCAGTATGGATAAATAGAAAGAAGAATGCAGATCTCTGAACAAGTATATTGAAGAAATAAACACGAGTCCACTTTCAATGTACAAATATAAAATTTAATCAGTTTAACAATAGAATTTAAAATGGAAAGAAATCAATTACTTGATTACAAAAGAACGAAATATGTACTAACATGTACTCAAATAAAAAAATAAACAATACAATTTTCTTTACTGTTACAATTACTGGTCAGTAACAGAATTAATTCAATTCATTATTGCCTATGAGATGTGACCTTTGAGTGCAACGATGAACGACATCATCACCTATCTTATCCGGACAGGGAATCTTCCATTCGTCCCTGCTCTGCCAACCTTTGTCTAGATGTCTGGACCTGGACTTTTGCCAGTCAAACTCTGATTTGACAATCATCCTTGGACCTAGACTTTGGCTCAGATTTTGCTTTTGTACTTGGAATTTGTACAGGAATTTCAGGGAATCTCAGGAAAGTTCCGGAATCTTGGAAGAGTTTAAGAATGCTGTTTCCTTTTTAAAAAAATGTCTTGCAATAGACTTTAGGTCACATTTCCAAGTATATCTATATTTTTACATTAATTCAGCTCACAATGTACAGTATGATGTCCTAAAATGGATTAAATGTCAAAGCATGTATTGTGTGATGTCATACAATGTAGCACAGTGGATGAGATGTCAAATCATGTAGTGTGATGTCATGTGTCACAGTGGATTAAATGTCAAAGCATGTACAATGTGATGTCATACAATGTATCACTGTGGATGAGATGTCAAATCATCTACATTGTGATGTCATACAATGTATCACATTGGATTAAATGTCAAAGCATGTAGTGTGATGTCATACTACACAGTAGTAATATCTTTTTTTCATTCACTAAATGAAATTATAATCAATAATTATTAGTAATGTATAAATCAGTCTTAGATGTGTTATTATTTTTTTTTGATTGACCATCACACTGACACAGATAGCATTACTCATGACCTGTAATCTAGTGTTTCCATCATAGTTGCATAGACATGATAGTTGTATTGATGAAAGTCATGATATCAAACCATGAAAGATTGAAAGACTGAATAATTTTAACATTGAACTGTTCAGAAACCTTGAGGCATTTTTTTTTTACAATGACTGTATTTAGCATTTCATCAACTGAGTATTTATCTTTATTTTCCAAGTACACATTTAAGATGGTACAGTCTTACCATTCTGAATACATACTATATTATGGTACGGTCTTGCTATTCTGAGTACATTTGGTAAGATAGTACAATATTCCAATCATGAGCATATCAGATGGTACAATCTTTCTATTCTGAGTACTGGTACATTACTCTAAGATGGTAGTATTTATATCTTGAATACATACTATAAGATGGTAGTCTTTCTATTCTTGATACATACTGTAAGATGGTAAATTCTTTGTATTTTGAGTACGTACAATAAGATGGTATAATTTTCCTATTCTGAGTACTTACTATAAGAATGGGTACAGTCTTCATATTCTGAGTATATATTATAAGCTGATAGTCTTTCTTTTCAGAGTATATGCTATAATACAGTCTGCCTATTTTGAGTACATGCTATAAGATGGTAGTCTTTTTGTCTGAGTACATTCCATATGATTGTGCAGTCTTCCTTTCTGAGTACATACTACAAGACAGTACAGTCTTTCTATTTATGTGTACATTCCATACAGTTGTGCAATCTTTCTGTCCTGTGTATAATCCATGTAATTGTACTGTGTACAATCCATGTAATTGTACAGTCTTCCTATTCAGAGTACATACAGGACTGACAAGAGGAGGGGACAACCATGAATATGTGCTTGGGGCCCAGGCCGAACAATACTTTTTAATTTTATAAACAAAAAATTTTGAACAAGAAATAGGAAAGGTCTGGGTGTTTCTTACCTCAGGTCTCGTGATTGCTTTGTATGGCCCTGAATACATGCTTTAATATGGTAAAGTCTTACTATTTTAAGACATTCTGCCATTGTTTTTATTCTGCATACATAGTATAAGATGGTACAATATCTCTGTTCTAAGTATATATTTTTAGATGGTACAATTTTCCTGTTCTGAGCACATAATCTAAGATGGCACAATCTTTCCTATTCTGAGTACATACTATAAGATGGTACAGTCTTTCTATTCTAAGTACAAACTGTAAGATGGTACAGTCTTCCAATTGTAAGTACATGCTGTAAGATTATACAATCTTCCTATTCTAAGACATTCTCTAAGATGGTTCCATCTTTTCTATACATCATACATTCTCTAAGATGGCACAGCCTTCCTATTCTGATTACATACTATTAGATGGTACAGTCTTCCTATTCTGAGTTCATACTCTAAGATGGTACAATTTTTCTTATTCAGAGTTCATATTATAAGATGGTACAGTCTTCCTAAGTATAAACTGTAAGATGATACAGTCTTCCTATTCTAAGACATTCTATAAGATGGTACACTTTTCTATTCTACATACATGTACATTCTGTAAGATGGTACAGTCTTCTTATTCTGAGTACATACTATTAGATGGTATACAATCTTCATATTCTGAGCACGTTCTCTGAGATGGTACAATCTTCCCTATTCTGAGTATATAATATAAGTTGGTACAGTCTAAGTACATATTCTAAAAATGATACAAGCTTCACATTGTAATTACATAAAAGATGGCACTCCAATTTATAGAGGGAAACAAATGAAACATTTTATGAATGAACAACCTGACCTTTAAAATAATTCTTTCAATACACCTTAGAACTAATAGTGGCTCAAAGGGTAATAATCAAGGCTCAAAACATAGTTACACATCCATTGAGTGAATCAGCCTAGGGTGCCTACTGTGATTAGAAAGAGTAAAGGATTTGATATGGAGAAAATCAGAAAGCTTGTTATGTACGCATATATTTTAAAATGGCTCTATTTAACACAGTTAAACATGTGCCTGAAGGCTATATGGTTTATTTTACTGTCTACTAGATTCAGAAAGTCCTTTAAGGAGAATTCACTGACAGGTTCCAAATATTATACCAGTATATGCTTTACCAACTAAGAAAGTCCTATAAGGAAAAATTATTGACAAGTTCCATATATCCAATTAGTATTTGCTTTACCAGACTAAAAAAGTCCTAAAAGCAAAATTAGTTGACAGGTTGTATATATCATACCAACATTTGCTTTTGCATAATGTGCATGTAATCAATCAGGGTCTACAATTTGCGTAATGCACTTAGAAATGAGGTCTACAATTTTTCAAATAGACACTTCACTAGATCTCATTCTGCATTATATTTTTGATGATTAATAAAAGATAATAGACAATTGGTTTTGAAAAAGTTAATGAATGCATTTGATTATGAATTTCCATAATGGCACTTATAGAAATTTTGATATTTGTTTAGGTCAACTTAACTTGAAGAATGCATACAGCTTTTTGAATATGTCTGACAGCACATGCTGCATTAACTGAATAATGTTTCATACCTTGACACCAAAAAATTATTTCAGTTTGTGAAATCTTATGCAAACAGATATCAGGTCAGATTCAGGTTTCCATGGCAATAACAAATAGTGTTGTCATTAGCAAGCACTCCATGCAATTTGTTTGGGGTTGGATTCTTTCTACATCATAGATCAAACTTTTGATTGCTTTTATTTGCATCTTAATGATACAGTTTACTTGGATTTATTGATCAACAGTCATGATGATATTCCTGTAATTTACTAGAGCACTGATATTGAATAAAAAATGCAGTTTGCATAAACCATCAATTTAGCATATTTAAATGGTTCTCTCTATACTATTATCACACATTAAGCATGCTTGGAAATGGCTATTTAAATTTATAGTCTCCTTGTGTCATAATGTATCCTGTCTCATTTATGTTGTTATTGTACTTTAATTTTTTTAATTTTTGCTTTTTACATTTTTCATGCAGACTTCCTTCATAATCTTTCTGAAAGTGTATGCATTTAAAAAAATGTTTGCATAATGTAAAACCTGTCTGAAATAGACAAAAAAAACCAACCCCAAAAATGTGTCCTTTTTGGACAGGTTTCCACTTTATATATATATATATATATATATATATATATATATATATATATATATATATATATATATATATATATATATATATATATATATATATATATATAAGAGTACAAATCATATGGTGAATAACAATGCAAAAAACTGATGACAAACAGTGCAAAACTATTAACTAACTAGTCTGAGCACTTTCGACACTTAATGAGTCTTTTTCAAAGGCATATACAAAACAAATGCAAAACAAACAAATAAACAGCCAAAGAAACAGTAGAGACAGCCATGTAGAGTTTTACAAACACAATGTTTTTATGTTTATTTGTTTGTTTTATATATGTTTTGTATATGCCTTTGAAAAAGACTCATTAAGAGTCAAAAGCGCTCAGACTAGTAATGCACTAGTTTCACACTGTTCATCGTCAGTTTATTGCATCTATCTATATATATATATATATATATATATATATATATATATAATATATTGTTTTACTGTATAACTTACTTTCTTGTAATAAAACATCCCAGTGTTTTTTAATTACATGTAACATAAATTATTTTAAAAATATTTCATATTTTATTAACTATATGTTGTGTTTTTCTGAACTAAGCAAAGCTTGCCTTGCCTGCAATATACATCTTGTCAGAAATGCTATTATTATCAGTATTGAAGCTAATACTTGACAGATTGATGTGTATCTCAGTGTTGAAGTTTACCCATGACAGATTGATGTCTATCTCAGTGTTGAAGTTTACCCTTTAGAAATTTGTGTATCACACTCAGTGTTGAAGCTGATCTGTGACAGATTGATATTGATGTGTATTTCAGTGTTGAATTTTATCCTTGATAAATTGAGGTATATCTCAGTGTAGAAGCTTATCCTTGACAGATTTATGTTTATCTCAGTGTTGAAGTTTATCCAGGTTAAATTGATGTGTATCTCAGTGTTGAAGATTATCCTTGACAGATTGATGTATATCTCAGTGTTGAAGTTTACCCTTGACAGACTGATGTGTATCAGTGTTGAAGTTTATCCTTGACTGTTGAGATTTATCTTAAAGATGTGTGTCTGAATGTTGAAGTTTATTTTCGATTGAATAATATGCATCATATTAAGTCTATGCTTGACCAATGGATGTGCATCTCAGTTTAATGTTTATCCTTAACTAACTGATGCATATCTCAGTGTTGAAATTTATCCTTGACTGAATAATAGGTAGCTGTAGTTGAAATTTATCCTAGATTGATTAGTGTATATCTCAGTTCTGAAATATATTCTTGACTAATTGGTGTGTATCTCAAGGTGAAGTTTATTGTTGACAGATTGATGTGTATCTGAGTGTTGAAGTTGACCACTGACAAATTGATGTGTCTCAGTGTTGACAAATCCTTGGCTGATTATTGGATAGCTTTTAATTAAAGAAGACCAGCACACTAGGTGATAAAGATAATGTTTATTAATAAATTAAGAGACCTAAATATTTGCAAATACAGTTCATTTATAATTTCCAGGAAAACAATTGAATGTTTGTGGGTTATCATCCTTTAACTTGTTTGATTATTTTATAGATGCTCACCACATTTAATTGCAAACTAATGTCTATGTACGTGAAAATTTATGTCCGTTTATCAGTAGAGTTATGCTTATTTACTGGCAAACGTTTGTCTGTTTACCAGCAAAGTTATGTCTGTTTACCAGCAACATTGCCTATTTACCAGCAAACTTGTTTGTTTACCAGCAAAATTATGTCTGTTTACCAGAATGTTATCTGTTTACTAGCAAACTTTTGTCTGTTTACCAGCAAAGTTGTATATGTTAACCAGTATAGTTATGTCTGTTTACTAGCAAATTTATGTCTGTTATGTCTGTATAAGGTAGGCAGGTTTATTTTAACATTATATTTATCACCATGATTAGTTTATAAAATGTACTATTGAGCATATCAAGTACTTAGTAAACTGGCTCAATTAGATGCACAAAAAAGTTTCTTTTAACCTAGATGACAAAAGTGCTACTGTCAGCACCAAAAAAAACAGAGATGGTCGGACCAGAAATTTTATTTTTGCCTTGCATAAAGACAGAACCACAGATTCTATAGATGGAGAAATAATAGTACATGTTAGAGCCATTACTGTACAGAGAAAGGACCTAGAGATGACAGCAGAGGCAGTATGGCTAGAAATTAAAGAGAAATACCAAGCCATACCTTGTTGATTTTGTGTACAGAAATTCTAGATCTAAAAGTGAATGGAAGGACAAGTTTTAAACTTTTATTTACAAGGTGCTCAGTGCAAAAGGTATATCTTAATATCTGCAGATTTCATTCAAGATTGAAGTCCAAAGCAATTGGTTAGATTTTATGGCATCATTGCATCAGGTGGTTGGAGATTCCACAATAATTGTATGTCATTCAGCAGTTATACAATCAACATTACAGTCAACATCAGACTATGTCATACATGTCTAAATGTAAAGTAGATTGTAATGATCATTTTCAACATTTTATGCTAATAAATGTCAAAATATTCCTTCTAAATACACCCATATGACTATCCAATACAGATGTTATAAATTTAGTGGTATTACAACTATTTCACAAGAAGGATAGAATATCTCTGATTCTATAAGACATAGTTTTAATGACCATTTTGCAAATGTAGAGAGTTCCTGATACAAATTATAATCTACTAAAGGTATATTACTTATAATAGTCCCCTGATGTGCTTTTTCATATTCCTGCAGTTGAGATAAAGTGTTCAATTATTGGTCTGATTTTGATTTGTCAAAAGCAATAGGACTATATCAAATTGGCCTAGGCTTTTGAAAGGAACTTGCCCTGTCATAGCCATCTGTCACCATTGCAGCCTGCTTTGTCATAGCAACCTGCTCTGTCATAGCCACCTGTCATCATAGAAACCTGCCCTGTCACAGCAGTCTACTATGACATAGCCACCTGTCATCATAACAGCCTGCCTTGTCATAGCAACATGCTGTCATAACAGCCTGCTGTCATAGCTACATGTCATTGTAACAGCCTGCCCTGTCATAGCTACTGGTCATCATAGCAGCCTGCCCTGTCATAGCTACCTGTCATCATAGCAGCCTGCCCTGTCATAGCTACCTGTCATCATAGCAGCCTGCCCTGTCATAGAACAAAGCATTGCATGCCCAATAAATCATGATATTGAAATTGGGACATTCTCCAAATCATGGAATGTAGCTAAATTTACATCAGTTCACAAAACTATCTGTGTCTGATGTTAATTATTTTAGACCAATTTCAATTATATCAACCCTTTTCAAGCTAATAGAAAAAACATACAATTATACTGTATATTTTTAAAAAATTTTTGTGTAAGTAACAAACTTTTAGTATTTATATCCAGTCATTTATGGCTTTTAATATCAGTGCTAGATAAATGGCTAGACTCCCTAGTTTAGGAAAAAAATCTATGTAGGTATAGTGTAGTGGACCATCTAATTTTTTAGGAGGGAGTACAATTTGGAAAGTTGGTAAGAAAATATTTTCATGTACCTCACAAAGAGATAGCAAAAGGTCACAGTAAATGGGGTACTCTCAAGTGACCAGCATGTACAACCATTGGTTTTCGATCTGCAGGGTTTATTACTAGTGCTTTCTGTTTCTATTTTATCCATGATTTACCTCTTAACTTACAAAACAGTAATAACTATACATATCTCTGATGATGATAAAATCCTCTGCCATATACAGATCTCTTGAGCATTTCTACAAACTTTTAAATTGCAAGGTGTCCTTGATGATTTTGAAAACTTGACTTAAATGGAATAGATTGTATCTAAATATATGAAAGACCTAAGTGTTCTGATTACAGGAAAGATCAAGATTATATGGGACATCACTAGATCTTTCTTGCAAGAATATGTCACTGCAAATTGTCACATATGATAAGGTTCATTGTGCTCACATGTGGACAACCTAATATAAAATCAACACATTAGACTTGTAACAAAACAAATATCCGACATGTTCTGACTGCTATCCAAAATTAAGCACTTCTTCCCGATTTCTCATGGAGTTAGGTTTAATAAAAGCTATACTGAGCTCAACTAGATCAAATTATACAGGTTTAATTGATGCAGTGGACCAACTAGAAGCACTGCCAATAATAAAATAGTTATTTAAGACAGTCTAAACTTAGGTGCACCAAATTTAAAATCAAAAGAGTCCTCAGTAGCTCCCATTATCAAATAGCATCAAGCAAACCCAGAATTCAGCCTTTTTGCTCTCTTTGTCAAAAAAAAAATTAGAAAATTACAGATTTAAGAAAAGTTGCATAATGTTAACCTTTGTTTTGAAATAATTCACATAAAAATGTGAAAGAAGCACCCTAATTAAATTCATTTGATGAAAGAATAAAAAAAATACATTCATCCTTAGTTTCTTACCTTTTCTATTCTCCTCACAATATATTACTGTTGTCTTTTTATCTCCTTTAATTTATCGTTTTACTATGATTAATACATACTTGTTGCTACTGCATAGCTCACCTTTCTGGGACAGAGTTTCTCTTGTCTGTATCATAAAAATTCATTTTCCCTTCGAGAGTTCTGGAAGGTTTTCGACTATAATCTGTTCATCAGTGGTAATGGCCAGTGCTCAGCAACCATCATCTCTTTTTGGATGCTGCTAATTATATTGGAATGCTCTAGATTGTATATTTCTTTCAGCTGATTTCTAAACCTAATATCATTGAACATTCAACTATAATCTTCTAGTATTCTGGAATATTATATACTCAACCCATTGCTTTCGCTTCATTAATTTAGCTCTTTCTAGGGTTTATAGGTACTCATTCATTTGTTTTTCAGTACTGACAAGAAGTAATTCCAAAGGGATTGAAGATGCTAATTGATAATGATTTGATTATTAAAGAACTGGTCAATTAGCATGAAAAAATTAGCATTACTTTCATTATCTCTGCAGGGTAGGTTCTGCTTTGGTGTTTAAAGTTGTTGAGATTGATTGGAATCTATGCTTTTTGTGATCCAAAGTAATTCAGACATGATTAAAGATATTAATTGGTTATGATTAGATTGGTAAAGAGCTAATGTCACATAAAATAGGCTTGTTTCAGCTTTGGTATTTAATGTTTGATGAGACATTTTAGCATGCATTATCACACAATGCAGAAATACCAGAATGTCAGCAACTGAAATGTCAAACAAATTTCAATGATAGATGGAAGCAGATAATTTCAGTGGCTTGTATTATGTTCATAGTACATGAATATGCATTCTGCAATTCCTGTAAAGCTGATTTTAAAATCTGCTACTTGGCAAGAATGGCAGTACATGTCAGGCATAAACCACCCGGCTTATGAAAGCATATTAAATGTAACAACAAATATGATGTAACTGCAATCCATGTTAATGGAATTTTGATCAAATGTGATCAGGATACATGTGCCAGTGTTACAGCTAGCTGAACATGTATAATTAGGGCCAACAAGACTGAGAGGGGTGTCGAAACCTAGAATACATCCTCAGGGCCCTGAGCCACAAGGAAGCCTAGGCCAAACAAAATTTTTAATTTTATGAAAGAAACATTTTGTTTGAACAAGAACTAGGAGAGGCCTGGATATTTCTTACCACAAGGCCCATGATCGCTCTCTAAAGTCCTTTGCATAATCTTCTGTTTAAGGTAGCAGGTCATGTATCATGACTAGTCCTAATAATTTTTACTGACTCAGAAGTCACAGGAAGACTTTAAGTCTGTACTAAACATATGCTGCAATGATTTACCATTTGGCAAACATCCTAACTTGTTTTAAATCAAAACTCCTAACCAAAGTTTGGATTTCTCCTGATTTGTCCTAAGCTGAGGTCTCTGTCCTGAATTTTATATTTTGCAATTAGCATGTACATGGCTTGGGAAACTTATTTTCTGAAAGTAGGAATTGATTGCCTGGTAGTTAAAAATACTGATTTTTGCCTCTGATGGAATGGCTTAAAACTTCAGTGAGTGAAGTGTCATGTACCCTGTATTGCCTTATCAAATTTGAGGATTTCCTTCCAAATGAGAATAAAGAAACTCTTTTGGTTCAGATACTGTACTGGTCCTTTTCTTAATTGGTCTGCCTTTATTGAATAAAAGAACATAGTTGTAAAAATATGCAAGTTAGGTATGGGAAAAGATGACACTTTATCTGTGAATGTCCTCATTTGAGATAAGGAAGAACTGCAGGTGCTCAGTGGCTTTTGTGTCATACTCATGACCAGTAGGTTGTAGGTTCACATTCTGTAATTGGATCAGCCAATATCAGCCACTGTGATGTTTGCATTCCCACAGATATATATAGTTCAATAAGTTTTTTAGCAAAAATTCAAAGAGGTTTTATTTTAAAACAAATTAAATAATTTTTCAAGAAAAAATATTATTTTTTTTTCAAATTGAAGATTTAGAGACAGCTCTCTTCCAATTCAAGAATTTTATATACCAATCATATACTGGCAAATAGTGTGAGAATAAGCTAATACCTGTATATTTATATGCTATTAGGAACAAGATAGTAGGTTACTGTGAGCCAATGCACCAATGCATTGTGTTACAATTTCAACCTCTACAATTATTTTTTTTGTTTGCAGGTTGTAGATGAAAATATACTGTTATTATGACTCTGTGGTCTTAAATTAAGTAAAGGGATGAGCAAAAACCAACAAGTGTTGTAAAATTCAACAAACAATTTATTTCCTTTGAATACAAAGGTGTTGATAAGCCTGTAGTCTTGAATGTACTAGTGTACCAGTGGCCTGAAGTATGTAAATGTGCTAACAGTCTTCCAATTAATCATAGTAATATAATCAAAGATGTTCTTGTCTGAATTCACTTTAATTCCAAAACAGATATTTCTGTCCAAGAATATTTTTGAGTACAAAGTGCTGTGTTTTATCTACAAATGGCTTCATATAAGTCATTTAACTCATCAAGGCAAGAAACAGTCAAAATCCAAGCTTATGAGTCCTATTCAAGCCAATGATCAGTCTTCAGTAGTTTTTAAAAAATAATTATGTTGTTTAAATACACAACAAAAATATTTGTTATATAATGTGTCTAAAGCCAGTAAGGCAATTCCCTTGCCAGAACCATCTGAACATTCTCTATTTGTTAAAAATCTTGTTGATGGTTCCATGTCATGAGAAATAATTTTTACATATATGAAAAGGCATTTATTGTTGGTGCTTTCATCAGCCATTGCTGTCACAAATGATGAATTTTGCAGGTCTTGTATAAGACTAACCACAACAAGGTTTGACAGGCTCTCCAGTACATATGAACATGTAGTAGCCAGTCATACTGAACAGCAGAATTCTTCAAAATTCCAATGGCATCAATTTCTTCTGCTGTTAAATCATGTATTAAATTAGGAGATTTGTATTTTAAAAAATGGGATGTCTTCTACACTCATCCAATGTACACATTTAAGCAGCACTTTCACTGCTAAGTCTTGTTTGTAAAACTGCATTGAAATCTGCCTGGTGTGGTGGACCTTCAATCAGCAGTTTGTGTTCTGGCAACCCAGCAAGCCTTGCCAGTATACTGTTCTGAAAGTTATTTTTTTTGCACATTTGGTCATAGAGAATTTTTTTTTTGGCCTCTGTACATATATGGCAAAACATAAAGATGTCTTCACTGTCACATTCTTCAATCAACTTAACTTCTTTTTGAAAAACATAGGCAGCTGTATGTTTTCAACTATTGCTGCACAAAATTATGTTTAAAACTTATTAGTAACTGGTACCTCATCTTTAGATGATGAAAGCTCCACTGGTTCAATAATAATACAATAAAAATGTGATCCAAATGATAATTTCATTTAAGATTTATTTTAATTTGTTTGCCTTGGATGCCATTTTTATTTGAATGCTGACATTATCTTGGAACAACACAAGGCATACAATTGAACAAATGGAAATTGTTGCTCCTCAATGTGTGACAATGATGTGCATAAAATAATAGTTTCTTTTAAAATCACTTAAAATCATGTGTTTATTTTATGCTTCTTTATTGTGTGTGGTGATTATATGGTTCTAACATCCTATTGCTACAAATGATGCAACATTCACATAAGGTCAGCTCCATACTCACTTTTAACCCTATGTATTATGACAACATCCGACAGGAACTGAATCTGTGCACGTTTTCCCTGTTTGGAGGAGTTGTAATCTCGACAATAAATTAGCTAGAGCAACCTTAGTTTTGTGTTAATCAGCAAATAATAATATTGGGGTGTGTCAATTTATGTACCAGTGATGATTTTCAGACCAAACCTTTGTTTTGTGTTAATAAGCAAAATATAACATTGAGGTGCATCAATTTACATACCGTTGACAACTTTGTGCAATGTCAGATCCGAAAATTCTGCATATTTGATGCATGACACATGGGTAGATAAAGCACTGATATTTTAATTTCAGAGAATAATGATTTGAATAAATATTTCCTCATAAATCAAAAGTAGATCACAAATGATTCTGCTTGTGCTATTTTCACAAGAATGAATAATTTTTCATGTAATCAAGATTATATAAAAACAAAGACAAACAAGTAGAGCCAAGATGTAGGTCCAAATAGTTCTAATTTATAGACAGATAAAATCTGTTGCTAAAATTATAGAAAATATGTGGTAAACATCAGGTAGCCTTGGTTATTCTATGGGAAATTTCAGTGTCTCTGCATCAGACTTTAAAGATAAACATGTTTACATTAATAATCTAAATACTTAATTCACAATCATAGGAAAATAATTAGCTATGTATTTTCTTGTCTACAAAACATGTGTTTCTAGTCAGGTACATTAACTTGAATTTGGACAAGATTAAATCCAAAATACAATTTTATATAACCTATAATCACAAAAAAAACTAATAAAAAACAATTAAATATGCATAACAACTGTGAATTGTTTTTGTTGGTGGGGTAAAGCAATATTTTGTTATTTCACATTATAAATTTCAAGACCTAATGAACAATATTGGATTCATAAAGAGAACTGGACACTTTTGCAAATTTCGGTACTAATGAAAATGACAATGTATAATGAATTAAAAGGAAAATTGATAGAACATTGGCAGCATTTTAATGTTAATGTTTTGTGAGAATGTTTTGCAACCAAAATCATGTATAAGAAAAATTCATAAGGTAATTGCATGGACACAGATGAGATAATAGTATCTACACAGATGAAATAATTGTATGGACATACAGTAGTTGAGATAACTGCAAGGAAATGGATGAGATGATTGTAGAGATACAGATGAGATAATTACATGGACACAGGAGATAATTGTATGGACACAATTGAGAAAATTGCTGTGACATGGATGTGGTTATTCTATGGACATAAATAAGATAAATTCATGGACACAGATGAGATAATTATACACAGATGAGATAATTGCTCAAGCACAGATGAGATACCATGTTGTACATAACTTTTGCTTTCTGTATAAGTAGGACATTACAACTGAATAGATTTCACAGTTTTTAGGCACAAGACCAGTTTGGAAAAGGACAGTGAGATGCAGTAAAAGCAATCAATATAGATTCCTCCATGAAAATATATAGATTAAAGACACGAAAGTTCTGTAACCCTTAAAAATAGTATCTCTGGATTACTGTTAAACCTTTTGATCATGAGACTTGAGAAACTTAATTGCTAATTTTTTCATAATATATTTTTGTATAAAGTCATATTACTTCCTATGAATAGTGCTGGATGTTCCTTCAGAATAAATCACAGTTCTTCTTCCACTCAAATACACTCAAACAAATGATAAATGTGCAATTAATGTAGATGATTCCTAGTTCTGGTTTTATCAATCTTCAGACAGGATGATAAACAGATCATGTTTAACCTTTGCTCTGCCATAAGATCTTGTTTATATGTGCCATTTTTATGATCACTGGTCCAGCTGGTCACATGCCAACATCACATTTTACCTAAAATAAGTCAAAAATACCAATAATGTCTGCAGGGGTTTATTTTCTGATGACTTTTGTCCTTTCCACAAATTTTATGCCACCCCCACCCCACCCCACCCCACCCCACTGCTCCAAAATAAAATTAGTCATTGGAAATGATGATTTGTGGCACTAAAAAGAATTTAGAAATGCTCTTGATTGTGGTTCAAATGTCAATTCTTAATTTCTTCATTCAGGGAGCAATATCAGTATGTAAAAATGAATTTAATATTCAGATAATTTTTCTCTATAGATGTCCAGAAATCTGGTCACACAGATGAATAGTCTAAATGTGACTGCATGTACTATGTTAGGTCGGTTTGCAAACAACATAGACCCTG
The DNA here is from genome assembly GCA_016746295.1 of Potamilus streckersoni. NCBI lineage: Eukaryota > Metazoa > Mollusca > Bivalvia > Unionida > Unionidae > Potamilus > Potamilus streckersoni. Next base: position 1,436,558 of record JAEAOA010001266.1, read on the forward strand.
CTCTTCCATTGCATAATATACCAGCAGATCTAAGTTTATTTTACTTGTTCTACTAATTACGCTTAACAAACTGCAAAAAAAGACCTAGATCTACTGTGCCATGTCCAATCTATATCTGCTGCTGCTTGGGTATATATACCATACAAGCTGTCTTGTATTATCCTTATGCAAATGAAATGCTAATTATCAACCGATTGTTCTTAAGAATAAGATTCAGGTTATAATAAATAATGTCACCAATAATGATTGTAAGATCAATAAAAGATTCATGGTTTGATTCATGGCTATTTTATCAGAAGCAAAATTTAGTGTTGTTGTCCAAAATGAGTGGCCTTAAATCTGCAGATAGAGGGAGGTTTCTATATTTCCACCAATAATCAGATAAAATAATTCGGTTTATAATACACAATCCTTATAAAAGTATTTACATTATCACTGATATCAGTTTTTTATTATTAAATTTATGAATAAGAATAAAGAAGGAAATGTGCATTTTGGATACAGTTCTTAATTGTTGTTGTAATTTTGCTAGGCATGTATCTATACAATTGGATTAAACAATGGAGGTTAGCTCCTTGCTTTAAGTTAGCTCAACTTGTCATAGACCAGAAAAGCTGATGGTGGGTCCTCTGTCCATCTGTTAGCACAAATTGTCATGATTGCTGTTAAACTTTAGACATTCGTTTAATTGGTCTAGTTGGTCCCAAATGAAAATGATGCTGAGTTGATGTCTAAAATGGCCACCACAACAGCCATGTTGGAAATCTTGTTATCACTACTCCTCCTGACTGTATGGTCACATCAACATCAGAAGACTACTGATGATATCTCAGGTTAGCACTATATAAAAATGGTGTCACCTGTACATTCAATATGGCCACAACAGCAGACATCTTGAACATTTGTATATTACTACTTTGCCTGAATGAATGGGCATGGTATTTTTACTGGAAGAGTTTTTATGATATCTAGTTGACATAAATTCCATGGTGCCAATTTGACCTCCAAAATGGCTACTGCAATTGCCATCTTGAAACTTTTATTACCACTATTTATTCTACATGTCTAGGCATACTGTCATTGTACATCCACAAAAAAGACTTCTTATACTGTATCTAGTTGATTCTACATTGAATTGGCCTGAATCTGATATCCAATATAGCCACTATGGCAGCCATCTTAAAAATCTAGTTATTGTTACTCCACTAAAATAGAAAGTCATATAAGCATTGAATTTTACCTGAAGATTATTGATAATGTCTTGTTGATCATAAATTAAAATTGTACAAATCTGACATTCAGTGTGGCAACCATCATGTCATCTTGAAAATGATGATATTGCTACTATAGTTAATTGGAAAGTCATTTTGATGTGAGGAATTTCTGTCAAAAGCGTTTTTGTTGGTCTTAATTAAAACGGTGCATATCTGATCTCTAATCTCAAAAGTATTGTTATCCTCCCAAATGGATGTCAGTATCAGCATGACATTTACATACGTAGATATGCTATGATAACCTAGTTGGTCCTAAATAAAAATGATGCAAATTATAAATCCAGTATGGCTGCCATGATGGCCATCTTAAAAGTCTTGAATCTTGCCATCATTTTTCTTCTGGACAGATATATATTGACATGGGAATTTAACCAAAAAGACATATCCACTCCCCCTGTACAGATATATGAGAATGATGCCAATGCAAAATAAATTATGTCCAAAACAGCAGCTAATTTTAAAAACATTTTTATTGCTGAAGAATATTAGACATGGTGTCAGCACTTAACAGCTAGAAATGATCTCATCTTCAATCCCTGAAAATCATTTCAGCCTTAGAACAAAAGTCCTGTAAGGGAGCTCTTGCTTATTCAAAGTTTCACAAAATAATAAAAGGTTGGCAGCATTTATTTTGGTGAGAATGTAATTTTGATCAGATGTATTTGTGTATGATCTGAGACAGCTAAATTGCTACAAATTCATGGCTATCAAAATAACCAGCAATACATTAATCCAGATACAAGAAGTTATGTGAGATATATTTATGTTAATACTCAATCATGGGGAGAATATGTTACAGTATGCCATAATGCCATAGTTCATTGCAATTACAACATGTTGCTGTTTTTATAAAGAGGCTTGATTTTTTTCCAGATAAGATCCATGACCTACTGATGAGTTAAATCATCACATCTGACTAAGATTGTTACCACAGTGGAGGCCATTTCTGTGATCTGATTTAGGTCCAATATGGACTGTGTACATAAATAATCAGGATCTTGGACAAGTTTAATAAATGAGATGCACACATATTTGCTGATCTTGATACTGCTCTGGTTCTAGTCTGATTTTGAGTAATCTTAGAATATGGGCTTCTATGTAGACAGTTTTGGATGTGTTTCATAATGATCAAGATTTTTGCATAAAAATGGGGTTATCTTGCATATAATTAGTTGAATAATGGGGTGATCATGCACGTTATTGGTTGAAAAATGGGGTTATCTTGCATAAAATTAGTTGAATAATGGGGTGATCATGCACACTATTGGATAAATAATATGGTTATCTTGCATATAATTAGTTGAATAATGGGGTGATAATGCACATTATTGGATGAATAATGGGGTTATCTTGCATATAATTGGTTGAATAATGGGTGACCATGCTCATTATTGGTTCACTAATGGGGTTATCTTGTATTTAATTGGTTAAATAATGAAGTTATCTTGCATATAATTGGTTGACTAATGGGTTTATCTTGCACATTATTGGTTGAATAATGAGGTTATCTTGTACTTTATTGTTTGAATAATGGGGTTATCTTGCATATAATTGGTTGAATAATGAGGTTATTTTGCATATAATTGAATAATGGGGTTATCTTGCATATAATTAGTTGAATAATGGGTTGATCATAGACATTATTGGTTGAATAATGAGGTTATCTTGTACTTTATTGTTTGAATAATGGGGTTATCTTGCATATAATTGGTTGAATAATGAGGTTATCTTGCATATAATTGAATAATGGGGTTATCTTGCATATAATTAGTTGAATAATGGGTTGATCATAAACATTATTGGTTGAATAATGGGTTATCTTGAATATGATTGATTAAATGATGGGATTTTCTTGCATATATTTGGTTAAATAATGGGTTATCTTGCATATTATTGGTTAAATAATGGGGTTATCTTCCACATAATTGGTTGAATAATGGGTTATCTTGGCATATAATTGATTGAATAATTGTGTTATCATGCATATAATTGGTTAAATAATGGGTTTATTTTATGCTTTATTGGTTATATAATTGGGTTATCTTCCACATAATTAGTAAAATAATGGTGTTATCTTGCATATAATTGATTGAATAATGATGTTATCTTGCACATAATTGGTTGAATAATTGGGTTATCATGCATATAATTTGTTGAATAATTGGTTCATCTTGCATATAATTAGTTGAATGATTGTGTTATCTTGCATATAATTGGTTAAAAAATGGGTTTATCTTGCACATAATTGGTTGAATTATGGGGTTATTTTGCATATAATTGGTTGAGCATCTTACCACATGTGAGACTATATTTCCAACCTGACTTTTTAATAAAACTTAGTAACCTTTGCACATTTTTGTGGTAATCTTGGATTGGATTGGATTGGATAAGCTTCTCTTTGCTTTAAAGACTAGAGTTATTTTGGTATTAATTTTTTTAAATATGGCACATCATGATCTTGATTGAGAGTGATCTTCATTGAAATTCATGCCTAGTTATTTAATGAAAGGTATCAGGCCCACTTGTTTTTCTGGCTTCCAAAATTTTTGTAAATTAGTTTGCATACAAACCACGAAAGTGTTGCATGCAGTACAATGTTAAATTAGGTCACTATTTGATAGACATGCACATTAATCAAAAATATCAATATACAATTACTCACCCCTATGGTGATGGAAATTCAATATGTACTGTATATCAAATAGTAAAATTGATTTTGTGTCAGGCCATGTCAAACCACATATAAATCTAATATTGATGTGTGTTATAGTTTTGAAACATGACATTGTATGATGTCAGTCAAAAATGAGAATTTTGTTTTGTATTATTTTAGGTCAATATTAAATTATTGCTGAAGTGCATACAGATAGAATCATAATTACGATGATGCCCAGAAATCTCAAATTTCCACATTTTTGGCCATTTTCTAGACAACACTTTAAAGCTTTTGATTCTACCCCAGACTGCTGACACTGGAATAGGATTCCACATTGTTTGAAGTCATTCTACTCTAAACTGCTACAGTATTTAAGATTCCACATTGTTTGATGCCATTCTACTCCAGACTGCTACAGTATTTAAGATTCCTCATTGCTTAAAATCATTCTATATCAGACTGCTACTGTACAGTATTTAAGATTCCACATTGTTTGAAGTCATTCTATATCAGACTGCTACTGTACAGTATTTAAGATTCCACATTGTTTGATGCCATTCTACTCCAGACTGCTACAGTATTTAAGATTCCTCATTGTTTAAAGACATTCTATATCAGACTGCTACTGTACAGTATTTAAGATTCCACATTGTTTGAAGTCATTCTATATCAGACTGCTACTGTACAGTATTTAAGATTCCACATTGTTTGAAGTCATTCTATATCAGACTGCTACTGTACAGTATTTAAGATTCAACATTGTTTGATGCCATTCTACTCCAGACTGCTACAGTATTTAAGATTCCTCATTGTTTAAAGTCATTCTATATCAGACTGCTACTATACAGTATTTAAGATTCCACATTGTTTGAAGTCATCGTATATTAGACTGCTACTGTAGAGCATTGAAGATTCCACATAGTCTGAGGCTATTCTACTCCAGACTGCTGTAGCATATAAGATTCCACATTTTTTTAAACCATTCTTCTTCAGACTGCTATACTGTAGTATGTTATATTCCACATTATCTAAGGCCATTCCATCCCAGCCTGCTGTGGTTCATAACATTCCACATTATTTTTAAAGCCAAACCATGTCACTGATACAGAAACACATTTATAAAAAAATTCATCTGCATATAATTAGTTAATTAAAAATAGTTTAAAAATTAAAAATTAAATTTAAACAAAAATACAAAAAAAAATTACATTAAAATTTAATTAAATAATGAAAAACAAATGTATTTTTAAATTAAAAATGGTTTAATTAATCAGTTTCTGAAAGTAGCTCAGAATTCTCAGTAGGAAAAACTAAATGCAAACACTTGGAAACATTATACAGAAGTGGTGAATAGTCTTCAACTGCATTAAATTTTATATCTTGTACAAGAATTGTGTCAATTAAAAGAAACTTAGTGTATTTCCATATTGTTGCTATGTTGAGGGCTATTGTACACTCAAGAATGACAAATTTTGATATGGTATTTGTAATACATGTATGTGCAGAATATTAAATTCTCTTCTTTGCTGCTGCTGTGATTCACAAAGTCAGTCTCCATCAACCAGTAGTTCTAAATTAACTTTTACTGGTGACTCATTCCTTTCCCTGAATCAAAACTGAATTTTGATATTTTGCCTTCAGAAACGAATCACATTTGTACACTATTCTGACTTAAAAAATAGTCAAGTTTTTGCATTTTTTATATGGAATAAAATCTGTATTCAAAGAAATGTTGATACTGATCATGAACTTGCTAATATTCTTTAATAAAGATGACAAAATTCTCATTCAAGCAACTGATATATAAAAACTTTTGTTCTTGAACATGAATATCTTAAGGTACCTAACTTTTAATAAATTGAATTATTTCACTTGTATGATTTACCTATGCATAACATAATAGGTTCCCCAACAGCATTTCTCCAAGGTAATTTTGCATGAAATCTTACAATTTTCAGCCAGTCAAGTAACCTGTAAAATGGTGGTTGCCTTTTAATTGCTTCAATGACAATCAACTGTATAAACTACCTCCAGGATATTGTATTCAGGAGTACAAAGCAGGACTGTTTACATGTTATAAAGGTGACCAGTCATGAGCATATAACTTAATAGTAAAGAAAGTAAAAAATACTGTAGCAGTCTCTCCTCTGTTTTTTGTTATATTTTATTTCTTACTAAAATTGCTGAAAACCATTCCATTTTTCTAAACATAACTGTTTCAGGGAGTTTTTAGAGTTAAAAATAATGTGTTATAAATATAATTACCATATACATCAATGCACCTTATAGTAAGGGACTAATTATTTTACTCCAATGTACCTAATAGTGAGGAACCTCAATGAACTATTATATTCCACTGTACTGTATAGTGAGGGACAGTCAGAAACTTGCATTCCATTGTACCTAATGGTGAGGGACAGTCAGGAATTGGAACTATCTTTTTCCAATAGAGATAGACCACCATGAACTGTTTTATTCCAATGTTGCCTATATTGAGGGACAGTCAGGAACTTTCATTTCAATGTACCTGAACAATGAGCAGCAGTCAGGAACTATTTTATTCCAGTGTACCTTATAGTGAGGGACTACCATGAGCAACTTTATTCCAAGATTGCTTATAGTGAGGGATAGTTAGGTACTGTTTAGTTCATATGTATCTTGTAGTGTAGGATCATCAATATAATTGTATGATGGGGAGAAAAGAAAGAAAGTAATATGAATCACTTTTATGGTTCCTTTATTTTTGTCCGTTTATTTAATACTTGAAAGTCAAGATAAAAATAAAATATCTGCTTAAATATTTACAGTAAGAAAATAGCAAACACTTATTTAAAATAAAAAGACTTGGCAAGTTTTGTTTAAAAAAAGAATTGTGATTTCATGACAGATTAAAATGGTGATTTCAGATCATGATCACAAGTCTAACGTGTGACAGCATGGTAAGAAGAAAAATAACACAAGTTCATTTACTTTTTTTAGGCATTCTGTCTTGCTCTGTCATGAAAAATTAAAAATGTAATTTGTATTGTTTTTAAGATATACTTTGTAGCCACTGAATAATCTTTAAACATAATAAAGCATTTACAAATTGTACTGATAAATAATAAAAAAAATAAAGCTATGGTTACCACATTGTGTGTCCAAAGACCAACAGTATAAACCCTGATCTGCCATTACAGATCAGGGTTTATGTTTATTCAACTGAATATGCCAAACAAACAACAAATATACATGTCCATATGAAGAGATGTTTGTACTCTTGGCCTACTTCACTATAATACAATGGGGTATTTCTTTAGCAGTTACATTGGAAGATCAGTAGACATGGGTGATTATGTAATTCAGGTTTTAATTCTCATCTTGAATATATATAAACATTTCCTATAGTTTATATTAATGTAAAAAGATCATGTAATTAAAATATATTGAGGAAAATACAATAAATTTTGTACATGAAACTTTTATCTTCAGGAAAAACATTTTGTTTTGTAGAGCATATGATTGACTGGCTCTTAAAATGGGTCACTAGTTTACTGGCCTATATAAAACAACTTCAAATTAAATAATAAAAGATTTCAAATGGCATCATAACCTATTAAAACTTACTGATATTCCTTTGAATTCCATTCCGACCAACAGATCCATAATCTTGTCTTTAGTACATCTATTATTTAGTTGTGTATGTATATATATATATATATATATATATATATATATATATATATATATATGACAGATGTAGACAGTGTTTCAGTACAAGTCTTTTATCTATATTTTATTTCAAGACAAGGTCATGAAAAAAACTTAATAGTGTCTCTCTCTGCAAAATAAAACTGTTTAAACTTTATACATGCAATATGACAATGGTAATTTCAATGATGATGACTATTATTATTATTGTTGTTGATTTTCATGTTTGGGGTGAGGGTTGGTATTCTTATTTGATGAAAGCAAAATTTACTCATTCGATTTCAAATTAAAAGATTAATAAGTGAGCTTATCAAAGAGGTCAAAGGTTGCACTTCTGAATCATTCATAAAGGATATGTATCCTAAAAGAGGTCAAAGGTTGCACTTCTGAATCATTCATAAAAGATATGTATCCTAAAAGAGGTCAAAGGTTGTGCTTCTGAATCTTTCATAAAGGATATGTATTCTCAATGAAGTTTTAACTGTTAAGCCGAGATTTAAAGAGGCTATCTATACACCACTCCCTCGATAACTCATGCAAAACAGGGTCCAAAAACATTGACCATGTTATAAGCGAGGGCACAAGTTATTGAGGGACCTATAATAAACAACAAAACAAACGGAATGACATGCACAGGTAAAGGGGTGGGTGGGCTGGTTTGGCATGTTAGTGTTGAATACTCAATAATTGTGCTATGATTAACTATGATTAAATATTTCTTCATAGCGGTATACTTTGTTTACTTTTGTCAACATGGAGTAACATTAACTTCAGGATAACTTACAGGATATTGAGGAGATCATCAAAACAATAATCCACACGTTTTCCATTTGCTTAACACATGTATGATTTCGCACATTGTGTACTACATCACAAATGATTGTGTTGAATTGGATAAATTCTTGTTTGATCCAAAGTAGATTTTTATTAAAAAAATTTTTATTAAAATATCACATAAAAATGTGAAACTATTTTTGACTGGTCAACACGGAGTAACATTAACTTCAGGATAACTTACAGGATATTGAGGAGATCATCAAAACAATAATCCACACGTTTTCCATTTGCTTAACACATGTATGATTTCGCACATTGTGTACTACATCACAAATGATTGTGTTAAATTGGATAAATTCTTGTTTGATCCAAAGTAGATTTTTTTATACACAAGATTGACACCCATTTAAAAAAAACAACAAAAAAAAAACAATGTCGATTTGATTGCTGTAGAAGTAAAATGAAATTCTTTTACAAGGGTTAGCCATTACCAACAACAATTTAATGAGTCTAAAAATTTAAAATAACGTAAATTAGTACACAATATTACTTGCAGTTTATGACACGTTTGACAAATATCACTTCACATTTTCAAAACATCTGCTCATTCTTTTTTACTCTTTGATTTCTCTGCCGCCTCTGTGTATGGTTCACTGGTGATTTTCTCTGAGCTGTTTAGATAATTACATGCGGCTTCCTGATTCGATGAACATATTTCTCCCAACAATGAAATTTGTTTAATTCTATGTCAGTGCTGGAATCTCCAAAAGTGATACAAAATATTATAAAATATCACATAAAAATGTGAAACTATTTTCGACTGGTCAAATAAAATGAATTTTGAGAACGGTAATGACCTCAAGAACTTTTGCTGCTATCTGCATGCTGCCTTTGATCTTTTTATTGTACTTCCCTTGCTTGATTTAATACAAAAGATATATTCAAAGTGATAAAACAACACAGGTGTCTTTTAATTGATTTTTGTTTAATGCAACAAACACTTTCACGAGTTGTTGATCAAAACAAAGCTGGCATTTATTTATTTATGTTCTCACAGAAGAACTCAAGGGTTTCGATGTGATGGATGATTGACTATTTTCATGTTTTTACAGAAGAGAATATGTTGCAATTCTAGTGTTTACACTGAAACAAAATTAAAAGATTAGAACGTGAATTTCACATAGCAGGACATTTAAGTGGTGTTTATTTTATTATCTGTTGCCACCTCTTAGCATAATGTTTCGTTGATCCTGTTTTGCCAGACTGTTTATTTACAGAGTATTAACAATTTGTTCTCTCAAAAATCCCCAAACAAAATATGATACATCTAATTAGAACTTGAAAATTTCATGATATGGATTCTAGCTTTATGGTAATAATCACCATTTCCGACGATATAATGAGCTACCATATTTCATGTATTTTTTCATACCTTTTAATTTTTTGTACACAATCCAGTTATCAAAATAATGATTTAAATGTATCATAATTATTCGTTTAGATCTCTTTGTATTTGAAAAATCGGTTAAGTTATTGGACATAAAATTTCCACTAAGATTTACGTTTGCAAAAAAGATCGAAAATACCGTATTCCCATTTTGTTTTTACAAACATTAATGATTTATAATTATTTTTTTGTGTGCGAAAATTTACATAATATACAGTATGTAACAAAGTTCAATATACTAATTCTTATCATGAATTTTTTTCACGTTTAACACATTTTAAAATATATTTCCTTTGAAAAACAATCGGGAGTCATGCCAGACACTGCGTTATAAACAGGTTCGCGAGTTATTCGGGCGTCCATTATCAAGGGAGTGGTGTATTTACATAACCATTACAGTATTTTAAATATTCAGAAAATATATGAGATTTTAATGTACAATAATTTAAAAAAAAAACAAAGCAAGAAAGAAATAGTTTATGAAACAAATCTTTGAAGAAAAGAAAAGTTGGTATGATGAAATAATTTAGTCAGAGTCAATGAAATATTTAATATCATTAGTAGGGTTCACCATAGTTGTGATTAATCAGCCTTTTACAAAATAAAATAAAAATTTTCTAAAAGGCTAAATCTAACTTACCTTGTTAAATCATGCTCATGGCCCAGATATTCAGAACATCAAGACTTAATGTACATAAAATATTGGCCCCATTAAAATACTATTACACCTTAACAACAAAATTCAAAATTCTTTTATTTTCGATTTTTATGAAATAAAATCATCACAGTTATATCTTGCCATATAAATTGACAGAATTTTCTTTTTCATTTTATGTGTTATAATTTTTTTAAATCATGTTTGCATGTGCTATTTACATGTTTACAAAATTTGATCCAGAATAAAATATTCGCATAAAATAAGATCATATGAAATTTGTTCATATTTGTTAATCAAATCTGATGTCCATCTAATACATGACAAACTCATCAATTTTGAAAATCCATTTTAGAAAAATGGGGTAAAATTTATTAATTCAAAATTTTAGCTCATCTTTGTAAAACAAAAACATTTGTTATACATGGAGATTGAATTAATAGGTATCAAATATCGGCAACTTGTTAATACATACATAAATTGGAATTTATCTTAACTATTGATAATAACAGAAGCAGGTTTAAAATGACCACATATTTTTCCCCAACAAAATGTCATGAACCCACTAAAAATGCACACAAGGCAAATACAAACAGTAGTTTAACCCCCTCTTGATTTCTCCTAAATCTCTATAAGTTCACACAAGACAAATACCAACAGTACTTTAACCCCCTCACCTCTATACCCTGGATGTCTGCCAGTTCACACACACACACACACACAAAATACCAACAGTTTTTTCAGCACCACCCAAAAACAAATTGATCAACCACAAATTAGGCAATAAAAAAATATCTTCTGTTTATCTTGATTTGATGATGCTAATGAAACTATATAATATAATAACATTTATATATAAGTATATACATGAGAACATACTCCTTTCCTTTGCACTTTCGCCCATTTCATTCTTCTAGACTTTATATATACTCATTTTCTTTAAGCCATACAAATTGGACCGTTCTTGTGTACAATAAAATGTATGTGGAAATCCTTTTCCTTTGATCTGTCATCCATTTCAAGCTTCTAGACTTTCTACACATATTTTTTAGCCTTAAAAATTGGGACTGTGCTTGTGTACAATAAAACAGATGTGTGGAAATATTATTCCTTTGCATTGTCATTTTAGCCTTAAAAATTGGACTGTGCTTGTGAACAATAAAACGTGGAAATCCTTTTCAGTTCATTTCATGCTTCTAGACTTTCTACATACATCTATTTCTACCATGTGGAAATACTTTTCCTTTGCACTCTCATCCATTTCATGTTTCTAGACATTCTACATACATATTTTTAAGCCTTAAAAATTGAACTGTACTTGTGTACAATAAAACAGATGTGAAAATCTCTTAGTAGAGACAAATGCATTTTTAACAAATATTGACCTTCATTTATAACAGATATAAACTTTCATTTTTTATATGATGTGAACTTTTTATTTTTATATGATGTTTTTTTATATGATGTGAACTCACGACCAGAAGATTTGAATCCTACATAGGCCAGAGTCAGGTGCCACAGTGTAGAAAGGCACTTTGCAACATTTGCCTTGGGCAAGGCACTTTGCAACATTGGCCTTGGGTAAGGCACATTTGCTTCACAACTGAATAACTTACTTGTAAGACCATCTAGTTAAACAAGCCAGATCAAATTCTGAGCGCATATATAAAGTATACCTACCACAAAGGACATTTTTGATTCTTGAGTTTTCTCTTGAGACAAATTTTGTGATTATCTCTCTGATTTTATTGTTTTAAAAAAACACATTATTCTGCCTTTGATTAGCTGCTGTTTGACACCACACTATTAAACCCAAAGGGTCATGCATTGGGTACTTTTACATACAAGAATTCTCTTTAAATATGGTAAATCATACAATATTAGCATAATGAAATATCATTTTCTACATAATTTCAACCAGTGCAATGAATATACACACATGCATGTCCATCCACACACTGGATGATTGTCAGTGTTACAGGTATTATTTTCCCTTATTTCAAGTTTTACTTTTTTTTAAGAAAGTATGGTCCAATTGTATGCTTTCCCACCCACCTCACCACCTGCAGCTTCTAAATAAAAAAATGCTGCACATAAACAGCTTAAAATAAACTAACAATGACTTAGTATGAATCTGTACAAAATGTCATTTAAAAAATGGTGACAAAAATATGTGGAAATTTTTCAGATTCACTGGACGTCAATTTCCTTATGACCTTTTTGTGACTGAAAATGATCAATGTTTTATTATAAACTCACAAAGCAGAACATTTGCATATTGAATTGTTTTTTGTAGAATTCATAAAAAAATATTTATATTAATGCTATAAAAGTAATAATAAAACAGAGTAAATGTTTAGTTGTGAAGAAAAATGTTGGAGCACCGCTGGATTGGTTATTCTGACGGCCTGTCCAGTAGTCTGAAGAAGTAGATGGACGGTCAAGAGCGCTGAGGTAATTAAAACTGCGGTAAACAATACGCCCATTTAGAGGTTGAACAGGGCGATAATTGTTCACAAGAATTTCTTGAATTTCTGCCGATTCCTTGTTCAAATTAACAAATATATCAGCAGCAACCTTTCGTCCACCTGTGTTATATTCATGAGTCTCATCGTCAGCAGGCTCTGGCATTGAGTTATTATGGTGGCTGCCATGATGGTTGTGTCCACCATCGGAAGTATGAGTTATTTTCTGATTAAACTCATCTTCCAGAGTGAATGAGCTGGACATTTTGCCCAGCGTTGCTTTTATTTCCATTCCATGTTCATTAATTGACATATCTTTACTGGAATTAAGCAAGAGTTCTGTTTCAAACTTAGCTTTCTCGACAGGGTTATCCAGAATTCCAAGCTCTGCAAAAACAGCTTCCTCCCCCTCCTCTTTAAGGGATCGCTTCTTATGTTTGTCATGCTGCTTCTTTGGCTGCAAGACCTTTCTGAAATGATGTAGCTGGAAAAGAGACAGAATTATATACATGTTTATGAGCTATAATTCTCCTCAGGTGTTATTTAAAATTAGTATCGTCATAAAGAAGTACACTAATAAATGTTTTACTCCAAAAGAATGAATTTTGATCTATCACTGTTTAAATACATTTTCAAACATGTCTACATAAATCTGGTGCACAAATATGGTGGAAATGATGGTTTGTGTGGCTCTACATGACAATGTCATGATATTACATGTGGCAGTTTGTATGGCTCTACAATTGACCTATCGCCACTTGTCAATCACGCTGGATCATTTGACCAATCAGTGAACATAAATTAGACACACCTCCAGGCATTGCTTAAGTCCGACATTTTTCTCTGACAAGCTGCACGTAGCAACAATGAATTGATCATGATATGTATTTACAATTTTTAAATGATTTGTTGATTTCTTGATCGATAACAGTGAAAACAAGTCTTGTAATTCTGACATTCAATATCGATCCAGATCGTATTCCTTTCCCAAAAAAGAGGAAATTTCGATGGACAACAGACACATTTGAAGGCAATTACGTGTTTGTTTGCATAAATGTATGTCCCATTCATAACTTGTTCCAAAATAAATTATTTATGTCTCAATCTTTCAGACACTAGATTGACGTTTTACATTCTTATTGGGTTCAAGGAGGAATGGTGATACAAAAATATAATTAGTAATAAAGAAATACAAAATAAAGATTTCAAATAATTATCTTCTGATATATTAAACATGCATTTACATGTTTAAATCAACAGACAACATTGATAAAATTTCCAGTTTTCTAAACAGTAATTATTAACGATTTTGTTATTAATTTTTAATTTATATATGTCCAAGGCAGCATAAACATAGGTCAGATAAAATTAATAAGGATAACATTATATGCTAAATACATCAGCATCTTTTGAAGCAAATTTCCTTTCATATGAATAAGTTCATAAACAACTTTACAATTGATTGTTATTATTCAATGAAATAAAACACTTGGGTTATTAATGTACGAACTTGAACTACATACATAAATGTTGTCTACTGCGGAATAATTAATACAACTTTGTAATTTTATATTTTTAAGAATAATACAAATCGTATTAAATAAAAATATAGAAACCTTTTTCTTTGTTTGAGTTAGTATTAATGGCTTACAAAAATGAACATTCTTTCATTTATTAAACAGTAAATTAAACAATATGCACACAATGTAGGTCACAGTAATTAAACAATATACACTTAGGCAATGTAGGTCACAGTAATTAAACAATACACAATGTAAGTCACAGTAATTAAGCAATAAAAACAGACAATGTAGGTGACAGTAATTAAACAATACACAGACAATTTAGGTCACAGTAATTAAACAATACACAGACAATATAGGTCACAGTAATTAATATACACAGAGATATTGTACGGCACAGGCCTGATAATCAGTTTTTAAAGTTTTGTAATCTTCTATAGGATTAATTGTGGTTTCATAAATATCTAAAAGATGATGAAAACTGCTGATATTTTTGAGTGATAAAAATTGGACTAACCTGTCTATGGGAGATAGTTTGCTGACGAGCAAAAACTGTCCAGATCACACTTTCAAAACAAGCTGGTGTTGTCAGGGAACCATTGTACCGATAAAACATGTGTCCATCTGCTGGTAAATAGCGCTGTATACCTATTGCAGGAATCTCCACACGTTTTTTGAGATCTAGTGTAAAAAAAAAATTAATTTAAGATTTAAGGATTCTGTTTTTTTTGAAAATAGTCACCTAATACTCTCTACATTTTAGTCAGCCATTTTAGGATTCAAAATTAAAGATTTACATTATACATTTATAGGCCTGTTTAAGTGGGGGTGATATGCAGAATTATTCACCCAAGGCAAGCCATATTCTGTGTGGTGAAGCCTGAGTGGATCATGACTTGCTGTGGGTGAATAAATAAATGTTCATATCTTTCCCAAACAAGGGCAATAAATTATTTATTAAATTATTTATTTAACGAAATCAATTTAAGAGAGGGAATAAATGAACATGTGAGGAGAGTGTTATCTTTCCTGACATATGACATTCTGTGTGCCAGTAATTGACACTTACTTTTATCAGGAATAATACAAGTGACAGAGGACCTGCAAATTGTCTGGTATTTGCAATAATATAAGTAATTGAGGCTCCTGCAGTACTGTTGCATTATTGTGTTTATAGCAGTAATACAAGAGATTGTGCCACCTGCATTATTGTGTATTTAGGGATAACAGAAGTGATTGAGACACCTGCAGTATTATGTTCACTTGCATATTTTGTTAATTTTTGGAAAACAATCTTGTGTTCACTTACTGGCCACACTTTGGTGTGACTCTGCTAAAAGGTAATCCTTATTTCTACTTCCCAGGCACACTGTCTTGTTTCTCTACTGAAAGGCAGTTTTTGTGTTTACTTACCAGGATTCTTAACCCTGTGCAAGACTCTGATCAGAGGTTCCAAAACAGGATTGTCTTCATGTGCAACCTGTCAATTAAAAAAAAAATTTAGTCAAAAATTTTATTTCTTTAAATATAATGAAAAAAAAACAACAGAACTTGAATACTATTCTCTGTTGCCTTGGAAACTGACCAAATGCAAACACTTATGGTAGATGTTCTACAAATAATTAATCAATCTTAGAAATACTAACTAAAAAGAAACCTGGGTATCAGTACTGTAAACTGTTTAGAATGCCAGGACTAAAATGCATAGTTAGACTTTAAGTTTATCTGCGATATCAAAGTTTGTTTGCTGCAGTCATTAATTCCTCAAACTAGACTGCATGGGTTTTGGTGTAGAATAAGATTTAATATGTCAGTGATATTGAGGTTTGTTTGCTGCAGTCATTAATTCCTCAAACTAGACTATGGGTTTTGGTGTAAAATAAGATTTAATATGTCAGTGATATTGAGATTTGTTTGCTGCAGTCATTAATTCCACCAACTAGACTGCATGGGTTTTGGTGTAGAATAAGATTTAATATGTCAGTGATATTGAGGTTTGTTTGCTGCAGTCATTAATTCCTCAAACTAGACTGACATCATTCTGGTACATAATTAGGCTTAAGAACATCAATGATATTGAGGTTTGCTGCTGCCATTAATTACTCTAGACTGCCATTGTTCTTTTGTAGAGTTAGACTTATGTATATTTATACTGTGTATTTAACTTTTGTCCATGATTTTAATTGTAATGATCATTTGTAAACAACATATTAGAAAGTAAAGTTTAGTTCATGATTGATGATTACATTTTAAAGTGATATTTTGTCACCAACATGTTTACTTTTATTTGAGTTAAGGATATTAATTTTTTTTCTTGGAAAAAATATAGTCTGCTTGATGTTTGTCAGGTTGATTCAATAAAATTTAAGTAAACAAACCAAATATTGTTTGTAGCTTACATTAATTTTCTGTTAAGATGATAAGTATATATATATATATATATATATATATATATATATATATATATATATATATATATATATATATATATCCCTATGAATGCCAGAGAAACTAGGTATGATCAGTTTTATCTTGCCACATGTTACGGTGGTAACAACATTTTCACATAGTCTTATTGTGCCAACATATTACAGTGGTAACAACTGATTGGCATTACTAAAAAAAATCATATTTAGATGTGGCGTACCTTGAACATTATGCCAAGAACAGCCAGTCCTTGTGGTTGTATAGCTGCCTCTCCGAGACTTTGATACAACTCAGAGTTATAACTCACAATATGCATCTGAAATTTAATTGATTAAATCAGAATTAGAAAAATGTTCAAGTTATTATAACAAATTACTGTCTCCTAATAATTGGTAATGCAGTATCATCAAATGATCTTTATAAGCCAGGGATCAAACCCATGACCTCCAGCATCTGAAGTGGACACTAACCACCTATAGACTAATGTCCCTCTAGTAAATTATGCACAACAGAGACGTGTTTTCCACGTTATAAGAACTGAATTTCATATTTTATAGGATTCATTCAGTGTTGAACCTTTGAAATTGATTACACACACACACACACACACACACACACCATAAAGGGCTTAAACTATATTAGTTTATTATGTAACTAAATGACATTATGCCATTTAAATAGTCTTTTTTATTATTAATTAATCTTGAACATTATTACTTAGTCTTCAATAAATTTTTTAGTCTTTATTATTATTACTAAGTCTTATTTTCTTAATGGTCTCTATTATTAGTACTTAGTCTCTCATTAATACTTGGTCTCTATTATAATTATTTCTTAGCCTTGTTGTTACTTAATCTTTATTAGTATCACTTTTTCTATTATTACTTAGTCATTATTATTATTAGTCTGTTATTAGTACTTAGTCTCACCTTTAAAAAATACTTTGTTGAGGTGTAGCAAGGGAAATAAATGATAAGAAATTATGCACTCATTATGCCAAGAGTTGGCTCCCTTGGATAGTACCCCCATGTGCTTCTTATTAAAAATTAAAAATGAAACATTCTGATCTATGACTATAAATAGTAGTTGCAGAATGTGGGAGAAGTGAATAGGGTAGAAGAAGAGCATTGAAAATGCATGTACTCCCAATCAGACCGGATGTTAATTCCTACCAGATGTAATTGGTATATCCAATAAAGTTCTCTTTCCTAACAATAGTGGTACTGGAGAGTGATCTGATTTAATAACTTCTGTTATCTGATATTCAACACATTCTATGATGTGGTCACATAAATTAAAATGCACAGGGAATTTTTAAGATTATGGATATCCCTCAAGTTCACTTCTACATCCATCTTTCTAGAAGAAGAGCGTTCCCTGGTTTAGTGCAATAGTATGTTATACTGGTGTTTAATGTTGTCCAATAATTATGTTTAAAAGTAAATAATACATGATACTGATTTTCATTTCTTATTTCAACCCTAGGTCATACATTTGATAGACAGATTCAAGCACAATGGTTTATTTTTCATTCATGGATCCATCATGGGACCATTTCATATTCAGACAGAGTATTACCTATGTCTTATCATGTTTAAATGCAGGCTATACAGTATGCAAATGCTGATGTACCTTTGTCTTACCATGTTTAAATGCAGGCCAGAAAGAATGTAAATACTGATGTACCTTTGTCTTACCATGTTTAGATGCAAGTCAGATAGTATGCAAATGCTGATATACTTTGCCTAACCATTTTCAATTGCATGCCCAACAGTATGTAAATACTTGTATGTATCAAAAGTAGTATATTACCTCTAATGGCACAGCATGTCCATTAATTTTGTGTTCAGAACCATGATGGTTGGCATGACCCCAGTGAAAGTGATACTGGACTGTGGTGTACACATGTGGCAGGCCACCATTTGCCACATAGAATGAACCCTCGGTGTCCACCTGAACTGTAAATAAATTAAATACACATCATTATGTATACATCTTTGTAATGATATATACTCCTACACAGACATTTATATCATGAAATATACTACCACACAAACATGCAGGTCATGAAATATACTACCACACACACATGCAGGTCATGAAATATACTACCACAATCATGCAGGTCATGAAATATACTACCACACACATGCAGGTCATGAAATATACTCCTACACAGATATGCAAGTGTGAAATAAACTTACAACAAAAATGCAAGTCATGAAATATGCTCCTATAAAGAAATGCAGGTCATGCTGATCTGGTATTACATGACTAAACCAGGTTTGGAGTGGAAATATGTTGATCTGGTATTACATAATATGTCAGCTTCGAAAGTGGAAATATGTTTAATTGGTATTACTTGACATACCATCTTTTGAGCAGTTCCTTTAACTTAAAAAAAACCTCTTGACTTGTATTAGAAAATAAAAGTTTTTGATACACTATTTTAATATTCAAATGAAATAGAGTAATTTCAGTGCATCTGTGTGAATAAGTACATGTGCTCCTTGGATATTTAATAAGTTGTTTTCATGTGACAAAATTAAAGTCTTGACATCGTGAGCAGGACATTTAATTTGTCACATGTCTCTTCGTACAATTTATTAGTGGAAAACATGTCTCTGTTGTGCATAATTTACTAGAGGGACATTAGTCTATAGGTGGTTAGTGTCCACTTCAGATGCTGGAGGTCATGGGTTTGATCCCTGGCTGAGTCATATCAAAGACTTGCAAAATGATACCAGCAGCTGCCTCGCTTGGTGATCAGCATTAAGAGGTTGGTGTTAGGACTGGTCGGCCTGGTGTCAGGATAATGTGACTGGATGAGACATCATACTACATGTATGCAACATGATCAGTGCTAGAAGTCACTATAAACTGCCACACTGCCATATTGACATGACTGAAAATGGCTTAAGCTTCATTAAAAATCCAAATCACACCTACACTTTGTCTCTTTCATTAATGGGAAATTGCATCCATTGTGAATAATTTATTTGTGGGACATTAGTTTCACACCTAAAGTTATACACAATAGGTAGACTGTTGTATACAATACTGGGAAAGTTGTCTCTTGTGAATAATTTATCTTTGTTGTATAAAATTTACTAGTGGGAGACTAGTCTCTGTTGTACATAATATAGTAGTAGGAGACATGTGAATAATTTACTTGCAAAAGACGTGTTTTGCAAATAATTTACTAGTGGGAGACTTGCCTCTGTTGTAATTAATTAATTAGAGACTTGTATCTGCTTTTTGTATAAATTTTTAGTGGGAGACATTTCTCTGTTGTGTACAATTTACTTGTATGTAATTTTCTAGTATAAATTTTTTAGTTTGGGGATTGCCTGTGTAGTGTATGATTTACTAGGACTAGTTAGGTTGTGCATAATTTACTGGCTGAAAATTTGCCTCTGCTATGCACATCAATAGACTTGACTCTTGTGTATGCTTACTAGTGGAAGACTTATCAATGTAGTGTAAAATTTACTAGTGGGAGACTTGTCTCTGTAATGACAAAATATTTAGTGGGAGACTTGTCTCTGATATGTATAATTTTCTAGTGAAAAACATTGTCTGTTAAGTCTAATTTATGAGTGAGAGACCAGATGTTGTAATGCTTTATGCAGTGACATTTTTTCAACAAACAAAACTCAGATATTAGCATTCCACAAAAAGTATTTACTATCAAAGTAAGAAAAACTTCGTAATATGGAGATGTACCTATAACTATATTTTACACATTGTTTGAAGGTTCATTTTTCTGATATTCTATATACAGGTCAGATGAGAAGTGCACAACTCAGCTTTTGATCAGAATTCCCCGATTGTTCTGGGGCAAGAATACTAGGGTGTACATTACTCTAACAGTATTCTGACATACTTACCTTCAAAATGTTGTCATCCTACACCTTGTTTGTATTACCTTGTCATCAAGTGAGTAACATCCTTTGATTTCTAAGCTTCAGGCACTTTTTAGGTGACACAGATTTCAGTAATTTTAGAGTCCTTGTTAGTACTAAGATCAACAATTTGGCCCTGAATGACTTGCTCAGTTTTAGTATTATGTTTATATGATAATCATATTCAGCCAAAGACTTCTTTATATTTAATGCTGCTCATGTCAGATAACAAAAAAGATATGACATCTTGATGGAATCAAGATATATCAGTATATGAAATTAAATACATTCACCTTTTTAAGAATTAAGCAAACAATAGATTCAGCAAGAAAGGGGATTTTCATATTCCTCTGGAGTAAGACCACTGATGGTACTTAACGGACATTCTAAATGAGAAGTTCATCTGCTTGAATCAAGGGGAAAGGTTGGCCACATATTTCATGAAAATAAATTGAAATCTGTTAAGGTTTTGGTGTTAGTGGAATGGTTTCATTTCTGTGTTTGTTTTGACTGAGAGGTTTTCTATATTTCTAAATTAGAAATAAAAAAATGTTATGTAGTAAAAACATTCAGTCAATTAAACAGTCACTTAGATTCCATGGAAAGTATTTTCTTGCCAGTAACCACTAAAAGCATGCACTGTAAATATGAGACCACTACATTGGATTTGTTGATGCATTTTCACCTAAGTTCCTCAAGAAATATTTTATTTTGCTTTTTTCTCAGTAAAATGTAGTTAATTATTTATTTCATTTTGATCATAAAAGATTTATATGAGTGAAAAAAATTAATTAATGAAAGGTGATGCAAATAAGAAATGTTGTATCTGAAGAGATGATGACTAGAAGTTTAGAATTTTAAAAATAATAAAAACTGTAGTTAAATAGTATTGAGCTAAGCTTGGTTATATATGGGGAAGAGGCATGGCTTAAGGTTAATGTCCCTTAATGTAAACCATGTCAGTGACTGGTCACTGTCAGGTGTCATACATACTATGGAGGTTAGAATATTGCTAGGTGACCAGTTCTTTGCTCACTGTGTCATGTGCCTGTTTTATCAGCTAAAAGGCAAATATTCTTGTATACCTAAGGGTATCTGCTAACTTATACAACTTTGCTTGCATGAATTTTGCAATAATGCAATTTCATATGATTTTTTTAAAAATTAATGTAGAGTTAAAAATAATGAATTTAATCTAAAAAATATTGATTCAGAAAACAATTAACATGAATGGAATTAAAGTTAACTGAATTACATATTTTTCAATTAAATTTTAAGGCATTGAAACCAAAACTTTTGAGTTACACAATTTTGAGTTACATGATCACAATGCATGTCTTTGATTAGTTGTATATATGGAGCAGGAATATTAGAACATTGAATGCAGTTAAAGAGTTTTTAAATGAATTGTACTAGAGATATGAAAAGTTCTTCTTAAATTACCAGTTTTCTTGGTTTTGTTGCTATGTCAGTCCCAAGTAATAATGTACTGAATAAAGCCTGAATGAATCCTGAAGATATGCTGGTGCAGTTCCATGCAGACATTTATATATAAGAACAGCCTTATGAAAATCAACAGTTTCATATATTGTAAACCAATTTAGTTCTGTAAATAATGCATTTAATAAAGTCAGCAGTGGGTATATATGCAGCTGGGTACTGCTCTTAGGTGAACTTATCTTTTTATTGCCCAATAAAAAAGGCAATAAACACATGATGTTGTGTACTGTTGAAAATATCCCAAATATCCTTAACAAGGGTTTTGAAGATTTCTTACAAGCTGTCAAGGAATGGCTGATTTTTAATTTTTGTGCAGTGTTGATGCACAAATTATCAAATACTCAAGAAATATTCAAATTTGGTGATGTCATCAAAATTCACCTTTTCAAATACAAAAACAATAAAATCTCATGTGATATTTTCCAATTAGGACCCATTGGGGTATTCGGTTCCAAAAGATGAAATACCCTTCCCACACTGTTGGAAAGTTTATTACCAGATTTTGTGACATTCCAAAGAAAAGGCTTAATGAACCGACTTAAAATTAAATAAATTAATGGACAGAGGGCATCACAATACTCCATATACTTCTAGGCTAGTATGTTTTAATAAGATCTCTGTTTAAAGAAAGTATAGGCATAGTGCATTGTAAACAACAATTACCTGTATGCCCATTATTGTGAAGAACAAATCTTGACCCTGGTTTTGGTGGGTTAAACCAGAGGGCAAACTCCGTCAGGTTTGGGTCATACTCTGTTAGTGATGTCTTTATATTAATGGGTGATTGGTAGAGACCTGAACAAGCATCAGGAAACAGGGTATCCCAGTGATCAACACCTGCAATAAAGATGTAAATGTTTACTTTGAAGCTCATTAATTATAAGCCATATATACTTGCAAACTGCACAGACCCAGATCTGCTGTTGCATAATGTGACAGATCTGGGTCTGTGCAGCTTATTAGAAGTAATAAATAGAATAAACAAACATAGAACCTGATTTGTGGGTGCATTATGCTATGGTAGATCAAGATCATTGTTTCATAAGCAAGTATATATGGTAGCAGTAATCTAATAGCTGTAAATCAGAGAATTTTATTGTATCTTTTAGATAATTAATGCAGAATATTAGTAATTAGAAAAGCAATTCCCAAGAAAATATAACTTTACAATCTTTGTTTCCATATATAGAACTATTGCTTTAATAGCATGTTATGGTTTTGTGTTTATGACACAGCATTGAGACAAAATATGGCTTAAGACACTAGACTTTACAACTCACACTCACACAACATAGCCTCATCTATGTAGGAATAAGTCTTGGTTTAACCACATGGCTATGTACATAACAGTACATAGTTGGGCATATTTACATACACAGTACATAGTGCTTGGATAGATACATACACAATACACAGTCATGCATGTTTAGTACACAGTACATAGCTGTGTACCTATACATACACAGTACATAGTTGTATACCTATTCATACTCAGCACACAGTTGTGTACCTATTCATACTCAGCACACAGTATTTGGATATGTACATATGCATTACACAGTTGTGCATGTTTACATACACAGTACATAGTTGTGTACCTATACAAACACAGGTCATAGTTGTATACTTAAACACAGTACATAGTTGTGTACCTATACAAACACAGGACTTAGTTGTGTACCTATACAAACACAGTACATGTACATAGTTGTGTACCTATACAAACACAGTACAGTGTATATAGTATGTGGATATGTACATACACAGCACATAGTTATTCAAGTTTATATATATATATATATATATATATATATATATATATATATATAGATTTGGGATATGTACATACACAGTACCTAGTTGTGAATATGTACATACACAGTACCTAGTTGTGAATATGTACATACACAGTACCTAGTTGTGAATATATACATACACAGTACATAGTATTTGATATTTACACACACAATACCTGGCTGTGCATGGTTACTTACACAGTACATAGTATTTAATATTCACACACAGTACCTGGTTGTGCATATTTACATATTGAGTACATAGTATTGGATATATGCATGCACAGTACACAGTTGTGCATATTTATATATACAGTACAGTTGTACACAGTACAGTTGTGCATTATTAAATACACAGTACAGTTGTGCATATTTGCATATTTACATACACTGTACATAGTTCTACACAAACACACACATATATATATTATACATACATTCATATATATATATATATATATATATATATATATATATATATATATATATATATATATATATATATATATACACACATTATACATATATACATTATACACACACACAACATAGTTGCACAAAATGAAGAAATGCATTTACAACTCTTATTTCTTTCTGATAGAAAATATAAGTAATAATAAAATTGTTAACTTTAAAAAAAGTAAATTTAAATGTGTTCATAAGAAAAACATACAGTATCAAAATGGTAAGGAGGCAAGTTTTATGATTCATTACTTTGAAGATGTAGTTTTTTTTAAATCAAATGGGCTTTGAGTTTCATTCAGTGGACTGTATTGTAACTGGATTGTAACAAAATGTCTATTGCAATTTCTCTAATTTCCTTTGGAATTCTGTTCCAAATTAGTGACCCCAAATACAGACAATTTTTTCTTTTTTTATTTTGGATTGGAAAAGTGAATTGAGTGTTGTCTTGTCATCTTATATAAACTAGTGATACATGATGGGACCACGTTTGAAACTTTGTATACAAGTTCAGCCTTTTTGAAAAGTATTTACTCACACCAATAATATTTCAATGTTATTGCATTTGGGATGCTACTAATGTTATTAGGGATAGGGTTGCAAGCTCCATTTTTACATCTGAAATAATCATATTACAGGCATTTCCCCAAACATAATTACAGTCGCTAGGTATGGCTTTTGTAATACATGTACTCTAATTTCTTTAATAATTCATGATAAAATGAAAGTGACAGTTGAATGATATATTGCTTTTTTATTTCCTTTCTGGAACATTAATTAATGACATATAAACTGCTACTGGATGCTTTATGATTTCACCTGAAGGAAAAAAAAGACATATTTTATCCAAACAAGAGATGTTGTCATCTTCTAAAGAGGGCAAAGTCAGAATAGAAATTCATCAAATAGAAATTCATCATAAGAACAATTGAGTCACCAAAGCTGTTAATAAAGTGTAATCCATGATGTGAAAATAATAAAATAAAGCATTCATCAAAACTAGTGATAATGCAAAATTTTTTGAGGCAAGTGGGATTACTTTTCACTATAGCAAATAATGGATAGTTCCATTTTTCATGTCGTCATTTCTTTAATTGATGCCCTCATACTTGATGTGTCAAAAGGCATGGTCATGTCTTGTGGTTTTAAACCAGTCAAGAAACAATGTCTTTGACCACAACTTTTAGAACATTATTTCAGCCACTGCTGGCGTTTTGATAACCCAAATATGCCACAAACAAGGATAAATAGCAAGTTTTTATTTACCCAAATATGGCCAAAAAAATTGGATTTTCACAAGAATGAAAAAGTTTTTATTCACCTAAATATGTATACAAAACCTGATGACTATTATACAGATAAAGATCAAGTTTCTTTTACTCAAATATGGCCAAAAAACTGATGATTGTCACAAGGATAAAGACCAAATATGTCCAAAACCAGATGACCAAGTTTCTTTTACTCAAATATGGCCAAAAAACTGATGATTGTCACAAGGATAAAGACCAAATATGTCTAAAACCAGATGACCAAATTTCTTTTACTCAAATATGGCCCAAAAACTGATGATTGTCACAAGGATAAAGACCAAATATGTCCAAAGCCAGATGAATGTTACAAGGATAAAGATCAAGTTTCTTTTACTCAAATATGGCCCAAAAACTGATGAGTATCACAGGGATAAAGACCAAATATATCCAAAACTAGATGACTGTTTCAAAGATAAAGACCAAGTTCTCAATTTACCTAAATGCAGATTTCATAAGAGAAACTAATGTTTATGGGTATTGTTTTGGGGCCAGAAATACCAGTGTGTCTGGAATTGAAGAAATGATTACCACATTATAGTCTTACTAGTCATCAGTTTTTACTGTATACAGGTATGTATTGGCTCATCCATTTAGTTGACATGGATTTTTGGAGTCATCCAGTGTTTTAGCAAAACGATAGATCTGTTCATCCATCCAGTTGACATGGATTTCTGGAGTCATCCAGTGTTTTAGTTGAAGTGATAGGTCTGTGGGTGGACAGGTGGCTGAAGATGCCAATGTGCAGGAGATGAAGTATGGTTGTATAGAATTTAATTGCTGCCGAAATTCTGAAATATTGATGCTAGGATTTTCTACTAAGCATGTTTACAATCATCTTGAAGATGAGCCTATTATTTCATTAAAGGTAAAATAAATAAAGCTAACATGTCCCAACAATCATATGTACAAATACTGCACTAAAAACCTATCAAAAGACTGGAGAGCTATGCCACTCTAATCTCTAGAGAATCATTGTAGTGCACTATATGCATTGGTAAGGTGAAATAAGGGGTAGAGAGGGTGATGTGAGAATAATCAGTCCTTTTTGATTAGTTGTAAAGTAGAGGTGGTGAGGTGTTAATCATTCAAGAAATGTAAATGAGTAGTCAGACTGGTTTTATTAATCCTTTTCTTTTGTTTAAAGTTTTACAAGTTAAAATTTTATTAGTTTTAAATAAGATAATTGGCTGAAATTGTAAAACAGGATGATTATTATTCATCCAAACTTGAGGGAAGCACTACAATCATACCCTTTCCAGATGTAAACAAAGAGAAGTACCACAAGCATATCCTCTTCATACAGAAAAAGAAAAACACTACAAGCATATCCTTCCCTTCTAGAAACAGAGATAAACACTACAAGCATATCCTTTCCATCTAGAAACACTACAAGCATATCCTTTCCATCTAGAAACAAACACTACAAGCATATCCTTTCCATCTATAAACAAACACTACAAGCATATCCTTTCCATCTAGAAACAAACACTACAAGCATATCCTTTCCATCTAGAAACAAACACTACAAGCATATCCTTTCCATCTAGAAACAGAAACACTACAAGCATATCCTTTCCATTTAAAAACAGAAACACTACATGCATATCCTTTCCATCTAGAAACATAAGTACCACAAGCATTTCTCTCCATACAAGCATGTCCTTTCAGTACAAGCATTCCCTCTCCATACAATCATGTCATTTCAATACAAGCATACCCTCTCCATACAATCATGTCATTTCAATACAAGCATTCCCTCTCCATACAATCATGTCATTTCAATACAAGCATTCCCTCTCCATACAATCATGTCATTTCAATACAAGCATACCCTCTCCATAAAATCATGTCATTTCAATACAAGCATACCTTCTCCATACAATCATGTCATTTCAATACAAGCATTCCCTCTCCATACAATCATGTCATTTCAATACAAGCATTTCCTCTCCATACAATTATGTCATTTCAATACAAGCATTCCCTCTCCATACAATCATGTCATTTCAATACAAGCATACCTTCTCCATAAAATCATGTCATTTCAATACAAGCCTACCCTCTCCATACAAGCATGTCATTTCAATACAAGCATTCCCTCTCCATACAATCATGTCATTTCAATACTAGCATACCCTCTCCATAAAATCATGTCATTTCAATACAAGCATACCTTCTCCATACAATCATGTCATTTCAATTCAAGCATACCCTCTCCATACAAGCATGTCCTTTCAGTACAAGCCTACCCTCTCCATGCAAGCATGTCATTTCAATACAAGCATACCCTCTCCATACAAGCGTTCCCTTTCCATATAGAAGCAGAAATAAGCATACTCTCCATACAAGAATGCCATTTCAATACACATACCTTTTCCATACCAGAATGCCTTTTCAATACATGCTTACCATCTCCATACAAAAATGCCCTTTCAATACAACATGCAATCCCTTTCCATACCAGAATGCCCTTTCAATACATGCTTACCATCTCCATACAAAAATGCCCTTTCAATACAACACAATCCCTTTCCATACAAGAATGCCCTTTCAATTCATGCACATCCTTTCCATACATATGGATAGACTGAATACATTAATAATGGGATCAACAACCTACAAATCTGTTTAGCATTTATAAATGTGCTTGACAAGGACAAACAAGGAAACCAAATTAATGTACACAGAACAAAAACAAGTTCTGACAACATAAAATCTGCATAGAATATTAACTTATTTGCTTATAATTAGTGTATGCCTGAGTCCATACCTACAAAAGCCTGTAACTTGATTCTACCTGTGTGCAAACAGATCAGGTCTATACTTGACATTCTGCCAGTTTTCAGTGCATCCCCAAGTGCAAATAGATCTTTCACTCATCAATCTGTCAAACTTTAATTCAATGCCATGTGCAAACAGATCATGCCTGCTTTGGTCATTCTGCCAGAGTATAGTACATTCCCAAATGCAAATAGATCAGATCCTTTGCTGGTCCATCTGCCAAACTTTATTTCAATTCCATGTGCAAACAGATCAGGCCAACATTGCTCATTCTGTCAGTCTTTACTACATTCCCATGACAAACAGATCAGATCCTTCACTGGTCAGTCTGCCAGACTATAATTTAATGCGGTGTGTAAGCAGATCAGATCTTTCACCCTTCAATGTGCTAGTGCTTAATGCATCCCCAAGTGCCATATGTAATGCAAGTCAAGTGCAAACAGACCAATTCTAATACATGCCAGAGTACAAACAGATCAGGGTTCTATTGCATGCCCAAATGCAAATAGATTATGGTTCTAATACATGCCAAAGTTCGAACAGATCCGATTACTAATGCATGCCCAGGTACTAACAGATGGGGGTTCTAATACATGCCCAAGTTCAAACAGATCACCATTTTAATGCATGCTCAAGTGCTAACAGATTGAGGTTCTAATTGCCCAAGTTCAAACAGATCAGGTTTCTAATACATGCCTAGGTACTAATAATAGACTGAGGTTCTAGTACATGCCCAGGTACTAATAGATCTATGTTTTAATACATTTCCAGGTACTAATAAATCGAAGTTTTAATTCATGCCCAGGTACTAATAGATTGAGGTTCTAATACATTCCCAGGTACTAATATATCAAGGTTTCAATACATGCCCTGTACTAATATATCAAGGTTCCAATACATGCCCAGGTACTAATAGATTGAGGTTCGAATACATGCCCAGGTATGAATACATGCCCAGGTACTAATATATCTAGGTTCTAATACATGCCCTGTACTAATATATCAAGGTTCCAATACATGCCCAGGTACTAATAGATTGAGGTTCTAATAAATGCCCAGGTACTAATATATCAAGGTTTCAATACATGCCCTGTACTAATATATCAAGGTTCCAATACATGCCCAGGTACTAATAGATTGAGGTTCTAATAAATGCCAGGTTCTAATAGATTGAGGTTCTAATACATGCCCAGGTACTAATAGATTGAGGTTCTAATACATGGCCAAGTTCAAACAGGTCAGGCTATATGCTGTTAATTCAGGGTCTATGCTGTTAATTCTGCCTGTGATTTCAGATGAACAGCATTCCTCCTGATCTAGGAGCCATTGTGACTCAAGTGATTAAGGTATTGGACTAGTGACCAGAAAGGTCTAGGTTTGATTGTCATAATGATATTATCATATGATCATATTAGCCTTCACTGACCATTACAGTGTTTTTGGACATCTTGTTAGCCTGTTTTAACCACTATTGAGTATCCTTGAGCATGACAATTTATTCTTATTATTGTTTTAACCTTCAAAGTATTGCTGTGCCATAAATACCAAAGTTAAGAACAACAAACTTTAATCTGGTAGGATATTTTAAAAGTAACACACACACACACACACACACTTTTCTTAGCTTAACAAATATTAAACACAGGTAAACAAACTAATGTCACCTTCACAAAACTGAAGGTCCTTATGATTTTATCATCAGTACCATATATTCTCACATGAATCATCAGAATCAACTGTAATCAGCATGGACCCAGATCTGCTGCCTTGTGTGCTGGCAGATCTAAGTATGTCATATTTGTTAAGACTAATTAGTATAACAATTAATGTAAACCCTGCAATTATGCTTAGACAACATAGGGTATATGTTGTTTGCATTTGGATTTGACTTGTATGTGAATATAAATGATAACCAGTACTAAGAAAAATGCTCACTAAAACACAATAACATTTTGAAATTCAATATTTATAAAAATTACCAATATCTTATAATGTGATGAACAATTCAAATAACAGAAAATTGGCTAGAAATGTAAAACAATCAAGTATTCTGTATTAACTGGTCAAAAAAGTTTAACAGTTGACCATTTTGTTATAATTGGTCAGGCAAGTCAATCAGTGAAATAGGTCTAATTATGATTGGTCAAAAAAGTCAAACAGTGAAATATATCTGATTATGGTTGGTCAGAAGAGTGAACAGCCAATCATTCATTTAGTCCAGCAACCAATTACATGATTTATGTGTTTGTGTTTTATGGATTTTCAGTGTAGCTTCAACAGGTTGAGTCATATTGCTATGATGTATGCAGTGTGGCAGTATATAGTGATGTTTAGTACTGGGGCATCATACATCATGAACTTGAAAGGTTTTTTGAAAGGGAACAAGGTCATTAACCTTCTTGTGAATATTTATTTGCCAACATGTCCATTCTTCACTGAGAAAATCAGCATTGCTGTACATGCTTCTTGGGTCTATGTCACATCTCTAGTTAACGAGGTACATGAACATTCATATTTGTCAGGTGAATTAGACAATTTTAAAGTTAAATTTAAAGACAAGTAAAAGTTCAAAACCTTGTCAACAAATGAATATCAACAGTATCAATCTCATTCAAGTTTAACCATCCTTACTGTATATAATTGATGACAACAATCTCCAAGTCTGTTTTGTGGTCACGGATGATACATACCTTTGTCCCCTTCATATCCCCACTGAGCACCACCTAGGGAGAAAAGAAAAGAACTGATTAATAGTAATATAGGGTTTAGGGGTCTTAACATATACAATTTCAAAGACTAATTATTAGTAACAGGGACTATGTGTCGTGCCATCCGTGCCATCCGAGCCATCGTTTTTAAGTAGAGTCCAACCACAAACAACAATGATCCTGGTCTGCTTTAACATAATGTGCCTACCAATCAGGGTCATTGTTTATTGTTCTACTACTCCAAACAAACTGCATAGATCCAGATCTGCCACTGTATTATGCAATGGTAGATCTGCATCTGTGCAGTTTGAAGTTGAACTCATTAGTAAGTATATACAGTAACATATGCCATTTAAAAAACTAATTTTTAATTATTATACCTATTCTATTTTAATGCCTTTGACATTTATGAATTCATTTAAGTAAAATGTTTTAACTGTCATATATATTTAACTGAGTCACAATAAGGTGAGGTAAAATTGTTCAGTTTTGTTACAAATTCAGCAGGTCTCTACTATATGGTCCATCTGTATTATGTTCTGGTCACTGAACCATGAAAATTACTGAATATTACCATATATACTTATTTATCAGACAAGTAAAACTGCAAACAGCAAAGAGCTAGTTATAATGTGCCTCCAGAGCAGGATCTATTTTGCTTGTTCTACTGATTAATAAAAAAAAACTGCTGACACCCAGATCTGCCAGTACATTATGTGTTGTTGGACCAGTATGCTAGTACATACAGGATTGATGTAATTTGTTATGTAATTTATTTCCCTTAACATAAGTTCTTAACTGTTTCTAACCTACTGTGGCTGACTTTACTGAAACTATGCTTTATTATAATATAGTTTTGCATTAAAAATATCCATTAAAACTTAGCCTGTTATAATAGTGGTTTGCATGCAAAATATAAGGTGACTTGTTCTGATACTAATGTTTTACATACAAAATACTCCTTTATAACATAACCTGTTATAACATGGTTTTGGATATAAAATATCCCTTTATAACATCACCTTGCTAATGTTATAACTCATTAACAGGTGGCCTCATCTAAAATGCAAGAGATTCATAGCATTCTATGTATGTAAAACTATGTATATTTTTAATGCTCTTATTTGCTACATACTTTACCATCTTGACTGTTACCCATTCTGTGACTGAAGCCATTACTTGGATACTTATCCATCTTATTTACATGTCTGTATGATTACACATCCACACAAACAGAAATAGGTCACAATATTCTTCATACACAAGCACCTATATACCAGAATATCTCTCTCTTATGTTGTGTATTCAATACCAGCAAAGCTCTCTCTCTCTCTCTCTCTCTCTCTCTCTCTCTCTCTCTCTCTCTCAAAATGTTGCCTTGTTTATGTGTAAAATAACAACAGTCTTTGGTTCTTATCTTGTTCAAATAATAGCTCTGTGCTGTTGTTAGGACTAGGTGATGTTATAAGTGATTTATTTCATTCAAGTTTATTTGACCCAAGACAATTTGACATTTAACAGTTAAACTTATGGCCGTCATCTGACCCTACCTGTTTGTAGTTGGGCACCCCTGATAAAGAATGATACATTGACTGGGGACATAAAATGCAATTGGAGATATTTTGAATTGAACCAATGACCCTTTGATCACAAATCATACTCAAAAATAAAGTTATCATGATCTTGAATTGGTACACCAATGAAGTCAGTGACATTATCTGCTTATCAGTGATGTTGGAAATCTGTACCTAAAGAGTATATTTGAAAGAAAATATAAAGGTCCATACAAGTTTTGGACATATTGACCTGAGTTTTGGATACATTGCCCTCATTATTAAGATTAAAAGCCTGAGGTTTCAACACAGTGACCTAAATAATGTACAAAGCTTGAGATTTGGACACAGTGGCCTCAATAATATGGTCAAGGCCTGAAATTTAACACAGTGACCTAAATATTAATGTCACAGCCTGAGGATGTGATACAGTGACCTCAATTATGTATTATCAGAGCCTGGGGTTTTGACACATTGACCTCGATAAACAGCAGTCAAAACCTGAGGTTTGGCCCTTGCTCTTCAGTTAAATGTACAACTTGATCCATATTAGGGATAACAGTCTAACTAAGAAATGTGTAAAATGTGATTCTATTACAAACAGCATAGACTCAAAAAAGCATGTAATATGATCCCCATTACAGTTTAGACTCATAAATGTGTAGAACTTGATCCTATTAATACAGTATAGACTCAGAAATGAATAACATAATCCCATTTCATGCAGCTTAGTTTCAGAAAAGTGTAGCACTTGATCCCATTTCATACAACATAGAGCTATGTGTGGAATATAACCCCATTACCTATAATAAAAACTTAGAAATGCATAGAACTTGATTCCATTACTTTCAGCATAGACTCAGATATGTGTGGAACATAATCCCATTACATACAGAATTAATTAGAACATAATCCACTCAGATATGTGTGGAACATAATCCCATTATATACAGAATTAATTAGAACATAATCCACTCAGATATGTGTGGAACATAATCCCATTACATACAGAATTAATTAGAACATAATCCCATTGCACAAAGAAATATGTGGAACATAAGCCCATTATACAAAAAAATGTGTAGAACATAAGTACATTACATACAGTATAGACTCAGAAAATTGTAGCTCTTGATCTCATTAATACATCATAGACTCAGAAGTGTGTAGAACATAATCCCATTTTATATAGAATTGTGTGGAACATAGTCCTATTACAGATGACATTGACTCAGAAATCTGTGGAACATAGTCACATTGCATACAGAAATGTGTGGAGCATAATCACATTGCATACAGAAATGTGTGGAACATAGTCACATTGCATAGAGAAATGTGTGAATCAGTCACATTACATACAGAAATGTATGGAAAATAGTCACATATCATGCAGAAATGTGTGGAGCATAGTCACATTGCATACAGAAATGTGTGGAGCATAGTCACATATACAGAAATGTGTGGAGCATAGTCACATTACATACACAAATGTGTGGAAAATAGTCACATTACATACAGAAATGTATGGAAATAGTCACATTGCATACAGAAATGTGTGGAACAGTCACATTGCATACAGAAATTTGTGGAACATAGATTTGTGGAGCATAGTCACATTACATACAGAAATGTATGGAGCATAGTCACATTACATACACAAATGTGTGGAAAATAGTCACATTGCATACAGAAATGTGTTGAAAATAGTTTTCATTGCATACAGAAATGTATTGAACATATTCACATTGCATACAGAAATGTGTGGAACATATTCACATTACAAACAGACCTATGTGAATCATAATCCTATTACATACAGCATTGACTGAGAAATGGCAAACTATTGTGATGACATACATTAACATAATGAATCAGCATATATATCTATATATATATATATATATATATATATATATATATATATATATATATATATATATATATATATATGATGTACAATGTGAAATACTCCCTAGGGTGTAAATCTGTTTTTTAGTTCAATGCAATAGAGAGTGCAAATATGGAGTAGTATATTTAAAATAATCAGCAGATTCCTATATACCCACATTTCAGTCAATATATATTTGTTAGATATAAACAACAATAGTCATTAGTCATAGCTAGTATAGCTGAGATTTCTCTAACAGCTTTAAACTTGACCTTATTGACAAACCAAGCATGTGTCTTCATTGTCCAAACAATATGATATTATTACACCAGTATCTTTTACCAATGACTTTGGACTAATGATGACAATTTTCACAATGTTCCAGCAAATCAGAGACTTTTTGTTCTATCCATGATTTCATGCAAACTGTTTTGACCCAAATTTACTTGTATATTTTGTGATTGCAAGTGTGGGTCTATAACTCTGAAGATGGATATGTACTACAGTAGATGCAAATTTACTCATATTTTGAGTTGTCAGGTCTGGGTCTATGTGTCTTAATTTGGGAATGTGTTTACAGGAGATACAAAATGTACCTGCACATTTTTGTGATTGCAAGTCAATGTCTACAAAGTTTTGAAGTTTGAGACCTGTTAGACACAAGCATACTTACACATTTTGTGATGGCCGGTCTGGGTTTAAACTTGGTGAAGTTGGAGATGTGTTACAGGAGACCCAGTGTACCTCATATTGTGTGGTGACAGGTTTGGGTCTGTCCTGTTTGAAGTTGGGGACATGTTAAACTAATGTAAATTGCATATTTTAGTTGCCTAAGATGAGATAATGCAAGTTTTGCAATGCACTTGATTATCACTAATATAGGGAGACTAAATTTATGAATGAAGACTAAAGAACAACATATAGAGTCTGAAAGTAGACCTGTAAATATTTATCATTCTTAGGTAAATGGCATGTCCTTAGTTACCATCTTAGTTAAAAAAAAAAACCCTGCTGTCTGATATTTAACAATGTCAAATACAGCCAGGATAAGATTTATAGGACTGAAACACAGAAGAGATAAAAAGTTGGAAATACAGGAAGTACTCCCTGATATTTTTTTGAAGACAATATTTTGAATGCAAGTGGTTGCACCTGTATAGGCAGGGTAAGAGGACAGGTTTGGCTATTAGTAGAATCAAATACCAAATTTACCAGGCTGTACTTGTTCATCTCAAAAGTCTAAAAAAAATTAGACAGAATGACAAAGCTAAGATAATCCTCTAATTTCATCAAAGCCCAGCCATTAGATAGAACTATGGTAGCTAAGTTGGTAGAACAGCAGACTTGTAATCAGTACCAGATTTAGACAAAGTGAGGCTCTAAGCTATGGGAAGCTATAGAGGCCATATTTGGTATAAAATAAATTTGAGAAGCCCCTTCAGACTTAAGCTGTAGCTTGTTTAGCTTATACCTATACTGCTTGTAATGCAAAGGTCCTGGATTTTACACTTTATCAAGTCAGTCCAGATCACAGAAACTATGGGAGAGGTAATTAACTCCCATTTTTCAGCATAAGAAACCATGGCCAATAATTATGCTAAAAATGACATAAAAACCAACATCAAATGACAAGGGCATTAACAGCACTCAAGACTGTAATAGTTTAGCTCACCAGCACAATACAAAGAGTTACAGTACTTCCTTAGCAATGGCATACATGCATATAAAAAATGTCATTTGATCTGTCACTATCCAAATGGCATTTAACAAATCACAAACTGTTGTCCATGTTGGGGATTGAATATATTTTTCCACTTGACAACTGTATTAGCCATCAGCCCAAAATGTATATAATAGCTTTGTTTTTCTTATTTACATATCTATTAGCCATAAGTCCAAACTGTATGACATGGCTTTGATTTTCCTGTTGACATATTTGGTAACCATCAGCCCAAACTGTATAACATGGCTTTGATTTTCCTGTTAACATATTTAGTAACCAATAGCACAAACTGTATAACATCACTTTCATTTTCCTGTTAACAAATGTATTAGCCATCAGCCCAAAATGTACATTTTTGTTTTCCTGTTGACCTGGTTTCAGCCTTTAATGAGGTACTGTAATTTGAAATCACTATTGCCAGGTCACTTCACAAAATCATAATACTATAGGTGTCACCTGACACTCCAGCAAGCACACACAAGTTATATATTAGTACCTCTTACAAGTTCTGCTAGTGTTGCTTTTATTATTGGTTCTTCAAATATTGCTGTAGTTATTGGTGCTTTAACTACTGGTTTCTTGGATGCTGTTCTAGCTATTGGTTCCTCAAATAATTCTACCCATATTTTTTTGATATTATTTTACCTATGCTTTCTTGGCATCCAGTTCTGGCCAAGGAACATTTTAATTTTGTCCATCCTAAGAAACCTATTAGCAAGATTTCACAAGAGAGACCCAAAGTGGACGAATAAATTTGGCAAGCACATTTCTAGGTTTTTAATATTAAAGTCATGACAGCTATTGTTAGGTCTTTTACAGATGTTTGGATGAAAAACTTGTTGGTACAAATGGGCAAAAACAAGAAAATTTGGCATGACTTTTTAGACTGCATGGTCCACATAATGACACATGTCCAGTGGAAAACCAAATTAGCATCCTGAATTCAATATCAACAAATGTAAACAACATATGTACACACCTCAATGCATCTCACCCATTCTTTCTTCCAAAGTTTTGTATAACTGTTTGTATTGGGTTTGATAACACCTGCTCCCTGGGAAGGAGATTAAGTAGATTAAGGAAGTCATACTCTGTACAAGTGTGTATATTTACTGGTAACATATCCATTTAACTGTATATTACTTAGTGAGCTTTATGTTTACAGCATAAATCACATTTTCTTGTGCAATCTGTACACACTGTCATACTGTTATAACTGGAATCCTGAAATTTGAGGAGGTAACATATCTTGAGTACTACAGACAAGTTGGTCACTGTTGCCCATGGGTTTCATTTTGATGAATAGTACTCTCTGATTGAAAAAAGAGGTCATTGAGGTCTTCTATATCTTGTGTTTTACTTCCTTTGTTTTCATTTTTTATGTTGTTTTTTTTGTCAATTAGTATTCATGTTTGAATCACAGAATTTGTGGTAATGATATACATTATAACTAATACCACATCTATAAAACAAAATTAACTCACCTTGACCTATATTTCATAATTTACTGAGTTTCATTAAGCTTATGCATATAGGTCATGATCACATACATTTTGGGGTATATGCTTACTTTTCTACTTCAAATAATGCAGACTGGTAAGGGAATAGTTCTTGACAAGTACTGCATTCTTAATACAAAAAAAAATAGGTCTCTGTGACCTGATTCTCATCCTTTAGTGACTTTGCTGATTTTTTATTTGCATTTGATTTTTTTATTTGCATTTGAAGTTCATTTCTTAGGTATTGTCCATGTTGCAGTCATGAAACTTGAAAACTGAATATATCTCTTTACATGTTTCATCCTTATGACCGAAGGTGTCAGTGACCTACATTTTATGCCTTTTCAGACATTTCCAGCTATTTGCATTCTACCCTACTGAGAATACCCATTCTATTCAGTGCATTTGGATTCATTTTTAGATATTTACCCCAGGGCAAACTTTCAATAATAATGACAATGCATTCTATATGGTTATTGTTACTTTTAGCAGGTTAATAATGTATACATGTGAAGGAGTATGCATGTGAAAAGTGTACTCCATGCTTTCACACAGGCCTAAGCTATTAGAGTTTATCAATGAAATTTATGTGCCATGAATCAGTGCTTCACACTGGATGTCACTTCAAGGTCTTTCAAGGTCACTTCAGGGTTACTTGACTGTGACTTCCACCTAGCAGTCTTTTGGCAATTACTTGGTACATTTATAACTGGGCAAGTGGTCTAAGGCACCTGTCGTTGATCACTGGGTGACTGAAGTGAGAATCCACCTCCGATGCATGAGATGAGGTCACAGGTTGAACTAGTCCTACCAAAGTTTTATTAAAATGGTATTTACAGCTGCTATGCAATGAACATTAAGAGGTTAATGTTAGGACTGGTCATGTGTCAGGATAATGTAACTGGGTGGGATATGATGCCACATGTCTGCTAGACATCACTTTAAACTGCAACATTGCAGACATAGTAGTGATATGAACGAAATTTTTTTAAAACTATGTTAAAAATGCAAATCACACACACACACACACACACACACACACTTGCCATTACATACCACATCTCAGCTCAGTCCATGTAGGTTTGAGTTTGAGGCTGATCCAAATGTATGTGAGTATGGGAGAAAGCCTGCCATTGGGTCAGTGGTTCCTGAATAATGGTCTGATAAATGGCATTAAATACACAAAACCAAATGATTAAAATAACTATTTGCACAAATGTTACTGAAGTGGTGGTGCATGGTTTATCTAATACTTTAATTATGTACCTCAATATTATTAAAAATCTTATCCTCATATAATCATAATCCTGTATTAATTTATAATCCTATAATTATAATCCTTTAATAATTTTACACTACATATGTTGTGGAAGGAAGAGATACTTAAAGCTGTTTTAATATTATTTGATAATTGACAAGTGAAAATTGAAAACCATTTGAAAATAACTTGGATATCTAGAAATTTTGGACCTGATAATGGTCTTTGGCTAGACTCCTTTTGCTTTAAGTCATTGTCCAGGTAAATGTGGGGAGATTTTGTAGACACTTTATACATCAGTTTGACCTTTGTCAGAAATATTCTGTAATGCCTTATTAACACTTAATGTGCAAGCATTATCAGTTTGCTAAACAAATATATTTTTATGGAATCTTAAAATTGGTCTTGTATTTGTAGCAGATTTATTCCTTCAAATTTTATTACAAAAATCATGAGGTTGTAAAATGTAGCTTTTGTAAAAAGTAAGTCTCTACTGAAATGGAATCAAGTCGTCTTTACTGTAATGGAGTGAACACCTTTTTTCATAGTAGACAGAAGTAAGAGTTTCTTTCCTCTGAGATGTAATTTATTTTCTGAGGTTACTGCAAGTTAATTTCTATAAATTTGTTAAGAATGGTATCAAAGTAAGTCACTTTCAGGTCAGTGCTATCAGAGAAAATGCAGCATATAAGTTTGCAGTCTTCCTCTTTTCATGCTGTGTAGTTGTGTTTCTATAATGAGGATCAGGATCTGCCATTTTCCATGCATCATATGTTAATGCTCTTAGGAGCAGTTTGTTGATTTTTTTTTTGCAAATTCAGCTTAATTACTTAATTAGGATGCATCTTCATTGTTAAAATTTATATTTTTAATTCGATTAGAGAAACTGCGTGTCTTGCAATTTGCAAATCCCTATGCTTTTGTTTACCTTTTCCAAACTCCCCATCATAATCTCCCATCCCAAAGATTTTTACCCTGTGTCATAATGCAAAAATCTGTTGCATATATGATCTTTCTAATACAACTTTATATAAAATATTTGGTCAGAAAATATTTGAAAATGTTAATTCTTATTAAAACTGTTCTACCTCCACACCCATTGGACCCTTGGGATGGCAGCTAAGGACTATCTCCCTCTTAAATCATTATCTCAACATTTAAGGAAATGTGGTAGTAGATAAATGAATAAACTGGGGTGGGGAGTAAATGGATAGACAGATTGGTCCATCTTAAGGCATAGAAATAACAGATAGATCCAAGTTAAAGCTTGATAACAGATAGATTCCTGTCAAAGTTAAAACAGTGATAACAAGACAATGAGTGTAAGTGTAGATCACTGGATTAGTGCTAGAGTTTATTGTGCAGTTTCTTTTGGCACACATACAAGTGTTGCCTTTGTCAGGTTGAAATCAGAACCTGCCTTGACCTGGCCAATACACCTGTTCCTTGCTCAACACATTAATTTTAGTAACAAGGTTTTCAAAAGAACAATAGTGTCAAAGAATTTATACCCCAGATCAAGTTTAATTAACTGAGCAAATCCTGAAATCTAGAGCAAAATGATGTCACTATGTGCCCAGGTTTAGCTGACTCACACCTTTGGGATCAAAGAACTGGAAATGTACACTCATATTGTTTTTTAAATTGTGTTGGATGCATAGAAAAATTGCTTACATTTTGGTAAATACATATTCTTTTGAAAACATAGCTTGCCTTAATCATGACAAGCTAGTATGTTTGTTTGCAGCTACTCAAATTCATAATTTCTTAACTTTTTAACTACTGTTGACATTGAAAACATAATTTTTGCAAAATGCTCATTTCCTTATGTAAATATTGTGATACCCTCCATCTGTCACAGAATAACATCTTTCTATAACCACATCTCATAAAACTGCTGCATGAAAATTAACAAAATTTCATACAAGGTTCCCTATGTGGTAACCATCTGAAAAAGCAGTCTGATTTTTGGGCCAGTCCCCCCTGTGAGCTCTTGGAGACTCTCTAAGGTCAAATGAACAAAAATTGTAGTTATAGTGATGTGTTTTGTAATATTTGTTAACCAAACTGTTCATGCATTTGCAGATGAGCACAAGTAACAAATACTTGGCTTTGACCCCAGAGTCATGTTTTAGATTGGGGGGGAGGTTTGGGAGCTGATTTGAGATTTAATAGAAAGCATGCAGTTCATAAGATTTTATTGCCATTGCAACTAAACAGAATTCTAGATTGCCAGTAAAGCTAGTACAGTTTGATAATTCCAGATTACCAGTGCAACTCACTGATAACTCTATAGAGTGTCAGTACTACTAGACATAATTCTACTCTTACAATTGGACAATTCCAGATTACCAGTTCAACTAGAATTCCAGATTACCAGTTCAACTAGGCTGATAATTTTAGAGTGCCAGCACAACTAGAATCATAATTCTAGATTACCAGCACAACTAGACTCCTAATTCTAGATTACCATTAACTCCTAGATTACCAAACATCTGGACTGATTATTGCAGATTATTAGTACAACCAGACTGATAATTCCAGATTACAAGTATGACACAGCTATATTAACAACTGAAGACAACAAGCACAGTCAAGTGACATGATAATTTTATAATGCCATACAGCTGGTATTAATTCCATATTACCAGTACAAATAGACTGCTAATTCAATATTGCCATTATAACTAGACAGCTAATTCCATATTTCCAGCATAACACAACTAGATTAATAATTAAAGACTACCTGCACAAGACTGTAAATAACTGTAGTCTTTCTATAAATGATAATCATGGGATGGTAAGAGCTTGTCCTTTATGGGCATCTGTATTTTATAACAAGTGGAATATGAAAATTAAAGTCTATTCATAATTGTCCTTAATGTACAGATGATTTTATATACAGGTTCACACCAAGGAAGCTTTCACTGCACACATCTCCCATAATATACCATAAAGCCACATTTTACTAAGACTTACTTGAGAAATGTTTGAACTAATTAATCACCATCCTCAACCTCTTACCATCAACAGGCAGATCTCAACTCAAAAACTGTCCTGCATATTATAGACAGAGCAACCTCAAACTTCTAATGAGTATATCCAAATGCACATTCCCCATAGCAGAATTAAAAATGTTGTGGATCAAGTGTACTTGAGTATGTATGCTTAATTGGTAAATAGGTAATGTACTTTATCAAAAGGAAGCAGGTTCAGCAAACAATTGTAGGACAAAGTCATGGAACAAAAGTCTGAATTCTGATTTTTACATCATGAAAAGGGTAAAAGACAAAAATTCACAATTATTTTTATTGGAGTTATGAAAAAGCAGTAGTAGATCAGAACAGTTACTGTATGACTTGCATTATTCTGGAATCTTCTTACTGCATGAATTAGACCCATAATTTTTACACTCCCATTCCTATTTCTGTTATTCAATAATTTTTAGTATTTAGTTTAAGTTTTTTGGTGAAAATGATAACATGATAAATTTATAGATGCAATATATAAAACATCTTGATTCTGTTTCTTCTTGTTAATTTTGGTATATTAACACAACAATACAATTGTTTTTGTACAGGTGTGTAGGTAGAGAAACATAAGAGGAGTTTGTAATACCTTTAACCAGGTGCCTACGAGTAATACATGTATTGTGGCAGGATGATAATAATAGAAATTACAAATAGAATTGTGAAAAAGGCAATTTCTATTTAAAAGTTCTGATTCCCATTATGAAAAGATAAATTATTGTTATGTTGAACAACACCAAAAAATTGGTTTTTTTAACTTTATAAAACAGCTCAAAATTCTTGTCAAACCACCCTTAAATGCATTTAGTATAATTTGATAAAGAGAAACCAGACATTTTATTTTAGTATGCATTTCCTACAACTTTTTTACACAATTAATTAAGGAAATAAGCTATTCTGCTGATTGCTACATTCTTATCAACATCACCCATTACTGTATAACATGCCTGCTCAAAGAAGCAAACCAAACTATCAAAGGCTAAAATATTGTCAAAACCACTTCATGTTTACACAACTACTCCATATTTTTTGTGTGCAATATATGTTTTCATCATTATTAATATAAACATTTTGTGGCATTAAAAGTTTAAAGTGTGACATTTTGTCCATGACTTTTTCACCGGTAAGTTTATCATAACAATCTAAATATGAATGGTGATTTTTTGTCCTGTGTGGTTTTGTGACATTTTGTCCTGTATGTATTTGTGACCTTTTGTCCTGAGTGTTTTTGTGACCTTTGTCCCTTCTATTTTTGTGATTTTCTCTCCATTTACATCAGCAAACATGTATCTCAACCAATTTGGTTGTCTTGGTTAATCCAAGGCTTACAAAATCAGCACACAGCCAGGCAATCAAGTTATGTACAGATTTCAGATGATTATCAATTATAAAAATTCTTTGAAAGACTTAAAAACAATTCCAAAGTAAGAACTATTTTATGCCTGTAACTGAATCTGTATTGCATAAACCCAAACACTTATTCAAAATGATTGCTTTAAACACAGCACTACATATACAAAAGAGAAAAATATTATTCTTTTCATTATACCAATAATAACCCTTCATTACCTAACATAAACCTTACAGTTAATAAATACTGGAGTCTACTCAAGTTATCAAATAAAAACCACATAAAAACATTTTACAACAGCATGCCAATACATGCTTATAGAAGACCTAGGAATTTGCAATAGTTTCTAATCCAGACTAAACCAAAGAATATAAAATTATGTCTATCTTCATCCAAATATGATGGACATCAGTGCAGTAATGTAAAAATATTACAGAAAGTAACTATTTTACTAGTTCGAATACAAAAGATTTTCTCCTGGTTAAAACACTATATCAGCACTGTATCTCAGCTGAGGTAATGTATGTAATAACTTGTTAAATGTTTAACATGTGATAAGTTGGATAAACACTTCAACAAGTGTTTTTTTTTCTATAACACTATCAGTTGATGTAATTTATTTGATAGCTTGTAACAAGTGTAACAAGCAATAGGTTGGACAAACACTTCAGCAAGTAGTTTCT
This sequence comes from Potamilus streckersoni, assembly GCA_016746295.1. Taxonomy (NCBI): domain Eukaryota; kingdom Metazoa; phylum Mollusca; class Bivalvia; order Unionida; family Unionidae; genus Potamilus; species Potamilus streckersoni. The sequence continues at coordinate 1,480,918 of JAEAOA010001266.1, forward strand.
TCAAGGATGAATAATTATTGCTTTTTTCTTAAATATTGTATTAATCCTGCATTCTCCTCTAACATTTTGATACATTTGAATGCAAATAATCACTGTTTACATGATTTTTCTTTCAATTGGCCAACAATTATTGAGCAGAGAGAGTAAAACAGACTCTTCATTTGAAGAGAAAATGACTTCATCAGTTTGAGTCCTTGTATCCCAGTGGCCTTATACTGTGGTATTATATAAAAACTGCATAAAACTTCAGGGGCCCTGAGTGGCCTGGTGGTCTAAAGAGCTGTCCCTTACAGATCACTGCCATCTCCCCTCTGTCTGGGTGTGTTCTAGTCTAGGATTTGGCAAATGTGGATACGTGAGAAAGCAGTAGCTTCTCCTGGGTCTGTGGTTCTTTCTGATGATTTCCCGGTTTCTTCCTCCACCATTATTACTGGCTGCCATGAATAGCCTATTGAGTGCTGAAAAATGGCCTTAAGCCCAACACCAACAAGCATAAAACTTCAATATAAAAGAATCTACATGTTCATACATTGATGTTAGTTTGAAATATTTATAACTGAATGCATGTCTGTTGTTTCTCTACTGTGATTTCATGTTAGTATGTTATCAGAAATTTTTGCATCTTCATGTCCCATTTATTGTGATAATATTTTATATACTCACAAGATTAGTACAACTTCAAACTGCAAAGTAACTATAGACCATCACATAATGAGCTGGCACATCTGGGTCTGTGCAGTTTGTTAGGAGTAATCAGTTAGGAGTAATCACAAGTAATAAGGAGTAATCTCAAGTAATCAGGAGCACTATGCTTCAGAAGATCAGGATCTTTGTTTTTTTGCAGTTTGACTCAACTTAAAATAGAGTATATTTGGTAGAACATCTTCCTCAGCAACCCACTTAGTTTTCTTCTCAGCTTTGTTGAAATCAGGTTTGAGAACAAGTATAGTGTCACCATTATTTCATTAATGCCTCTTTTACTTAAAGTTAATAAGAATAGGCTGTTACATAAAATTAAGATTAGCTGATCAGTCACATTTCATATGTAGCTGTTAAAAAAACAGGGTATAGATCAAGAACAAGGCACCATATATTTGGATTAAAACCCCCCCCCCTTTCAATATTACACCAGGACACTAAGGCACAGGTTAAAAATCCAGTATTGAACAGAATTCATAGATTACCTTTATAGTTCCCAACCTTATGCCATATTCTGGACTTGAAATAGATTGTTTTCTTTTATTTGAGGCTGGAGGGAATGCTAATAAATTCCTTGTAAATTACTATAATCAGACAGCCAAATAGTATCAAATTAACCCTTTAAAACATTTTTGTTCAAGGTTACATAGACCTTTTCCCAGGGAGCTTCTGAGGCTGTGTTTGTGAACAAGGGCATTGAGAGAGAGAGAGAATTAATTTCATGTGTTTATATTTTACCTGTGGGTTGAAGCATAAAGTTCTTGTTGATTATATATATATATATATATATATATATATATATATATATATATATATATATATATATAAATATATATATATATATATATATATATATATATATATATATTTCTGGACAGTAAAAACTGATGATCTTGTTAATTTATACAAAAGATTAAAGCATATTTTGTTTTCAATAATGACTATGTAACACAGAGATTGGATATTCCTCAACACTACCAGTCACTGGGTGTAAGACAAAATATCTCCAGAAAAATAAAAGACTAGACCCAAGTGTAAGTTTTAAACTGTTCAAACTGTCAGATATTCTGGTTGAACCATGATAGACAGACAAACAATAGATCTGAGATGTCATAAGTATTTGATTTAATTATGTGTTTTTTCATGTTTATACATTAAAACTTTGACTTAGATTTTAGTTATTCACAAAGTATAACAATAATGGTCAAATACTGTACTATTTTATCTTGATGGTAGTAATGCTTTATTTCAATATTTCAGGTGAATAATATATAATAAAAATGCAAACTTTAAAAGCATCACTGCAGCCACAATGATCAAAGGATCATTAGGCATCTATCTCCTTTTCTATTAAGATCTAACATGTAACCTCCTGCCCTACATGTAAAGTATTGTGTATGTATTGTACATTTTTCTGTTATTATTTGTCCAAAGTATTAATCAATATCTTTTATCTGTCGGAGAATTTTAATTTTAACCTGTTTATTAATTCAATTCAGTTCATTGTTCATCATCAGTTTTGTCTGTTTGAAGTATTTTTTTATTTTGGTCTTCCACTTGTAATTTTTTCCTTCTTTGTGCTCTTCTGTTTTCTCAGTTTCAGTCCAGTAAAAACTACTAATTGTGAACCCAATGTTGCCAATGTTAAAGCCTGTTTGTTGACTTCTAGCATTTTTTCCTGTTTTTCCTGGGTCATGTTATTTTTTCCTGTTGCTTCAGTTGATTTTACTTTTGACTGTTGTTGCTTTGGACGCTCGGGTTGCGTTTGTATCTTTTGGTTTGGATTGATGAGGTTGTTGTGGTTGTTGGTGCTGTTGTTCAGTATTTCTTTCACGTTGTTGATGGTAATGTGTGGAGTTTTACCATCCCTTCTTGTTACTACTTTGATGTTAACGATCTTTAGTTGTTTCTTTGTATTTGGATATATTATTGTTGTTTTATCGGTTGTGTTTCCTTGTTCTTGTTCTTCCATCATTTGTCTTCTCACTTCTTTTATCATCTCCATATTTTCTTTATGTCTGCTATTTTGTTGTTGCGTTTCCTTGATTTCTTGGGCATTTGTGTGGTGTATGCCCCGTGAATCCACATCTATTACACTTTGTGTCATAGATGCAGCCTTTGTACCACATTTTTGTCAGGAATCCACATTATTAAAAGACTCTTTTTATTTGTTTTAGTTTGCTCTTTCTAGTTCTAGAATCCTGTCTCGATTGTAACTTTTAATCTTGAATTTTTCCTGAAATCTTTCTTTTTTCTTGCAGGGGTATCTACAATAGACTTAGTTCTGTGCACATTTTATGACATTAAACTTTTTAGTTATTGAAATCGGTAGATGGTGGGTACAAACAAACGGGGATGTAACGTCGGACTTTAGCTACAATCGACCACCTCTGGCGGGGAACGTGAAAGGACTAGTCTACCAAACGACGGCAATATTAAAAAAAAAAAAATCAAGAAAAAAATAGTTTTGCTGGAGCTTCAAAGAAAAGTGATTAATTCCAAAGCAAAGATGTAAGGAAATGTTTTTTAAAAATGTCTAAATGTTCCACAATTATTTGATGTTGCTGCAGAAATAACAAACGGGTAATTGTTTGGTCCTTCAAAGGAAGCCTTTAGCGGCGCCTTCAGAAAACACATACACCTTCATCAAAGCAAGCCGGCGGCTTTTAATCAAAAACGTCAGTAATAAAATTAAAAAAACTACAAACATTGCTTCAGTTTTCTTATTGATTAGAACATAATTATTCTGCCGCGAACGTGCATACGGAGGACTTCTGTGTGTGGGTTTTTCTGCGTCCCAAATAAACAATTTGCGTCCAAATACGCGTAATTAAGTGTTTCAGTGATCTCTGAAAAGCAAATATATATATATATATATATATATATATATATATATATATATATATATATATATATATATATATATATATATATAAATCTTTACCCAAACGGATAATACGAATTTTCTGTGAATGTGTCCTTGATACTGTTCATAGCTTCATAATGCTTAATAGCCAAGCATTTTGAAAATCTATCCAAAAAAAGGGTTTAGGAAAAAAAGTCAAATAAAAACCATTAACAAAAAACCGTAACAAACAAGCACTAGAAATACTGCTGTTGTTGTCAATAATAACATGGACTGAGCTAAAAGAATTTTAATGGCATAATTTTCTATCAAGAATAAAGAGAAGAGTAGATAGACACTTTTGGAGTAGACAAATTAATCGATAAACATTATGTTGCCCAAACCCTAACAAGTACCAAAATGTATCTACCACTAACCAATACTGGCAAGAGCGAGTATCACGTGGTTTGCAGGACCACTGTCAACTTGTTGGACTTTTAAGGCAAATGTCCTTAACCTTTCTGGATTGCCACTATGTATTATATACAAATTTAATTCTTTATGATTTAAACACTTTTTAACCATTCTCCATTAAATTTTCAGCATGCACAAAAATAGTAGCAGTAACTAACATGGGGTAAGTCACTCAGATTTTTTTATGTGCCATGATAACGAGTCTGGAATGGTTATTTCATTTTGGCAATAGCTGAGCTCACACGTTCACTCTGGGATAGCATGCGAGTATTTCAGCTTGGCAATAATTCTGCTGACGGAGTCAAGTTGGGGTACGACATGGTTATTTCTGTTTGGCGAGTTTAAGTTCACAGTCAAGCGGGGTAGGATATGGTTATTTTTTTTGGCAATAGTTAAATTGACATTAAAATTAAAAGCTGTTGAACTGTCACAGTCTACAACTTGAAATTGGGTTAAATATGAAAATGCAACTACAAAATGTACAATTTTGTGAGTAGAAAAATGACAATAAAGGTTTATTTAAAGTTTAGTATTCTGGGTAAGATTTTAAACAAATAGCATGAGACAAACTATTTTACCAACACAACATAAAACAAATACTATACAAATTATTCAATTAGCCCTTTACCTAAAATCTAGTTTTGTTAAAATTGACTTCAATGCACAAACAAGTTACATCGAGGTTCTGATTAACCTTTATTTCTTATGTTAGTGATGAAATATCGTGACAGTATGGTTTACAGAATTGATGAATGAGCTTTACCAACCCCATAAATCAACATTATGACCATGCGTTACACTGGGAATTTGCGTTAACTGTGGAATGGGCAATAGTTGCTTGGCAAGATAGAGATTTTCTAATAGACCTCAATCAGTCATTTTTAACCTTAATTTTTTTTTTTTAGGACATATTTAATATGCCCAAGGGGCGCGCGCGCACACACACACACACACACACACACACACATCATTATTTAATGCTTTTCAATAAGCTGAAAATAATATCTTTCTTTTCATACCCATCAATTGCACGTAATGCGGGTTGCTCTACAGATAGTATGAATTTCTTGCAATTTCTTGCGAGATTGGTGGGTGTAAGGGGAGAGAATTATCGTACACCTATGGATTTTCGTGTACTGTGCTTGAAATTTGTCTGGAAATTTACATAATCAAAGCACGCTGCTAACTGGAATGACTGCTTCCTTGTAAAAAAAAAAATAATAATCTAAACTGCACGCATCTTTAGTAGTTATTAAAACGGAAATTAAATTTGCCAGGCCTGCCAAAACAGCTTCTGAGTGCAGTGAATGGATTATCGAATATATCAAATGTAAAAAGAAGTTATCTGCCTTTTTTATGAGGGTGGAGGTGGGGCGGAAGGTTGTACAACTTGCCTCTAAAGTCCAGAAGGGTGAAAATGGCCAAGCGGAACTAGCAGTTTTTTTTTCTTCTGAAAGATACAGATGTGAAGTAAGGCCAAGCTGAAAACTCATTAACCCAAATTACACCCATCATTTATACACCAAAATAAAAGAGAACTGAAAGTTCTTTGCACAGTATACAAAGTCTTTTATGAAAAATAAAAAGAACCAGTGAAGAAAACCAGGGACATTCTTTTTCTTTTATGCAAAATACGAAACTGCAGTTCGCCACAATTCTAATATTTTTTTTATGAATTGTGCTATAAATATAAAAATTCTAAAATAATTTGTAAAGTCACTAAATCAGATTTAGTTTGCATTTATATCTTTTTGCAAACGCCTTGAAATCATAATATATTTGTCTTCGTCAGAATTGTGGTAAAAACATCTGTATTTTGCTGTGCATTTCGATATTTGAGCGTATTTCGGTTTCTGTAGGGGGGTTTTTTTCCCCCTCGTAACCAAGTGTCACCCACTTTTATCGACATTACTTATGTTGACAAGCTGCCTACGTCGATCTAAAGGGGAAATCAATATCTCAAGGTAAATTGTTGCTTCCGAATTTATCACTTACGCCAATGTCAAAATTAAAAGAAAAATAATGTACATGTGGACAGAAGCCATATGTAAAAAAATTGATCAAATCTTTTGTTTTATAATTGTTAATGTCGACCAGCTGCCAGTTCCAACCAGTACTGTACTTCATTCTACAATTATTTTAAGTTTGTTGAAAATTTTCAGTCGTTGACAGGTTCTAATTTTCTTATCAATAGCCATATCCCCTTGGTAGCCTCAGAATATTGATAACGTTTGTCTCGGGCGGACCAAAATCCAGGCCAATTAAATACATGAAGGGTGTAAACTACGAATTATCCAGATTGCTCTCTTGACGTTACAATTAAGCGTGGTCAGCGTTCTTATATGGCAGCGAATTAAGGGAACGAACTCAGCATGTGCTTGCCAATATGCAAAGTTAAGTGGCATTAAAGATTCTGGGACTGATTGGTCCCAATTACCCCAAATTCGGATGGATAAAATTTGTCCCATTTGTGTTTATTTCTCACGATGACATTTTATGCGGGTATTTCGGTATTTAGTACCAAACCATTTTTGTAAAAATTATTTTCATTACAAACTGGATTGCTAATATTTATTACAAAACATTATGAAGCTTTGTCATTAAATGATGAGATAGATGATACAATTATGTGCATCCCATACCTGCACTACTAATTGATTGTCGTGAATTTAAATCACTCAATTATTTAATGTCAGGCCAGTTTCTTCACATCATGTTGCATATAATGTACATAACATATAGAAGGTCTCAAGGTAGATTAGTTATGTAACTAATTGAGTTACCTTCTCTAAATAAAGGATTTATTAATATTATTATTATTTAGTGACAGGTATTTTGTTGGCGATAGGATATAGGTCAAGTGTGTGTGTGTGTGTGTGTGTGTGTGTGTGTTTGTGTGTGTGTGTTTTCTAACAAGACGTGAGCAATACATGAATTTTTTAAGATATGACCTAACGATAGGTACCTAACGATAACGCGATTACTATGGCTATAATTCGAGTTTCCTTTGACCCTTACCTCCCCATTTTTGATATTTCGACATTTTTATTAATATCCATATTACCCAAAATGGGGGTGTTGGGGCCGGTATGAAATTTCAGTGGAAATTTGATTACTCGACCCAAAAGATGATTCAGCCCATTACGGATTCGGACTATCCATATTGGCTTATTTATCTACGTACGCGGCCCATTACGTACTCCTACTATCGGCCAACGACTTACGTAATAGCAAGGTAAAAGTCCGTTGTGAATTGGCGTTTAGGCCTAATGGAGGTTTGATATTGTGCATCCGTGTATGATTGTTAGTATCCAGTACTCGGTAAAGCTGATGTTTAGTAACGAGCATTTCAGTCACGTGTAATTTTCTAGAATTGGCGCACATACCTTGTAATGGCGAATATCAGAAAAGTTTATAACCACTAAAATTTAATTTAATCTGAGTAAATTTGTCAACATGACCGCGGTGTCGCGCGTTTTAGTTACAGTGCAAGTCACATGGCTCATGTAGGCGCCTTAAGGCACCTTTTTCAATGATAACGTACTTAGCCATTTTTATCTCGTTTAAACCGGTTTTGTCGCGCTATAATAATTCAGGGTACAAGACCCCACTTGTGAAAAAGTTGTACTACAAAAATGAACATAGCTACGATAATTTCGTCATTTATAAAGAAAAACGTAGGAAAAAACCCGCTTGAAAAAAATATCGGCACACAAGGCTAATAAATTGAAGGCAGTTATGTAACTTACCTTTTTGTATGGTATGTCATGTGATTTCTCACACGTAAAAAGACTAAGAAACACGGCCGTCAGTTCAGATTCATTTTAGTTGAATTTTACATAATGCTAAATTATCATTTTGAAATAATCTTTCATGTAAGAATAAAACTTATTGTATGTTACTCCTGTCTCCTATTCATAGTTGAACATCCATGAAGGACATGAGATGCGCGCGACTTTTTCCCTGCACAAGCAGTTGAATACAATATCGATTTCTTGACCCACTGTAATGTTGAACTGCCACTGTAAAATCCACGGCAATCAAAAAATATTTTTGAAAATTTATATTAGTAAATGCTCTTAAACGATCCGTGTGATTTATATTATACTTTATAGAAAGTGCTCAATAAGCGGAAAAAATTTAGCAACGACGTTTTAAGTTTCGAAACTAACAATAAACTCACCCTAATTGAAACGAGGGGTATTTTTTACCGCATGAATTATTACTGACTTTATAATAAATAGCAATGTTGGTTTATCAGGTCAAATCAATGATTCGTTACGAGAGAGGAATTGTTATATTAATGTAGCTTTTCGATGTGCTCTTCTAGATTTACCTACCTGGTTGCTCTCAGGCCCGGCCCAAGACAAGGCGAACGAGGCAACCGCTTTGTACCCTGCTTCTCCGCAATTCAGTTTTGTTTTATTTGGGACCCCGCGCTCATTGCTTGTTGCCTTGGGCCCCGCACATCCTAGAGCCGGGCCTAATTGTTGTTAAAGACAATTTTGAGATTTGGTCCTGGGGTTGGGAATGTATTTGTTTTTCTTTAAATAAAATTAAATGAACCGTGTCTGTAGTGGGTCGACTTTGTTCTAGGCCGACCGTGACGGTCATGATTCTTAAATTAAATTTATATGGACCGCATCTGCCCTATAGGTTATGGGCAATATGCCCTATACGTTATGGGCATAGAACGCCTTTCACCCTCCCTAACGGGTCATTCCAGAGCATATGTAAAATGTATACAGTGTTACAATGAAGTTCTTCTTTGTACGACTTTTGTACGGTTTTTCAGCTTAATTATGAACTTTATAATCTTGCAATCTTAAATAACACGGCATTGCTTTAGATGAAAAATAATCCAACAATTAATAATCCTGGTCAACTTACCGATACCATTCAAAAATCCACAGAGAACTAATGTCGCCACAAAATCAACTCTCGCCATATCCAGATAAGACTTTTCCAAAGCAGTTGAGTGAACTGAAAGGTACGCAGGCAGGTAACAGTAAAGGTGAGAACAGGTAACTGCAATCCCACTGGAACTATATCTACCTAGGTGAATACTGCTTAAGTGATAAAGCGGATGTGAGATACCAGGTTTTGTGGCGTTAGACTAAATGTCAGGCTTGGGGCGAGTTCATGTCACGTGACTGTGGTGTGGGGTCTTTCGTTATTAAACCCTACAGCCATAATTCTCGGTAACAAGAAGAGTTGGTATAATTAAACATTTTTCACGTTTGAAAGTGAATGCAATTGTTTAGTGGACAGGTATATTTTGGAGAACATGTATCAACCCCTGTCCATAATTTTTTATCATTACTGAACCTATATATTAAGAACACATTCATATAATAACACCTTCATATTAAAACCAGCATTTATGAAACATTGTTCCTAATGTATCATGAACGTTGAACCAATATACAAAGGACACCTTCATATCGTGAACAGTACTATGAAGCAGTTATTATTTATCATGAAAATCGAACCTATATTAAAAGGACACATTCATATCAAGGACAGTATGAACAAACCTTTGGTCATAATTTGCGCGTTTGACCTGAATACTAAAGACACTTTCTTATGAAGGACTGCAGTACGAACCGCTGTTGCTAATTTGTCATGCACCTATGACTGGATGCAACGATCACCATCGTATCAAGGGGCTGCATGTACGAATCTCAGATCCTAATTTTTCATACCCCTTTAACCTGTATACAAAGGATACCTTCCAACAATGAATACAACTGACTGTCCTTTTGTAGATATAGCTCACCCGATATTTGGCTTGATTACTTGCAAGAAAAACCTGATATATGCAAAACATGGATCACTTCTTGTACATATTTTTGGGGGTTTTTTTTAGAACGGTTAATAAAATAAAAAAGAATAACGTCTGTGTATATGATACTCGGAAAACTGATTATTGTCAAGGTGTATGTTACTTGGACAACTGGTTAATTAATGTCTATATACATGTTATTTAGACAACCGATTAATATCTATATATACATGTTATCTAGATGACAGATTAATGTTATGTTATGTGGACAACAAATTAATGTCCATATACATGTACATGTTACTTGGACGACTGATTATTACCTATATACATGTACGTGCTACTTGGATAGCAACTATAATTAGAATATTATCTTCTGAATGAGTATTGACTTTAATCGTTATTTTCATACGTCATTAACTAATAATGTGTGAAAAGTAATCATTGATCTACAATCAATTGCAGACAGTTTCTAGAATGTTTATGTATCCGTATTATCGCGACATAGTAATGGTATATCAAATTGCTTTATACCAACACTTTAAATGTAATCATATTTTTAATACATGTATGGCTTGGAGCCTCATGCGTGATCTTTTAGGCAAAATCCATGTATGCTGATCCCTTGAAATTTTGCATATGATGTGTAAACATTGTTGTTGTTATTGTTGTTGTTGTTATTATTATTATTATCTAGCAGTATACAGTTTCTTGTCTCCTTGACTCAGGCATAATCTGAAAACCTTATAGTCACTAGATTATATTATTATTATTATTATTATTATTATTATTATTATTATTATTATTATTATTATTATTATTACCTTTTTAAATGTTTTAGTGACTACCTTTTGTATTCTAGGACTTCATGTTTACTTTTTTATAGTAGTGTTTATCTTTCTGGTTGGATTTTTGTCTTGTCTGTAATTCGTTTCTTTACATTAAGGGAACTTGAGTTGTATTGGCACTATTTGCCAGTGGTTTGCTGAGGTATGATCACAACCCAAACACAGAGTGACCTCCTTACATACATACATACATACATACATACATACATACATACATACATACATACATACATACATACATACATACATACATACATACATACATACATACATACATACATACATACATACATACATACATACATACATGGGCGCCTGCAGGATTATTTTAAGGAAAGGGGTCAGTTAGTCACGGCAGGGTGAGTTAGAATAAGAATCAGTCTGAAACAAACTACAGCTTGTGTATATATATATATATATATATATATATATATATATATATATATATATATATATATATATATATATATATATATATATATTACGCGTTTCGGACAGAATCTTGTGACATTTTCAGCTTCATTTACATGATTAATCTTGTCATATATATATATATATATATATATATATATATATATATATATATATATATATATGCAGTATGATTTGTGGGGTCACGTCACCCGCTTGACCCATGCTGCAGACATACATACATACATACATACATACATACATACATACATACATACATACATACATACATACATACATACATACATACATACATACATACATACATACATACATACATACATACATACATACATACATACATACATTGGGGTTCCTGGGTGAACAAATGGTCTAGAGAGTCAGCCTAGTATTGGCATCTCACCTCTGTTCCCTTAGAGTCTCACGGTAGGTAAGAAAACTTACGAGTTAGATTACCGTGCTCAAAATATCGGATAGCTCAACACCATGTTGTGAATTTTGAATATATTTTGATGAGGTTGAATTTTGCGTACTTAGCGTACTTATATGGTTCTAAAAAAAATAAATCAATCTCTAGGTGTATGTCACCTAATTTTGACATTTATCATCTATCTATCATCATGTATGTATTGTATTGTATTTCTCGTTTAAGTCGCTTGCTGCAGTGAGGCTTATGCGACTGCTTACAGTCCCGGGCATGGACTGCAGTCCCTCTGTATGGTTTTTAAGATAGGATTGAAAGTCCACTGGATGTTGACGTGATTGAAAACATCTTTAGAAGAACTGTTAGAGGAGGGGGTGGCATTTTTAGTTGGAAGCAACCAAGTGAGGTGTATCACCTTATCTGCATCTATAGCATTGTAGCACATCTGGGAGGTCAGGGTGAGTTACCCAACCCTATTTGGTATTTGGATAGTCGAGTACCATTTATTTCTGGGACTCGTGTGCTTCACCTTATGCATCAGTTACGTATTTTGATGTCGCTATTTTGTATTAGTTGGGAGAAAATGACGTGAGCGTTTTAAGCCTTGATGAAATTGGCTTGTTTGAGAGAAATTTACAATTGGGTTTTCCAGTCGTGTGTTTGTTCCATGTTACCCAGGTCCAATTACCGGTATACGAATCCACTGCATTACAGTCGGGTAGACCAACAAGTAGGTCTCTTTTTTTTTCTTCTTTTCTGTCTGCTGTCAGAACAGGAAAAAAAAACGGAGACTACTTGTTGGTCTATGCAGTCGGGTAGCTGGGTGCATAATTTACACACTTTCCTTAGAGTTAGATAGAATTCAATCGGTGACTTTTTGTCCACATTCTGGTTTCCGTCGGATTTATCTTGGTCCAGTAGGAGTTCATCTTTGATGCACAAGGAAGTCGGTGGCTTTACACCCGCATTTTGCCATCTGTCAGTCGTTCTATCGCCATTAGGTGAGGAGACCAGAATGGGTAGAAGAAATCAAAAGATTGTATTTTATTTGTACGCATGGTATGAGATAAATGATATATATTATTATAAATTTTATATATATATATATATATATATATATATATATATATATATATATATATATATATATATATATATATATATATATTCTCGAGAAGTGAAGGATAGTTATTTAGAATTCACAGTTGCATAGGCGAGATGCTTGGGGCGGAATAAAAATGAATGCCCAGCTAAAAGGTATGTCGGCGAAACCTTGATATTGGATTGTTCAAACTGTTTCAAGTTAAAGTTTAATTTAATGGAAAAAAAAAAACAATTCAGCTGTACCTTGCTCACGCTTGTACTGGTGTAATGAAACAACGGTTACAGGATAAACATAGTGGCATCCCTGAACAACAAAAAATGTGAACTGAAACAATCGCTACACGATTCAAATGCTGATAAATTCTGCTGATTATAGGAGGGGACGCTCGCCATTTATTATTTAGGGGCCTACTTTTTAGAGTGACGTTGTTTGCATTTAAATATGTACATGCTAATCACAATCACTGCTCCCTTGCGCTCGTTGTTGTTGTTGTTGTGGGGTTTAACGCCATTTTTCAGCACAGGAAAGGCTATACATGGCGGCCAGTATTATTGGTGGAGGAAGAAACCGGGAAATCACCGGAAAGAACCACCGACCCACGAGAAGCTACTGGCAAGCTCTCTCACATATCCACATTCGCCGAATCTTAGACTCGAACCCACGCAGATAGAGGTGAGATGGCAGTGATCCGTAACGGACAGCGCTTTAGACCACTCGGCCACTCGGGGCCCCTCCCCTTGCGCTCGACAAATCGGCCTGAATTACTGTAAAGTACGCTATCTGTAGCAGCTACTGAATTAGGGAAAATAAAATTTGCTAGACTAGAAATACCAGCTTCTGAAAGTGCAGTGAATGACTTCCCAAATATATAAAATGTAAAATGTTTTCGGCTCTTTTTTCCCCCCACAATTTACCTCTTAAGTCCAGGCAGGAGACCAAGTGGAGCAAGCCTTTTTTTTTTTTTTATTATATATATATATATATATATATATATATATATATATATATATATATATATATATATATATATATATATATATATATATATATATATATAAAGATACACATCTTGAGCAAGGCAAACCAACTTTCTCTAAAACCCAAAATATCCATCAATCATACTCCGAAAAAGGGGAATTAAAGTACCTTTGTATCACTGTATCACAGGGGCTTGTATCGATGCTGACAATTTACCAGTCATACATGTACTATACAATATATTGTATAGTACATATATGACCGGTAAATTATCAGCAACGATACTAGCTCATGTGCTTTGAATAATGACTAGATTATACCAGGCCTTTCTTTGAAAAAAATAGATTAAAAAGTATGATCAGCGAGGAAACCAGGGAAAATGCTTTTTCTTTAAAATTCTAACTCTATGCAAAATACAAAACTGTAGACGTGAGTAAGAAGTGCATTATTAGAGTAATTATACAAAGGTTGACATCATGACCTGCAGAGAAAAACATTGCTTTGTGGTAAATTTTGTGAGATCTCAATAAGCACACAAGTCAATTTCATAGAATTGTTCTCCTTCCTATTTGAAGTGCAGCGCGCGCGCACACACACACACACACACACACACACACACACACACACACACACACACACACAGAGTGTATTTGTCAAAATTTGTGCAGGTATTCCGATGTGAGAAAATTCTTTCCAGATATAAGGTACCTATTATAGTACTTGTATTATAGTTAAAAATTTGCCAACTTGAGTGACCAGGATTTTATTCGGCATTGTTTAACATTTTAAACTATTGTTTTTAGCATTGAAGAATTATTTATATCTTATATTTTAATGTCTTGCTGTTTGTTTTTTGTTTAAAAAAAAGGAAAATCGCTTCTTAATATTAAAAACGTATTATCACTTGTTTCAATTATTAGCTAAGCTGAACGTGAAGCCAGTTGTCCGTCAGGCATCGTTCATAGTCCATGATCGGTTGTGCATCACGTGTTCATCAATAATTGTTACCACTCTGGAGTCACCACCGCTCTGGTGGCCTCTTGGTTAGAGAGTCAGCCTCGGATGAGGGAGGTCGCAGGTTGGAACCCAGGCCGAGTCATACCAAAGGCTTATGAAAGTGGTACCAATAGCTGCCTCGCCAGGCGCTCAGTAAATAAGAAGTTAGTGGCCGGCCTGGTGTCAGAACAATGTGACTAGATGGGACATGATGCTACATGTCTGTGGCATGATGTCACATTGCTAGACATTACTGTAAACTGCCACACTGCAGACATTGTAGCGATATGACCGAAGAATTGTTAAAGCTACGTTAAAAATCTAAAACACACACACACACACCATTCTGGAGTCCATATTGCTGATTTCATTTCAATAAGACTTGTGTGTTTGTATCTTCAAGATATGGGATAAGTTGAATAATGAGCGAGATCCAAGCAGGTGATTGGCCATCCTAGCCACAACCATGAGGGGCATATTTCTAATCTGATAATGATGCAACTTTAATAATGTGTCTATGTAATTGAAACTTAAGACAAGTTAACTAGTGAGTGAGAGCCATATATATTGGGAAGGGGATCTTGCATCTGATTGGCTGATAACCACCATGTAAGCCGCAGATTTAATCAGATTTTGATAAAACTTGGAATGTAGGTTTATATCAGTCAGATCTTGGATCAGTTTGATAACGAGTTAGGTTGATCATACTAACAATCTTATATCGGATCAGATTGGCTTAACTTATTACCCACCTGAAAACTTTCAATTGCACTTTGTTCCACAGTTACAGGACTGTCTTCAAAGACAATCAAGTTACAGTAACCGTAGAATTATATCAGAGACACAGAATCCACTGGTTCTTTAGAAATACTACCATTCACCTTATCAATATGGACCAATACATTAAATTAATTTTTTAAAGCAACGATTATGTGTAAATCCGAATATTTTTTGTACTGTGGAGAGTAGGGATATGCAACACCGAGGTGTCTGTATGGGAAAGCAGATTCGTTGCTTTTTTTGTGTGTGTTAGCTTGGACGTGAACGAACAAAAGTCATTCACAGTCAGCAATAAAATGGATTTGAACCTACGTACACTTATGAATGTAAAGATTTATTAAACAGGTTCCAGCCATTATATAATCTGTGTATCGAGTGCAACTTCTTGACGTGTAAAATCTTTGATCTGTTATTAAATAACTCAACAAATACTGTGCAACTTTTTGACATGTGAAAGCTTGAACTGTCAATAAATACCTCTACAAATACTGTAACAAATATTATAAATAAATATAATGAAATGAGTACGAATCTTAGAGACTGTATCAGTCTACTTTTAGAAGGGACCGTTCCGATGGTCTAGTGGCTAGAGTGTCCGTCTCACGCGCGGGCGGTCACTGGTTCAAACTTCGACAGAGTCATACCAAAATATTATAAAAATGGTACTAGAAGTGGGTCGCTTGGCTCTCAGAATTGAGAGGTTAGTATTAGGACTGGTTGTGTCTGGTGTCAGAATAATGTGACTGGGTGGTACGTGATGCTACTATGTCTATGGTATGATGGCCCATTGTTAAACATCACTATTAACTGCCATACTGCTGACATCGTAGCGATATGACTTAAATTTTTTTAAAGCTACGTTAAATAATCTAAATCACACACACACACACACACACACACACACACACACACACACACACTTTTAGAAGGAACGCACATACAGGCTTGTGCGTGGTCAGATGTATCTGAAGTACATAATGAATATACATGTAGCAATTCAGCGCTTAACTTTGCTTCTATTGAACTATCTCTCTAATCTGATGGTTATGTGATTTGTTTAGGTGTTTTTTTTTTTTTCAGTAATGAAGTAAATGATCCATAAGCCAAGAAAGATAACTGTAAACAGTGCTACAACTATTAAACATAACTACTGCAAAAAAACAAAAAAAAAAAAAACAAACAACAACACAGAAAATATTAGTGCAATGAAAATGTCATTTTGTCATAAATGACCAATATCTGGTGGATACTAGACAAAAAAGAGACGCATTTAATAAAAACAAAGACTGGAAAAACAATAGAAAATGGCAAAATAAAGTAAACTTTTAATAAATAAATCGAAGAAAAGTTAATATGCAACTTATAATAAAGAAAGCAAAAATTCAGTCTCCCATGTGGCAGTATCTGAATGAACTGAATCAGTCAAAAGTAATTTAATTCCAAATTACCTGTTTTATAATGACAGCATTAATTAGTGCAAGATATAGCTGACATGTTTAGTTCTTTACAAGAATAGAAGATATATATTCTGGCTGTAACCTGGACTCGAACCAGAATTTTTTTTTAACCTAGAGTTCCTAGTGATCTACAATTGACCCTGGATATTGGGAGTACAAAATCAACATAAAAACGTTGTCATGTTATTCAGATGAGTGGGACCAAAGTCCTACAGTTAATTAGTTGTTATTGACAGCTTGTATCCTAAAGCACACGGTGATATTTAAACATTCAGATTGAAGACAGACCACCATTTATTGTGTTTCTTTGGGTTTTTTGTTTACTATATAGATGTGACACTTTTTATAGCTCTTTACATTTTATAAATATCTTAATAGTTTCATGAACAAGATTGCAGACATATGGCTAATTCAAAATCTTCTTTGTATGCAATGCATCTTTAATTTCAACGAATCCATTAAAAAAAACAATAATAAATCCCATGCATATTTTACAATTAATTCTTTTATAGGGTGCAGTGAGGAGGGGCAATATGCATAAAAAGCAACATATTTTGTTGCTTGGAATATTTCAAAAGAGACGAAAATTAGCCCGTTATAACGGGATTAACTTGATTTTAGAAATGGACTAATCCCGTAATGGGAAAGAAACAGGAATTCTCTACACAGTCAGACGACTATAAGACAGTCATGCAGAGGTTCATCTAGAAGTGTTTTTTTTTTTAAGATGGTAGTTTTTACATGAAAGCATATTGTGATAACGTAGTTTATATACTCTATGTGTTTGTGTGTGTGTATTTGTGTGTGTGATATGGGTTTTAAAGTAGCTTTAACAATTTTCAGTCATATCACTTTCGATGACTGCAGTGTGGCAGTTTATAATGGTGTATAATGTATTGCATTGGGGCAAGGCCGACCAGTCCTAACACAAAACCTCCGTAATGCTGAGCGCCTGGCGAGGCAGCTGTTGGTAACATTGTTATAAACGTTTGTTATGACTCAGCTGGGGTTCGAACCAGGATCCTCCCTCATCCGAGGCGGAAGCTCTAACCACTAAGCCATCGGAGCGGTCAGTGTCAGTTTTTATTATAATCTTGAATTAAAATTTTGACCTTGAGATATAAATGGTTCTTGTCCTAATTCAGATGCTAAATATAGCATACCATTTTGTGTGCCTGTTTTGAGTGTAAATTTAGTTGGTTTGACACATATGATCCTTGTTTTGATACATGTAATTGATATAGCAGGTTTTGACTACCCAAGTTTGTACACTAGTGTTGAATTTAATTTTGGCAATGATAAACAAATAGTCCTTTTGGTAAAGGTGGTTGGTATAGGAGATTTAAACTTCACAAAGCAAAAGTAGTCATATATGTTAGACATTTTTGGATTTATATGCATTTGACAAGTATTACAGCATGTGCTTTATTTATGTTGATGCCACATTTAACAAGTATTACAGCATTTGATTTATGTATGTTGAAAACTTCGTATGTAGAGCACAAGTAAGTTTACTTATAAAGTAAGTCAAATATGTTTGACAGGATATACTAAAAGTATTTTATTTCATATATGCAAAACTTGAAGAAAGATTATTAACATTGTACCACAAAGTTAGGATATGTAAAATTTATATCAGATGGAAGACATGGTTTTCATATATACAGTTTTACTATATATGAAGTTCATGTGTATATTAAACAAGTTCAACATATCTTGAACATGTGGCTTGTGTATGTTAAGGATATTTAACATATCCACATATCTGTCTTGAACATATGTGACTTGTGTATAATAAAGATCTTTTGTACTTCACATTATTTTGAACGTATGTTAAACATAACATGCAAGTGTTTCAGTATGCATTTAACGTAATAATTATGTCATTTCACATCTGAACATCTGTGAGACACACAACACCATTTTCACTGTATTGTGCATTGTGTTGAACATCTGAGCTCAGCACAATTTTCACTGTATAGTTTGTATGGTGAACATCCATCATTCACACTGAACGATTTTCTGTGTACTTTGCATTATAAACATGTCAGACGGGGCGCTGTTTTTACTTTGTATTTTACACTGTTTTGAACATGTGTCAGACATATACATGCAGCACTATATTCACTGTGTATTTTGCATTCTCATCACATAAATTTTGGATGAGCAAAGCTGCAAAGTAAGTTTTATTTAGGTCTCTGTCAAAATCTTTCAGAGCAAAAACATCCCACATAAATTCGAAATGAGCTAACAATTATGAATGATCGATGTCTTCATCTGTTATAGAATTCATGAGCTCATAAAAAATTCACCTAAGTCATGTCAAAACCAATAAATCATTGACAAATTACATAAATTCCTGGAAATTGTTAACGAGCTATAATTTGTTAGTTTTAATTATTGATTGCTGTCAGTCAACTGTAGTAGATAATGCCCAGCTGATAATTAACAATGATACGTTTTTATTACCGTTACAAGACAATGAGTGTGAGTGTGCGTGTGTCTGTGTGTGTGTGTGTGTATGTGTGTGTGTGTGTGTGTGTGTGTGTTGAATGCCATAGTTGATATATGACGGGAAAGTTGTTGTGAAGACATTAAAAATAACATGGCATTTGAAGTATTGGTATAAAGCAATTTGATATACCAGTACTATTGGTATATCAAATTGTGATCCTCCCATGGTGCAATAATACGCAGATATAAACATTCTAGCGACCGTCTGCAGTTGATTTTAGATCGATTATAAATTTCCACACAATAATCATTAGTGACGTACGAAAAGAACTACTAAAAGTATTAATAATCCTAGTTTTTTCGATGAATATAATATGATGCACATTTTCATCACAATCTTTCTGCTTTCTGTTCTTCCACCCCTCGCATGCATAACGGACAAACTACAATGCAATGTGGAGAAAGAAGAGGAATCTGGACGAGATTAAAACTTTGAAATAGAAATTACACCAAGTAACCTAGAAGAATATGGATCGTCGTAACGTGTGCCCTTTCTTGGGATTTATCAACAGTGTTTAGCAATGATACAAAGTTACAAACCATGGCGACATACAGTAAATTATTCGGTTACGTGGCGCACATACTGTGATGTATTTAATGTTATCTTGTTGTTTCTTAACCATACTATAATGTCCAAAAAAATCGATTATTAATACTCTCTATCGTAGAAAGATACGCGCTAAAATCTATGAAATGACGAACGTAAAGGATTTCCGTTTGTGTCATCCCACGATATCACTGGACTTATGAAAGATTGTAAAAGTGAGTTTATGGTCGGTGGTACTGTTACTAAAGCAAATATATGTATTTGTATGTGATATTAATGAAATATACAGTATGTACGCTGTACCAATGATATACCACTTGCGGTATAATTTTTTCATTAAAAGTTAACTCGGTAAGCCTTGCTTCTTTTCACTGAAAAAAATTATACAGCAAGTGGTATTTCCCAAAGTTACCATCAAATTCTACATATTGATTTACATTACAACCTACGTGTAATTCCAATGTTACAATCAAATACTACATACCGATTTGCATTACGGTCTATGTGTAATTCCAATGTTTCCATCTAATTCTACATATATTTTAACATAAAAATCTACATGTAATTCATGTACTACATGTACTTTAGTATTACAGTCTACATGTAATTCAGATGCAATCACTACAATCTACATGTATTTTAACATAACAATTAACATGTAATTGCAATGAAATCGCCAAAGTCTACATGTGCTTTAAAATTGCAATCTACATAAAAGTAAAATGTAACCACCAAAATTTGTATGTACTTTCGACCCTTAACAAGTGTACAAGTTAAACCACACTTGACATTTAGCTTACGTCAGTTATAAATAATTTAAGCCTACTTTACCTATATGTTGTTAGTTTAGAACATGTTGCTATGAAAAAACTCCTTTTTAAAATATTTTAAAGGTAACTGAGGTAAACCTGATACTAAAACGGGTACACCTTATGTATTATGACATTTGTCAGCAATTTATACGTCATTTTGACGTAGATAAAGATTCTCTTTCAGTGAGCTGTCGCATTTTTGAGATAGACCTTTTAGAAGTTAATTGATGGAGAATGTAACCATCTTTGCAATTTGTTAAAATCTGGTCAGGAAGTATTTCTGTTGGCGCAAGTCGCCAGTATTTTCATTTCTTAAGTTTTATTGCTGCATTGCAAAGACAAGATGAATACGCAAATATTTCGCAAGTAAAACACTGAAATCTTACATTCAAAATGAACATATTAAATGTCTCACCCAATTCCCACAAACTTTCACGCAAAGAATGATATTGGATTCAAGAAGATAATCTTACGACAACAAACGGTTTGTTAAAATATAGTTGGAGTAATGACCTAGAAATGTTCAAAATCTTGTGTCCAATTAGCAGTCTTCCAAATATTGTTGCCAATTATTAATCTTCCAAATTTTGTGGCCAATCAGTAGTCTTCTAGATTTTGTGGCCAATCAACAATCTTCTAAATCTTGTGGCCAATCAGCAATCTTCCAAATCTTGTGGCCAATCAGCAATCTTCCCTTTTGTAGCACTTATGTGTAGCGTTGTGTCCCTTGTTATGAAATATAATCGAAATTTAGTTGGTTGGAATTCTTTCAAAATGGAAGATATTTAATTTTTCTTTCAAAAAGTAATTTAAAACAAAAAATTTTTAAAACAATCTGCTGGCGTCTTTAGTTTGTCGTGACATTGTATTGATAACGATGGGCTGGTGCAAGCGTAACAATGTCTGACTTATTATTAACGATTAATTGACGTATACTTAGCAAAATAAATTCTTAGCATACATTCTACATATAATTTAAGACAGATAAATTAACTGTCACTATTTGTATCAAAGTAATGCCTGAAATTCCTATAATATATGGGTTCTATTACATTTAATGAGGTAATTCAAACAAATTAATATCAATTCGAGCAAATTCATATATAACACATGATTAATATAACATTCGAGACAAATGCATACTAATCATTAGATTCCAAACGCACGGAAAATTAATGGATGAATTTAAACAAATAAATTCAAACAATAATTGCAAACGTATTTCAGTGAACATATTGTATGCGATTTGAGACAATACTCTCGTGCCTTTTCGAGGCTCACTTTTACTATACAGCTGAAACTATCTTTCCGTGTCCCTTAACGTCGTCCAGACCTCGTCCCTTGAATAGTTCTAATGAGAAAAGTACTTTTTATTGATTTCGGAGCCAGATTTCCTTTCCGCCAAAAACTCGGACTGCCGAATTTCCCAAGGAAATTACGCAAACACTTTAATTTTATCTCGGAAAAACTCACCCTTGTTAGCTTAGTCAGTTGGGATTAACTTTCTCTAACCGCCAACATAGTTTAAATCATATAAAAATGATCTGGAAATACTTAAAAGTCATTAAAATTTGGGTATAATTTTTTTTTATCTCTTTAGGTGTTTAAATTATCAGTTATATGCCGAAAATGTGAAATCTGAAAATGTTCAATAAGAAGAGAAATGTTTTCTGTACCAAACATTAAAGGATAAGCATTCATTGATTTTCATTATTTATTGATGGTATATGAAATTCAGATGGTAACAAATTATATATATATATATATATATATATATATATATATATATATATATATATATATATATATATATATATATATATATATATATATATATATATATATATATATATAAAACACTAACTGGAAAATTTTATTGTGAATAAATTACAAAATAACGAGGTAAAATAATTCTTAGTTTTTAGCTTAAGAAAAAAAGTATTGCATAAAACTTGTTTAAGGTGTAGATACTGAGTGTAAATTTACATTATTATGCCATTCTGCTTTGTTTGCATTACTTGTGCATACAAAGGGGTCGTTCACATATAACGTCACGCAGTGATAGGGGATGGGGGTCAAAATTTTTTGACGAAGTGTGCCGAGAGTGGAGGGGTGTTAAAGAAATGTGACGTCACATTAAATACGCGTGTGGAACGCTTCTTTCAAAAAAATAATATCAGAACAAAAAAGATTTTGTGACCAGCATCTTGAGTCCATTTTTATCCGCAACGAATAACAACTCTCTCGATGACGACTTATATTAATACTGTTATCTCAGATGAAATATTTGGTGTTATAACCTTTAACTGGTTTAAGCTGCTGGGTTTTTTAATTATGTAATTCTTTTTTAGTAAAATATCATACACACTTTTAAAACAAACTGTAGACTAAATAAACTGCAGGCCTACTGGTGATTAAACTTAAATTTTAGAGAAGTAAAACAATAGGTTAACATGTTATTACTATCCTGACAACAGTCCGACGAGAGACGAATTTAGCAAGTTGAAAGACGATATTCTTTCCGCAGTGAACATTTAAACTTTTAATATTTTTTATGTGACAACACAAATGTACTAAAGTTGAGTATGGACACCTTCGCCCTGTGTCGCGCTGGGATGCCGTTCTTTAAAGGGAATAAATATATCATATGTTAGCTTTTTTCGTTCTCTTTTTAAACGTTTTGTTGAAGTGCTAGTACAAAAAAGTCTTTAAAGCTTGATGACATTTGGGAAAAAAAGCAGTTTAGAAAAGACAGGATGAAGGGAGAGATTGAGCCTGCGTGCGGCACTTTTAAAATTTACGCTATTGAAACCATACAAGGTAAAGTATTCAGTGTTACATTAGTTTTAATTTTCATGACGTTTGGGCAGCACATATCAATAGATAAAAATAAATTATATCAGTCTTTATTTAACGCGTGTGTACAAGTATATTCTACAAAAACCAAATAGATATGTCAAGATGAACTTGTTATAAAGTGGAATAATATTTAAGAATGACTCATATTTGGCTTTAAAAGTTAACCATATGTTGCAAGAACTCAAGGCGATCTCCATTACGAAAAAAAGGATCACTTCTTAATTTTTGGACAAATCAAGCACCATAAGATTCAAAACAAGTTTCTACTCAGGATAATTTAGAGTCCAATGAACAAATGACTGACGTTTTGAATATCATTACATCTGAAACATTGCCTTCTACAAGTCATTTCGCTACTCCGAGAAATGCTACTGTTCAATTACATTTGAAGTCTCAAATTGATGTAATAAATTCTGACATCGTTGGTTTGTATAATAGGCAGAATCAAGGACTTAAGATGAGCAGAATTTATAATTAAAAAGATAAACAAAAAGAAAAACTGAGTTGGAAAAGAAAAAGAGCAAGATTTCTGATCAGAGAAGATCCCATAAAGCAAGGGGTTTGAAAAAAAAAATCAAAACTGAATGCTTTATTGGAAGATAATCCTGAACTGCGCAAAGAACTGTATATCAGGGCTAGATGTGGTTAATCAAAAATCGAAGAGGAACAACTATTGCTTTTGCAAACTATACTTAATATCGCAATGCATGCTTCGGCTTCTCATTAAAAAAAGATAGTTCGACGTTTACAGAAGTATCAAAACCTTAGATCAACTAATAGAGCAGTCAAAAAAGATGGCTTCAATATAAGTAGAAGTGGACTATAACTTCGTCTACTTCCTAAGCGTAGTTCGTCCTCAGAAGGTAAGCGTCATGTAACTACTGTCACAGTAAAGTTAATTAGAGTGCAAAATGATTATCACACTAAACATATTGATGGCCATTTTTGCACAGTTACACTAAGGCATTTGGAAGAGCTGTCTTCCGTGCATGGACAATATGAGATTTGTTTTATCAGCCAGGAGAATAAATGTCGAGTCTCAATTATTCTGGTCGCTGCCAATAAACAGAGTCCTCTGTTAACGCACGTTGAGTATAAAGTAAGCCTTCCTGATCATGACTGGGTAGTTGCTGCCCGGAACAAGCTTAGACCCTCGGTGTATGCCCGCATTGAGATCCATCGCAGCGGTCTTGGAGACAGAGACACTGTTAGGTTTTCTGGCCCAAAGTGTATAGCCATCCGATGTGGAATCAACAAAACTCAGTCATGGATTTGACTTTGAAAAGTTGCTGTGTCTGACAGAGGTTGATACCATAAGCAGGACTAGTGTTGATAAATGGGTCAAGCTGATTCTCGTGTTTACTGTTGATGGTGGGCCTGATGAAATTCTACGATATCAAAAAGTCATTAGGGTTGCCATTCACCATTTCCTGAAATTCGATATTGACTCTGTCTTCCTTGCAACAAATATTGCGGGACGAAGTGCTTTTAACAGTGGAGAGAAAGATGGCGCCAGTGAGTAGTGGACTCAGTGGATTAATATTACCTTATGATTACAATGGCAGCCATTTAGAATAACAAGACAATTGACTCTGAGCTAGACAAGATAACCTTTGAATTTGCCAAAAAAATTGGCCTAAATATGATCAGAGTTGACTAGAGACAATTGCCCAACCACTGCTTAGTATATGGATCCATTACATTAAGAGCTCATGGAACAGGATATATTGTATAGATTAAAACTGGTGTGACACCCAGGTCAGCTCAAGCCAATACTTGCTTCAGATTGTGAAGTGTGATATGTGCTGTTCGAAAGTAAAAAGCTCATTCTTCAGCGATATAAAAGACAGATTTCTACTTTCTCCTTTACCCCTTGTTCAAACATGTAAAGGGCTTAAAGTTCCAGAACGAGCAACTGTCTTGCACAAATGTCATTATTATTTGCAACTCAGTCTCAAGACGGAAGACATTCTACCTCGGTCAGCAAACACATTTCTGACAATTCCCCTCGATCTATATTGCCCTTCACTTCTATCTGTGCTAAATGAGAGGATTTGCAAGATATGCCAAGTGTGCTTTATTGCCAAGTGTACTTTATGCCAAGTGTACTTTAGCTCTCTTGTCATGCTGCGTACTCACCCATGTCTTCATAAACAAATAGCAGTTCCATCGAAGCGCATTAGAGCAATCAGAAGGCAACGCGAAATGGTCATACTAGCACATGCGGAGAATGGAGAAAGTATGGATTGGATTGATGAGGAGCAGCTTGATTTGAATGGAATATCCCTTCGAATAAACGACGTTAATCTAGAAACAAATGGATTTCTTGTTCGTTCAATGGAGGAGCATTTTACTTTGCCTTGGTATAATGACAACTATGAATACTTAAGATTTTAAAACCTTAGAATGCTTATGGATTTATTGAAATTTTAATTTTAGTAAGAATTGAAGTGATTCGTGTGTTTAATTTACATTTCATTTTGTTTTTTGTTTAAAAATTTTTAAATTAAAAAAATAATTTCATAAATTTGCTATCCCTAGATTCTGTAGTAGAATCTTGATAATAGTGGGCAGAAATAATAGTTTAATACAAACAATACGTGACGGTATATTGGTTGGTTCGTGCAGGCAAGGCGATGGGTGCCATTTACAAGCGGACCAAGGTTCGAATCTTGGTAGAGTACGAATTTTAAATTCTCTAACCTGTATGATAGTATTGTTTGTATTAAACTACTATTTCTGCCCACTATTATCAAGATTGTACTACAGAATTCAGGGATAGCACAGTCTGTTCTGTCTGATATATATTTATAATTCTTTGTAAAATAAAAATCATATATACCTTGATTTCTTTCATAGGAATCTGGAACGACTGTGTGTATATATGAGAATTAATTATTAAGTCTTCATGCGAGTGTGTCTGCTACGCACGAGCTTATATAGCAACGATTTAGTGCCATCATTTTTTTTTTGGTGATGCGTGCTTAGTAGTGACGGTATATGGGTTGGTGCGTGCAGGCAAGGCGATGGGTGCCATTTACTCGCAGACCTGGGTTCGAATCTGGGTAGAGTACGAATTTAAAATTCTCTAACCTGTATGATAATATTGTTTGTATTAAACTATATATATATATATATATATATATATATATATATATATATATATATATATATATATATATATATATATATATATATATATATATACACACACACGCACACACATCCTAGATTTGATTGACAAGAATTGTACAAGTTTTTACGTGTGACATATATAACAGTGCACCGTATATGTCTGCTTGTAAGTCGAATCCGACTGCAAACTGCACAGACCCAGATCTGTCATTGCATTATGCGCTGGCAGACTGGATTTGTGCATTTTGTAAGGAGTAATCAGTAGAATAGACAACATAAACCCTGGTAAACATCTATATTATGCTAATGACGATCACTATCTTTGTTATTTGCAATTTTACTCAACTTATAAGCGAGTAAGCACGGTAAAATTGGTGATTTTTTTTGAAAATCATCATGTTAGATGCTATGTATTCGTATTGATTTTCCTGAAGGTTTTGTTTTCAGTATTTATCATTATCAACTACCAAAATGATCCGTCCAAAGAGTTAAACTCATTAACATCTGGAGCCATCAATATGTTTACACTTGTTTTTTAATTCGGATATTAGTTAAATATTAATTGTAAGAACTGTCACTAAAACAAGCAATTTATATTTTTTCGTTTCTTATACTTTTACAAAATATACTTTAAAAAAATGAAAAAGTTCAAAGCATTTAAAAACTCTTTTTAAACAACCCCACCCACACCTCCAGAAATGTACAGAAGAGTATCGGCACAGATGTGTTCAAACTTTAGTTGTCATTAATGGGTGAGTGACCACAACTTCACAACTCGGTGTTAATGAATATGTTACGGGGTCAAGTACAAAAATGAACATGAATGTTTTAGATGTGAAGTTATGGAAACTAAATAAACACTTAAATGTTATTTTAACTGTGTGCTGCTGATTTATACATAATTGTAAATATAATAAAGTAATCTATATACTCCAGTCAGCGAATACAAATTGCAATAATGTAATCAAGGTACTCCTATCAGTGAATGTAAATTACAGTAATGTAATCAAGGTGTGAGTATTAATTACAATAATGTAATCTAGGTACTCCTATGAGTGAATATAAACTACAATAATGTTATATATGTACTCCTATCAGTGAACATAAATTACAGTAATGTAATCAAGGTACTCCTATCAATGAGTATTAATTACAATATTACAATAATGTAATCTAGGTACACCTATCAGTGAATATAAATTAAATAACCTAATCTAGACACTTCTGTCAGTGAATACAAATTACAATAAAGTATTGGACTCCTATCAGTGAATATAAATTACAATAATTCAAGGTCCTCCATTCAGAGAACATAAATTACAATAAGGTGATCAAGGTGTTCTTGTCAGTGAGTATTAATTACAATAATGTAATTAAGGTACGCCTATCAGTGAGTATTAATCATGTTTCGTTTTGGCTGTGTTCATATGAAGTCATATGGTCTAAATACATGGTTTAAATGACAAACAGGCACATAAATCCTTAACCTATATACTTTAGCTATATTTGCATGTACCACCTTATCTTATGATTTTAAAGTTAAAATACTTTTAAAGGTAGTAAATAAATATTCAGTGAAAGGCACCCGCTTCCACCATAAACTCAATATATTTAATCTCTTCTGTGTATATATCATATCTTGTATATGTTGCCCATGTTAACTTGGTCAGTATCGATTTATATTAGAAATGCAATAAAATTAATTCAATTTTACATCAATATAAACATGCTTCTAAACAAAAAGCAGTGACCTTTTTCATTTAGGACAGCTATGTACAACATGTCATAATTATTCGTATTTTTATTGGTATGGCCTGCTCACATTAGCAGTTGCTGTTTTTTATATTTTCTTTCAAAGTCCTCCAGATGAATTCTGACTAGATTTGGCACAAGACATCATTGCCTGAAGAACTTTCAAAATTGAGCACATGCTGCCAAGTATGCCAGCAGACACAACCACGATTAATAAAAATTAATAAAAATAGGGAAAAACACCTTAAAACAATATATTCTTAATAAGATAAAATTTATTTAACATTGGCATGATTTAAAACAAATCTTTAAATGACTTGTATAAAATACGGATACTTTTATTTTTTGTACAAATGACGTAAATAAATAAAAAATAAAATAAACGTTTAAATTACTTCATTTCCTACACCACCGAATAGAATTTTATAAAACTTTTTAAAACTTACCATGTACACTCGCAACTGCAAACTTTGACTTACTGCGCATAATGCGGCTGCAGATCTGGGTCTGTGCATTTTGGTAGGAGTAATCAGTAGAACAGATTACAGAGACCTTGATCTGCATGTGCATTATACTACTACAGATAAGGATCGATGTTGTTTTTTTGGGCAGTTTAACTGAACTTACTTGCAGTACATGTGGTAATAAAAAGCATCCTGCCATCAAGACGTTTCAAATTTATATAAAAGGATGGCGATCTAGCATCACGTGTCGATACTGTTACTAAACAGAAAAATCTCTAAGCGGATTCTGCTCATAAAGCAAGCAACAGAATTTGACCCGAAAATTCCCGACTTTCTGTTATGTACAACTGAAGCTGCTCTGTCATCAAGTACAGTAGTCATTACTAAAAATAGAAAAACATTTGAAACGACGTTTTCTGCAGAACTTCTGAGCAGACGTTGATCATGTCTGGCAGAAAGTATTGTCATCTGAAGACCTGTCACATTTTTGTAGATAACAATGACCTGCTGTCAGTTATGGTTGCCGTTACTGAAAAAAAAAAACAAAAAAAAAACGTTTAAAATCGTTTGAAAAACTGTTGAATAAAATGTAACCAATCATAGTAAAAGCCATTACAATTTAACCAATCATAGTAAAAGCCATTCATATTTAACCAATCATAGTAAAGGCATTAAAATTTAATCAATCGTAGTGAAAGCCGTTAAAATTTAACCAATCATAGTGAAAGCCATTAAAATTTAACCAATCATTGTAAAAGCCATTCATATTTAACCAATCAAAGCATAATAAAAGCTATTCATATTTAACCAATCATAGTAAAGGCATTAAAATTTAATCAATCATAGTGAAAGCAATTCAAATTTAACCAATCATAGTAACAGCATCCTGGCATGAAAATTTTGCAGATCCTTATGCATTTGAATGATCCAACAAACATAGAAAAACGTTGAAATGAAGCCTTCAAACAGCTTTCTCCAAAAGTGCCGAACAGAATTTATTGTGTTTAAATAGCGCACGCTATCATATAGAACTTTGAGAGTTATTCAAATGATACTGGTCCATAAAAAAATATGGATGTCATGGCAAAAAATAGGGGAAATGTTTAAAAGCTATTGCTCTGAATTTGAATAAACATGACAAAAAGCATCCTGGCATGATTGACCTTTCATGTGTCTTACTATAAATATTAAAAGCTTTAAATGATTTATTTCTCTCCAAAATTGACGAATACAATATATTTTAACCAGTCATGACGGTTTTCATGATTTTTACAAAAGATGACAATCAGCCTTTAAATATGGCCACTTTTGGTGAAAATAGAAAAACATTTAAACAACTTTTTAAAAACAGCTGAACAGACTTTAGCCAAATTAGAAGAAGAAAAAACATGGCATATCAAGTTTTCGAGTTTGTACAACTAGTGATCCGCTATCATATATAAATAGAAAAGCCATCAAACAACTTTTTAAAAAATAATAAACACTCAGCAGACGTTTTTCTGTTCGTAACGGAAAAGATTATAGTTTACGGGGCTTTCAGGACTGTACGTCTAATGCTAATCCCCTGTCAAAAATGTCCGCTGTTGGTAAACAAAAGAAAAACCTTTTACGTAATCCTGCTCAGCAGAGTAGAACTAAACTATGGAGGGAATAATAATAGAATACATGTCGTCGTTCAGGTTTTAATACATGCATTACTTTTTTTTGCATCAAAAACAATTGTTTTAAAAAATCACTTTTTATTACAGAGACTCGATTAACACACAGGTGCTCGACGCGAACTTGATGTCAAGGAAACAAAAATAACATGAAGAAAAAAAAAGTCTTACAGAGTGACAAAAATCAGATTATCCCCCATGACCTGTTCTGACATAGGACCCTGTCTATCAATATATATATATATATATATATATATATATATATATATATATATATATATATATATATATATATATATAAAATATGTATGGGGTTTTTTTGTTTCCTTGACATCTTTTTTGTTTCCTTGACATCAAGTTCGCGTCGAGCACGAGATGAATGAGAGGTGTATAGTGTCAACATCAAGTTCTCGTCGACCACCCTAACAGTGCACATACAAAAAACTACGGCGTCCTTTTTAAGTCTCACCGTCCTAAAACAAATTAAATAGCCATTGCGGAAAGGATTTTGAAAGCAGGTGCCGGTTCACGTATTGGGTTAGACTAAGCTATCAGACAGACGCGTACTTGACCAGTCTTTTTTATTTGTTTAGAGGTCTAATCGTTGTCATAGCCTCCAGGCTAGAAACGACAGCGGAAGGTATTTTTCTTTTACGCCTAGGGCGTGTTTTTAATTACGTCTTACAATAAAACGTTCACAATAAAGCTCCCTCCTTCGACTTACCTTATTCTATTCTGGCATTCGGCCAGTTCTTGGAATAAGCTAAATTGTAAATCCTTCAACTGCCATTAACACGTTGCTTTCCAGATTCAGAAATGCTCCATTCTACAGATGTCATTATTTTGCCGACACAATGTTAAAAGGCTAACCTGCCGAATGCCTTAAATACCCGTTAATTTCAGACAATTGGGAATGTTTAAGTTAATTAAAAAAGTTGTATTAAATCTGATACTTTAGAGCGTATTCTTAGCAAAATTTACTTGAACAAGAAAATGGAGTATATGAGGCAATATCTAACAATATAAAATATATCTAACAATATAAAACAATAACATGAAAGTAAGAGGTGAAGTAGTTGAGCAATTTCAGATCCAAATGAAGACCAGTACTGTAGTAATCAGTAACCTAATATTATCTATCAGCTCAACAGTTAGAACAGGAAACATTAACATAGGGAATGGAAACATCCCATGATAGGACAGGAATCATTAACACATGGAATGGAAATATCCCATGATAGGACAGGAAACAATAATACAGGGAATGGAAACAGCCCATGATATGACAGAAAACATTACCACAGGGAATTCGAACATCACATGATATGACAGGAAATAGTAACACAGGGATAAGAAACATCCCATGACAGAGCAGGGAACTGAATAACGCATGGAATTACAACAATCCATGATAGTACAGGACACATTAACACAGAGAATAGAAACATCCTATGATAGGACAGGAAACAGTAACACAGAGAATGGAAACATCCCATGATTGGACAGGAAACACAACACAGAGAATGGAAATAACGCATGATATGACAGGAAACAGTAATAGTGAACGGAAACAACCCATCGTAGGGCAGAAAATGGAATCAATCCATGATTGGACAGGGAACTAAATAACGCAGTGAATGGAAACAACCAAAAATACTTAACTGAATAATACAGGGAAGTGCAACAACCCAATATAGAGCAGAAAACAATAACACAGGGAATGAAAACAACCCACGATAGGACATGGAATTAAATAACACAAGGAATGAAAACAACCCACGATAGGACAGGAATTAAATAACACAAGGAATGAAAACAACCATGATAGGATAGGGAATTAAATAACGCAGGGATTGGAAACAACCAAAGATAGAGAACTGAATCAAACAGGGAATTGATACAACCTTTGATAAGAAATGATCTAAATAAGACATGAAAATGGAAACAATCCAAGATCAAATGAATATGTAAATTTTCACACCTAAGTATAAATGTCGGCCACGTCTTGTCTGGAAGAACAGACCCTCTGTGGAGGGTCTGATGCCGCAGAAGTATGTCGTGGTCTCTATGCTTTTACCTCAAATATGTAGAGGTACATATGCACCATGTATTCATTTGATGGAAGATTTAAAGCATTAAAATTCACCGTAACAATAAAATGAGTAAAATAAATACTGTTATTTGATGAAAATCCGATTTTAAGCTAACACAAAGCTGAGACTCGCTCTCATGTTTTCTAAATCAATTTTTGACAAATATGTTACACACGAAACAGCTTTATGCCGTTTTCTCTAATGTTTTGGTCTTTGTATGATTTTGCTATAGCTTGCACTGAAGAAAGGAATCTTTCAATTAAAATGTTAAAATATCCTGTCACTCGCAGCACAGGAAGGATTACCAGTGTTGTAAAATCATTAATTTGTATTTAAACTATTTAAGATCAGTAACAACCAACCCATTTAAGTTTCAGTAAATCCTTTAATAAATAATGTAAATTATATATTTTATGAATAAAATTAGCATTATTCATCATAAATTTGCCAAACACAAAATTGTACAAGCCACAGCTATATCATTCTGTGTACCAATGATGGTTATTTTGTAAAAATATTTTGCAAAGTTCTTCTGGCTGTCTAGGACACGCTTCGGTTTTTGGACGGATACATCTGTTAAATATTTGTTTAAAAAAGAAGTTCCACTAATTGGTGACAGATTAAGTGTGGTGAGACACTCCCGTTTTGTAAGATTGCTATCCTGGTTAATACGAGAGAAACAAAATTTTGTTGTACCAAATTAAAAAATATATATATTTGAAAATGTGTTAATATAAATTTTCAATAAGTTAAATCATCATTACAGGCTGTAAATTTGGCAAACAAGGTAGTACATTCCACACCACAACTATATTCTTCTAACTTTAAGCTTACTAGTGCCTTTTACACAATGGTCTTGGATGACTGACTTAAAACAGTTTTAATAACAAATACGTTGTAAATTTAATTTTTTTACAAAACCAAATATTCTCTTTGCTGCCTCCAAATGAGTAAATGTGGGGAACATTCAGACTTAACACAGGATTAGAAATTTTGGATAGAAATTCAGATAAGAAAATTACATTTTTTTGTTGAAAATTTGAATTATTTCAAATAAATAAACTTCATTTGTTATTTTTTTTATTTAAAAAAAAGTGTTACATGTCACAGATGTATCCTCCGTCTTGAATATTTTTTTTGGTTAATCCGACATCAAACATGCAAGAAAATCGTATTTGGAATGGGTACGTTTTTAAATAACTTTTTTTTCCTTAAAAATCCGATTTTTGGTAATAAAAGGACCAGTAAATGTGTGGAAGTGTCTTTATGTATTAAAATAGTTATTGAAATTGTTACATCATAAAATCTTGAAATTTGAGGTTATGTATTCAAATTTATGAAAATTATTTTTTTAAAATTTGAATACGTTTAAAATCAAGTTTAATTTTACTTCAGAAGAATATGTATTTTTATATTAAAAAGTTGTACTTTCCACCAAATCTATCCTCCTAGTGCCCGAATTATTTTTCGTAATTTATTATTTTTTTAATATGCAGAACATTTTCAATGCCAAAGTCTAATTTTAAATTCTTTGAGTAGTTTATAATTTGTTGTAATTGGGTTTAAATATCTTTGCAAGTATGTTAAGTCATAAATTGAACCAGTTAATGTTTGAAAAAGGAAATGATTTCCATGGGGAAACATTTATGATGTTGGCACATAATAATCCTCATCAAAAGTTTAATCATTAAGTGAAGATTCTGAGTATTTTATTTATTTTAAAATATTTTACTTTTCCTTTTAAAAAAGGGTACGTACTATAAGACCCAGAAAATCACAAATTTTAAAAATGTCGATGATCTAATGAAGACTTTTACCAAAAACTTGTATTAACATTTGAATAACAAAAAATTGCAAATTTTAAAAAATATTTTTTGATATGACGTCATAGACACATGTTCAGACGTCACGTTTGGTAATAAACTAGCCATTTTGTGTTAAATTTGAAGATATTTTTAAGACAATTAAGGTGGTCCTCATACGGCAACTAATTTCATACTTTTTACAGAATGTAAAGTGTGTGTGTGTGTGTGTGTGTGTGTGTGTGTGTGTGTGTGTGAATAACCTTTTACTAATTAATATTTTTTATGCAGTATGTGGATCATGTGAAAAACGATGAAATTTAAAACTTGCATCTCGACGACTGTCAAGTGTTAAGTACATCTAAACTGACTTTTCAGCTACAATGCACGTTTAAAATAAAGCTGACATATTCCACAATGATTACGTGTCCACTTATAACATGTTTGTATATTGTAATGAGAAACACTGAAATACATGAAATAAAATTTCTTCATAAGTAAATGGGCGTATATTCGTCAAAAACTGCAAATTTCGCCATATTTCTGCATCTTAAAAAGACCTCACAAACTACCAGCACAATTTAGAACATATTTTATTTTTTGACATAAGACACGTTTTAGAAACCATTTAGCACATCCAAAATCCAGACGTATTCTCTTTTGCTTTTATAAGGTCTTAATGAAAAGGCAAATAAGATACATTGATTCTTACTCACCCCATATGTCCCTCAACATATGGGTCACGCAGTTTAAGTTCAGTGTATCACAAAAATATTTTCCCGAAGTTTATTTAAAACTAAACTCACATTCCAATATCGCTTGTCGTATATATTTTTTTTCACCTTATTTTTGTGATCGCGTTTTGGGACAAACTAAATACTGGGATGTGTGTAGTTAAATACAGAAGAGACGCATGAAGGAACTCGATCCACAACAAGCAGTCCTAGGTATTACTTTACTAACGGGGTTTAAGAGATTAAAATGCTGATTTAAAAAACCGTTCATCTTTTCCCTACTTTAGCACGTACTGTTTTAAATCGTTTTATAGCCTCTGTGCAAATTTGCATGAATTCTCAATATAGAACTCTGGCAAACTTCTTTAGAGTATGAAATAGTGTGTGTGTGTGTGTGTGCGTGTGTGTGTGTGAGAGAGAGAGAGAGAGAGAGAGAGAGAGAGAGAGAGAGAGAGAGAGAGAGAGAGAGAGAGAGAGAGAGAGAGAGGGGGGGTGTTTTAATGGACACTGCGGGTTTTAGACGAATACATCTGTAAAATATTTTTTATTTAAAAAAATGATAGAATATTTGGTGAAAGAGGAAGAAAAACTGAAGTGAAACATGCCTGTTTTGTAAGATTACTAGCTTG
The DNA here is from genome assembly GCA_016746295.1 of Potamilus streckersoni. Classification (NCBI taxonomy): domain Eukaryota; kingdom Metazoa; phylum Mollusca; class Bivalvia; order Unionida; family Unionidae; genus Potamilus; species Potamilus streckersoni. The sequence goes on from JAEAOA010001266.1 coordinate 1,516,740, forward strand.
ATTACCACGGGGGAAATTGTAACTTTTTTGTACCTAATTAAACATTATGAAAAATACACATTTTTCTTTTAAATTTTTTATATAAATTTTAAATAAGTATAATCAACATTACAAGTTGTAAATTTGGCAAACAATGTAGTACATTCCACACCACATTTACATTATTCTAACTTTAAGCTTACTAGTGCCTTTTACACAATGGTCTTGGATGACTGATTAAAAGCGGTTTGAAAAGGAAATACGTTGTAAATTTAATTTTAAAAAAATCTTATCTTTGCTGCCTCCAAATAAGTAAATGTGGGGAAACTTTTAGACATAACGTATTATTTAGGTTAACACATGATTTAAAAAAAAATAAAATTTATAGATAGATATTCAAATATGAAAGAATTACAGCATCATTTCAAATAAATGTACGTTATTTATGATATATTTTTTAAATAAAGCATCACTTGCCACAGATGCATCCTTCTTTTTGATAAGTTTGTTTTTCTTGATCAGAAAGTAAACATGTAAAAAGTCTTATTTTAAATTCTCAGGAATGTCTTTGACTTGCATCAATTGAGCATTTTTACATTTTTAAAATAACTTTCCCTTAAAAATCCAATTTCTGGCAATAAAAGAAAGAGTAAATGTTTGGAAGCTTCTGTATGTTTTAAAATATTTATTTTAGTTATTACATAATATTATCGTCTAATTTTTAGGTTATATATTCAATATTATGATGATTTTATTTTTTTTATATAAATAATTTTAACAAAGTTAAATATTGATTCAAAAAATATCTGAAACAAATTGCACTTCCCACCAAACTATCTTTCTAGTATCTGAATTATTTTATTTTAATTAGTAGAACTTCTTCCATGCCAAAGCCTATTTCAGAATTCTGTAGGTAGTTTATAATTTGCCGTGCTTGCGTTTTAATATCTTTGCAAATATGAACAAGTTAATGTTAGAAAGGAAATCAAGTACATGGAGAAACATTTATGATGTTGACACGTAATTCTTTGCATCAGACGTTTAATAACAAAGTGAAAATTCTGAATATTTATTTCGATTTAAAAATATTTTACTTTCATGTCTTTCAAGAGGGAAACGTACACTTAATGCCTCTTTGGCCCCAAAAAATAAAAAGATTTCAAAAGTTGTTGATCTAATAAACGCAATTGCAAAAAGTATATCAACATTTGAAAAACTTAAGATTACAAATTTTTAAAAATTATTTGATGTGACGTCATATGTACATTTTCATGTCGTCACATTTGGCTATAAAAGAACCCTTATATGCTAAAATTGGAGCTATTTTTCAAGAAAATCAATGTTGTCCACATGTGGTAAACAAATGCATATTTTTACAGAATATAAAGGTGTGCGTGAATAGGCTTTTGCTAGAAAATCGTTTTGGATGCGGTATGTGGATGATGTGAAAACGACAAAATTTAAATCCATTCGCATTTGTTGACAGCTTGCATCTCTACGACTGTCAGGTGTTATCTACAGCTTAACTGACGTTTCAGCTAAAATGAATTCGTAAAATAAAGGTTCCATATTCCACAATGATTACATGTCCACTATAACATGTTTGGATACTGTATGGTGAAATACTGAAATAAAATTTTAATTTTGTTGACAAGTAAATGGTCGTATGTTCATAAAAAAAACCCCGCAAAGTTCGCCATATTTCTACGTCTTCAAAAGACCTCACAAACTAACAGAGCAATTTAGAACATATTTTTCTTAGTTTATTTAAAACTGTAATGCTGTTCAATTATTGAATATCCTTTGAATTATTTTTGCATTTTTATCGCGTTTTGGAACAAAACAAGAAACTTAAATATTATTTTATTGACTGCGTCTAACAGATAATGGAATGCTGAGAATAACAAAGTGTACCTTGTCTTATTTTAATTCGTTTTGTTTTACCTGTACAAATTTGTATGAATTCACAATTTTGAATTCTGATAAATCTCTTCACAGTATTATATAATATGTAAGTGTGTGTGTGTGTGTGTGTGTGTGTGTGTGTGATATTTGACGCAGCTTTATCAATTTTCAAGTCATATTACAGTACTATGATGTCTGCAGTGTGCCATTCGAGCACTGAGCTGTCATACAGCCTCATGACCATAATTTCACATTATCCCCAGACCTAGCACTGACCTCTTAATGATGTGCGCCAAGTGTTTAGTTTTCCTTTCTTAATCACAAAACGTGTATGCATGGAAAGGACTGAAATCAGCATGGAACAAATTATTATTATTATTATTATTATTATTATTATTATTATTATTATTATTATTATTATTATTATTATTATTATTATTATTATTCATGTTTCACGTAAGATGAATTACTTCAGCACACAGCTTCACTTTATCTTCTTCTGATGATTAAATTTCGGTCTCCAGCTGACAATAAAAGAGATAATAAAACTGAATGCAGTAGCCATCGAAGAAGTACATGAAAGAAAGATATTATTTTATAGTGTTAAGAAATTTACTATACTTGTAATGTAAACAGACATATAAAATATTTTTTTTAAAAAAAAAAAGGAAAAGGTTAACTGCTTTTATGATTTAATTGCTCTTACCCAAAAGAACTCCACATGACAACTACCTGTATGTATATCAATAATATATATAAAATATAACAAAGTGTCTGTCACGAATTGTAGGATTCTGCGTGGTGTAGGTAAAGTGCACGATTGAACAAAGTTCTTTCTTTTGAATGAACTTAAAAATAGCCGTGAGAGCAATTTTGTTTTTAAATACCGTCATTTCATTTAAAATTCTTCTATATTCAGAACTGGATCAACATTTGGCTGTAATTAATAAACAAAGTGTATGCGCTACAATATTTTCGTGTGGATAATTGCCAAATACATCTGTTGCTCGTGACCATTTGTGTGTGTGTGTGTGTGTGTGAGAGAGAGAGAGAGAGAGAGAGAGAGAGAGAGAGAGAGAGAGAGAGAGAGAGAGAGAGAGAGAGAGAGAGAGAGAGAGAGAGAGAGAGAGAGAGAGAGAGAGAGAGAGAGAGAGCGACCATACCGAAAAAAGAAATAGAGGGGACGGGGCTTTTGCGCCATTGCTGGTGTTCACTTGCAGGATTTTGAATGTTGTATTCATGTCTTCTTTCATTTTGCAACTTAAAATGCATATGCGTGTTGCGTATGTGCTTGTTGATCGTCAAAATCTGTCGAGACAGTCTACCATAGTTGCTCCATTTTTGCTCACATTAAATTATAATCGAACAGTTTGATTGCTGGCCTCAACAGTGGTAGAAAAGTTTCTTTATCCTTTTTTCCTTGAGTAAACAGGTTTTTTTTATTTAAAAAGGTCTTGATGTCCCTGTACTCCTTGTGTGTGTGTGTGTGTGTGTGTGTGTGTGTGTGTGTGTGTGTGTGTGTGTGCACGCGCGCGTGCTCGGCCGGCTACACTCTCGAGTGAATATATATATATATATATATATATATATATATATATATATATATATATATATATATATATATATATATATATATATATATATATATATATATATATGCATAAACTCCAAATTGATGCACATATAGAACATTTTCGACATTTTTCACACCAGAAATTTTGCAGATTTTCCTGTTTATTTGTTCATTCTAATATGAATATGAAAGTGTGCGTGTCTATTCAAGGTTTAGTCCTATGTTGGCATGCGTTCAAGTAAAAAAAAATGTTATCGTTGTCAACTTGAAATTCAATGCCATGTCGCCTTGCTTATTTAAAGTACAAGACATCTTTGCTAGTCAAGGTTCCGAAATGTTAACTCTATGTGTAGATAGAATTAAAATATCGGAACCTTGGCTAGCGAAGATGAAGTGTGGAGTACAAGAGTTCTAGAATACAAACTTCATAACGATAAAATGCTATGGTGTAAATTTGGATATTTATAACTGACCATCCTTAATTTCCATGTCACTTAATATAATATTTATAACTTGAGGAAATTAATGCAAGTAATATAGCATGTTTTTCTACATAAAAATCTTGAGCGGTTTCCATATTATATCAACCACTGAATACAGAAGCTTAAGGAATAAGTGCCAAGTATTTAAACCCACCACCTTCGCAATGGGTTTGTTTTAAATGGTATGCAATAGTAATGATGTCGATGATGAGATTGGAGGTAGGAGGAATTGCACAACGGAACAAATACGTTTTTATTTTTCTATCTTAATGTAAATTTCTGTAATTTTTAAAAATATTTTCATACTATCCATTATGGAGACCTATTTGATATATAAGAAACCAATGCCAGTTCACTTATCGTCCTGACACTAAATGTTTCCAAAGTCATATCCTCAGTCAGCAAGGTTATTAAATCATGCCATACATGTTAAAAAAGTGCTTCACGCGCCGTTGATAGCCATTTGTTCTCTCTCTCTCTCTCTCTCTCTCTCTCTCTCTCTCTCTCTCTCTCTCTCTCTCTCTCTCTCTCTCTCTCTCTCTCTCTCTCTCTCTCTCTCACACACACACTGTTTAATTATTAGTAAAATAGACTACACATTTCCCCTCAAACTATCCAGCTTTAGTCTGACATTTTAAAATTTAAAACAAAATCTTCTATATTCTATATTCAGAACTGGATCAACATTTGGCTGTTATTAATAAACAAAGTGTATGGACTACATTTTTTCGTGTGAATAATTGTCAAATACATAAATTGGTGGCGATTCTGGCAATAATAGCACAGAAAGTCGTATGTATGTGCGAAAATGTTTAAATGAATACAAAAACTGGTGTCAGAGAGAATCAGCCAAACCTAATGGAGATATTTAAATTATTTATATGTTGTTTCAAAATAAAAATCCAGTTGTATAAGTGTTGTCATTCACACACACACACACACACACACACACACACACACACACACACACTCTCTCTCTCACACACACACACACACACACACACACACACACACACACAATGCATGCAAATGACCTTAATGTCCATCATCAACGAATATATGTACTACAACGGAAAAGAACACCACAAGCAATGTAATTGGAAATCTCCTTATTAAAAGCGGCCATGGATAAAACATCTAACACATATTTAAGGATGAGAGAGGGACATATTTTATCTGTTTACTTCATCTGGATCTCAATATGGGCCGAAAAAGCTCGTACATCACTGTGATAAATTGACAAAAACCACACCAACCTCTTTCACTACGGTTCCTTGCTAGGGAATGACCTCCGCGGTGTAGTTTACCCAGTGTGGATAGATAGAAAGAAGAATGCAGATCTCTTAACAAGTATATTGAAGAAATAACAAAACGAGCCCCCTTTCAATAAACAAATATAAAATTTAATCAGTTTATCAACAGAATTTAAAATGAAAAGAAATCAATGACTTGGTTACAAAAGAAGGAAAATGGTACTAACATGTACTCAAATAAAAAGACAATACAAATTTCTTTAAATGTAAAATTACTTTCAACGTTTAATTACTATCTTCATTGCCAATGAGATGTGACCTTTGAGTGCAACGATGAGAGACTTCATCACCTATTTTATGCGGACATCAAGACTTCCGCTCGTCCCTGCTCTGCCGATCTTTGTCTTGCTGTTTCGTCTTGGACTCTTGTCCGTCGAACTCTGACTTAACAATCGTTTCTGGTCTTAGATTTCTGCGTAGAATTTGTTCTGGTCCTGTGATTGTTCAGGGATTTCTCATGTGAATCCAGGAAAGCTGTTTCCTTCAATAAATAAAATGTCTCGCAATAGACAATAGGTCACAATCTCAGGTATCTGTATTTTTTACATTAATTCGGCTCAGAAACAAAAGGCATAAATTCTGCCGCAGTAACTCATTGCTCCCTAACTGTTATGTTGACATAAACGGTCCATGCTTGTCCTGACCTTAATTCGGATCACGCTAGGGATGGTCAATTAAATTCAACTCAGCCGTATGAACCCGTATGTAACCCCCCCCCTTGACTTCTTACTCTGTTAAGTTACATATGGCTTAGACCTTCAGATCTAACTATTCTAAAATAGTTTACTCGACCAATTAAATATTACAAACTAGCATATAGATATATACTTAAGTGATCAATTAAATATTACAAACTAGTATATGGTATATATGTAATGTTAGGTCACACTCATTCTAAACAGAGTTAATCCATAAACTATGAAACATTACCCATCATTCCTTAAGCTTAATTCATTTAAATTCCTAATCACACCTATTTATTTAAGATTCAATTACATGCGATCTTTTCAACTCATCTAATGAAATTTTAATTACATTCAATCTTGCCAATTCTCCAAATGAATTGATAATTAGAAAATCAAAGAATAAAATGTCATGACTAGCATTTCACTAAAATCATGCAAAATGAAATCATACATACATATATCATATCAAGAATACATTTGAAATAGATCAACAAATGAAATAACATATTAAAATCGGGAAACTAAGATTGCGTACCTTTTGCCGTTTCTTTATTCGTTTCCACGAACCTCACGTATAATCCGTCTCTTAACTGAGACAACTATCTGGCCCCTTACTCTATACTGAAAACGTACTTTTTACGAATTCAAAATGTAGAGTTTGCCTACTCGCTGAGACAAAACACTCGCTTTAATGCCAAATCACGAGATAACGTCTTACACGATCCCGGAATCGTTTAAGTTTCCTCGCGAAAGATTAAAGACTAAAGAATTTTCCTAAAGTAAAACCTTTAATTTCTTACAGAGTAACGCCCATAAATCCATATTAACCAATCGGAATAGACTGTTTCCTAAACCTGTTCCGTAGAATTTTTGAATTGACGAGACAACTAAACAACTAATCTTGCCGTAATTAATCATTACTTTGAACAATCAGCTATAGCCAGCTGCTGCCCTTTAACCGGTCGATTTTGTGGAAGGGTCTTATGTCATTTTCTTGTACCATAGCATCTGACTCGGTCATGTTACGTCGGCTAGAACGAATTCCCTTTTGACGTTCAGAGATGAAGTGAAAATAATCATCTATCTCTAGCCCTTTCTACTTTAATTAAGTTGAATTTGATACAATTCCTTTAACCAAAGCTTCTAAAAGTTTTCGAAATTCGACACATCACAATCACCTACCCATTTTATAAAAAAGTCATCATTATGTGTAAAAAATATAAACTATTTCAAAAGTGACACAACCCATGAATCTACACCAATTCGTTAAAAATCAAGCCTTAAAAATTTATTAACATTTTTCCTGTTAACATGGTTGCAAAACCTCTGCACAGTGTCTTGTACTTTTGTTACCATTCATTAACAAAACCTTTTTGTAATGTCTGATTCATCGTAGGCATGCATGGGATGCTCTGAGCCAATTCTCATAAAACTGACCCATCACAAGAGTTCAGACGATGCTCTGAGCCAATTCTCATAAAAACTGACTCATCACAGGAGTTCAGACGATGATCCGAGCCAGTTCTCATAACACTAACTCATCACAAGAATTCAGATGATGCTCTAAGCCAATTCTCATAAAAATAACTCATCACATGAGTTCAGATGATGCTCTCAGCTAATTCTCATAAAATGACTCATCACAGGAGTTCAGATAATGCTCTGAGCCAGTTCTCATAAAATTGACTCATCACAGGAGTTTAGACGATGCTCTGAGCCAGTTTTCATAAAACTAGCTCATCACAGGAGTTCAGACAATGCTCCAAGCCAATTCTCATTAAACTGACTCAGACGATGCTCTGAGCAAATTCTCATAAAACTGACTCATCACAGGAATTCAGACGATCCTCTGAACCATTTCTCATAAAATTGACTCATCAAAGGAGTTCAGACAATGCTCTGATCCAGTTCTCATAAACTGAATCATCACAAGAGTCCAGATGATGCTCTGAGCCATTTATCATAAACTGACTCATCACAAGAGTCCAGATGATACTCTTAGCCAGTTCTCATAAAACTGACTCATCACAGGAGTTCAGATGCTGCTCTTAGCCAGTTTTCATAAACTGACTCATCACAAGAGTCCAGATGATGCTTTGAGCCAATTCTCATGAAACTGGCTCATCATAAGAGTTCAGATGATGTTTTGAGCCAGTTCTCATAAACTGACTCATCACAAGAGATGCTCTGAGCCAATTCTCATAAAACTGACTCATCACAGGTGTTCAGACAATGCTCTGAGCCAGTTCTCATAAAACTGACTCATCACAGGAGTTCAGACAATTCTCTGAATCAATTCTCATGAAACTGACTCACAAGAGTTCATGGCATGCTGTCATAAAACTGGCTTGTGACAGAATCTCATGGATTCTTTGAGCCAGCTGTCATAAGATCTGACTCATCACAGATGTACACAGGATGTTCTGAGTTAGAGCTAATAAAATTTCATTTATCACAAGTGTTGACATGGATGCTTTGAGTCAGTTCTCATAAAACTGAATCATCAAAGGAGTTCATGGGATGCTCTGCACCAGCTGTTATAGCTCAGGATCCTATGAATAAGTTCTCACAAGGTTGTAATCATCATTGGTGTGTACAGAAAGCAAGATATCATAAGGTCTTATTTATCATAGGTGTTGATGTGATGCTCTAAGTAAATTAATGACATTTCCATTCCCATTCTTCCATGTGTTACAAGCGCACTTACATATCAAACAAGTAATTGATTCTCATCTGTACACTGGTAGTTTGGGTGCCATTGATATGTAGACCTGGGTTCAAATCTCCATAGAGTATGAATTAAATAATTCTTGAACCTGTATGATAATGCTGTTTGTATCATATTATTAAAAAATTGTCTTGGTATTATCATTATCTTGTAAAATCCAGGTGTTTGGTGACAGTAGAACCTGTCTTGAAATACCACCCATCCTGCCATAAAAACAATGGTCTCCCTTGACAGGTCCTAATTGTATAATGAATATATCAATGCATCAATAATGTTGTCTTACAAGACAGGTGGTCTCATAGCAATGGTCTTTAAAAACAGGTTTTATTTGGTCTGTCTGTCTGTCTCTGTCTTTCTCTAAATATATATATATATATATATATATATATATATATATATATATATATATATATATATATATAGAGAGAGAGAGAGAGAGAGAGAGAGAGAGAGAGAGAGAGAGAGAGAGAGAGAGAGAGAGAGAGAGAGAGAGAGAGAGAGAGAGAAGGCTTAATTTGCCACATCTTAACATTTATGAAGTTATACTTGCTTTTCAAGATGTTGAATGGACCAATCAAATTCATTTAAAAGAAGAAAATGGAACTGCATCTGAAGACCCTGTGTGGATTCTTTATTAACATAAAACATAAAAAAATATCTTTTTATAAGGAATTGTTCTGATGCAGTATATCTTTTATTAATCAGTTTAGTTATTTATAATGTTTAATGAATGTGACATGATTACAAATAACCAGAAAGGTTGTTTTCTTTTTGTTCATCAGTTTATTTATTTAATGTGCTTGATAAAAGTAAAGTGGTTCCTAATAATAGTAATGGTTACTAGTGGTTACTAATGGCCATGATTTTTAAATCTTTTCAGATGAGAGGGGGACTCATGAGGCATTTTGTCATCACATGGATGAACAGCTGGGGCTGTATAGATCTGTTACTGTCATATCACTGGCTGAACTTTCAGGCAAGGAAAAAGTGATAGGAGATGCCTTCCTAAACCATGTATTGGAGTACAACTCACCAGATGTCACCTTTGTGACATTTGATTTCCATGAATACTGGTAAGTGAACATATCCTTGTATGTACAGTAAAACCAGTATATGCATTAATGCAAGTATATACAGTATGCCAGAATGTACAGCAAAACCAGTATGTACTGTAATACCAGTGTGAACCACATACTAGTAACGAGTATGTACTGTCCAAGCAACATATACAGTACATCAGTAAATCCATCAAATGCAGCATGAACAGTATACTGATATGTACAGAGAAACCAATATATACATTATACTAATATGTAAAGAAAAAACAATATGTACAGTAAAATTCCAAATGTGAAGTACAACAAACATGTAAGGTATACAAGTTTGCAGTTGTACAAGTATGTACAGTGAAACCAGTATGTACAAAAATTTAGTATGTGAAGTACAACCATGGTGTAAGGTATATAAGTTTGTACAATATACCAGTATGTTTAGTAAAACCAGTATGAAAAGTAAAATTTAATATGTGAAGTACAACTATCATGACAGGTATACATATTTGTACAATATTACCAGTATGTACAGTAAAACCAGTATGAACAGCAAAATTCAGTACATGAAGTACAACCAACATCCAGCATGTAAGCTATACCAGTTTGTACAATATACCATTATGTAAGCAGGACCAGTTTATACAGTAACATTCAGTATGTGAAATAAAGCCACATAGGACCTCATTTTCATAGCCATGGCTGACTGTTAGGTTGAATGGACCAATTTGGCATAATGGAGCCTCATTTTCACAGCTAGGGTTGACTTTAGGCTGATTGGACCAATTTGGCATAATCAGGCCCCATTTTCACAGCTAGTGCTGACCTTAGGCTGATTGGACCAATTTGGCATAATCTGGCTTCATTTTCACTGCCAGGGCTGACCTTAGGCTGATTGGACCAATTTGGCATAATATGGTCTCATTTTCACAGCCAGGGCTGACCTTAGGCTGATTGTACCAATTCGGCATAATGGGGCCTCATTTTCACATCCAGGGCTGACCTTAGGCTGATTGGACCAATTCGGCATAATGGGGCCTCATTTTCACAGCCAGGGCTGACCTTAGGCTGATTGGACCAATTTGGCATAATTGGCCCTCATTTTCACATCCAGGGCTGACCTTAGGCTGATTGGACTGATTTGGCATAATGGGGCCTCATTTTCACATCCAGGGCTGACCTTAGGCTGATTGGACCAATTCGGCATAATGGGGCCTCATTTTCACAGCCAGGGCTGACCTTAGGCTGATTGGACCAATTTGGCATAATTGGCCCTCATTTTCACATCCAGGGCTGACCTTAGGCTGATTGGACTGATTTGGCATAATGGGGCCTCATTTTCACAGCCACGGCTGACCTTTGGCTGATTGGACCAATTTGGCATAATTAGTCCTCATTTTCACATCCAGGGCTGACCTTAGGCTGATTGTACCAATTTGGCATAATGGGTCCTCATTTTCACATCCAGGGCTGACCTTAGGCTGATTGGACCGATTTGGCATAATCTGGTTTCATTTTCACAGGGATGCTGTGTATGAGTAATGTTTTAAAATATATCTATATAGAGAAAGTAATTTTAAAGCGATGGAAGTAAATTTCAGAAGTTCAGCACCATATAAAACTTGTTTAAAAGCTTATCTCCAAATGCTGTGCTCACTTAGAGCCCCACAAAAATGATGCAATTTGGGCTCCACATTTGCTAAGGCATTTACTGTATGCAGCTTTTTAAATGTAATGAGTGATTGGTGTTATTATTAAAGTCAATAAGGTTTTGTAAACAGTCAACATTTAGAGTGATTGGTTTTACTATTAAAGTCTTTAAGGTTTTATAAACAGTTCAGCGCTTAAATATAAGTAATAAAAACACCTTATTTTTAATATAAGAACCAAAATCACTGTCTAAAAACACTTCATTTTTTTAAAAAAAATAAGAAACATAACTATAAAAATTGCAGTCTTGTCTGTTGATCAGATTTCTGTTTATCTGGCATAATAATAGTATCAACCATTAGAAATGATTACAATTATTAGTTTGAAACTTTTCATTTATACTTTGAAGTATTCAAAATTTATCATTGAGACTACATACCTTTTTATTTCTGTCGGCCTATTATCTCTTTCAGCAGAGGAATGAAGTTTGAAAATGTCAACATTTTGACTGATGGAATCAAAGACATCATCAAACACATGAGATACTGCTGGTATGTGGTAAATGCACATGTTAAATGCACAGCTGTGTTATCGGTGGTGCTCAGGGTGGGTGGCTGAGGTGGTCTAAGGCATTCACCTTTACAATCACTCACACATCTCACCTCCATCCACTCTGGCTTCTTTATACATACTGCAATCACCATATTGGCATTATTCATTCTGAAGGTATGACATCCATTGACATAGTAATTCCACCAGGAATCAAGGACCATTGAAGAATGCAGAGCACAATCCTAAAAGTAACATCTTAAAACATTTTAACTAGTGTGTCCATTACAGTTTGGACAGTTACAGTTTCCCTCACACCAATAAGTACTATTCAGTTTCTAAATGTTGCAAAGATGAACACAAAAAGCCAGTGCAGTTTAAAGATGGAAACTTGTTTTTTTTAATTTAAAAAACCCAACATTTTCTTAATACCTGTGTGGCTGTGATTTATATAAATTTGGACACATTATGTGTGTGTGTGTGTGTGTGTGTATGTGTGTGTGTGGTGATGTTAATCATGCCATGTTGATCAGTTGTTTCTGTTTGAATGTGTATTTTAAAAAATGTATTAAAAAAAACTATTATATTCAGATGTGAATTTCAATTCATTTGATATGCACTTAAATGAATAGATAGCTTATTGTTAGTTGTACAACATCATTGGTTTGGGTCACATGCACTGCCCTGTCCCCCTTTTGTAACCTCAGAAAACAATTTAGAGTCTTAGTCCCTCCCCCCCACAAAAAACTGCCTGGAAGATTTGCAGGTGTTACCTATGAGTAAGGATTGGTGGCTGAAGTGAGTTTATTCTTCTAGGCAAAATAATACTTTCTTTTCTGCACTAATATTTTATATATTTCATCCTGTTATACAAGAAAAGAAATATATTTTAAATGCATGGTATTGCCACTGATTAAAATGTCCTATTTTTTGTAAAGACCATGTAATGTAAAGTGTCATGTTGTACATTGAAGATCTGAAAGATACTAGTTATAGGTACCAGATATAATCACTTATAGGACAAGTACAACAGTAGTAGACTGCACTGACCCAGATTTCCCATCTCTTAATGCAAGAGCAAATCTGGGGCCTTGTAGTTAGTTCAGAGTATTCATTAGAACAAGCACCATGGACATTAATTTGCCAGTGCCCAGTACCAGATTTAGGCATAAGCTAAACAAGCTACAGTTTAGGGAACAAAGTCTGAACTCAGTCTGAAGGGGCACTAAGTCCTAGAACAACAACAATAACAACAATCACTACAATGTCTGCTGTGTATCAGTTTATAGTGATATCTAGCACTAAGGCATCATGCTGTAGACATGTAGCATCATGTCCCACCCAGTCATATTAACCTGACACTAGACCTACCAGTTATAATATTAACTTCTTAATGCTGAGCACCAAAAGAGGCATCTGCTAGTACCATTGTTATAAGACTTTGTTATGATTCAGCCAGGGTTTGAACCTGTGACTCCCGCATCCAAGGTGAATTCTTTAACCACTTAAGAGCATGAGCTGTCGATGACAGAGGTAGCAACTGATGTATGATTGGTCATTTTATGTTATTGACAAAGTTTAATTGGGCTAAATTTTAATTTTAGGGTGGACAGGAAAGGGGTCATCTGTGAGCAGAGGGGCGTGTTCCGAGTCAACTGTATTGATTGTCTAGACCGAACCAATGTGGTACAGACAACTATTGCCAGAATCATCATGGAAACACAGGTACCAATTAGAATAATAATCAATAATTTTTAGGTTATAGATTCAAGTTCTTATCTGCATTTACTTGGACCTTATTAATTATTTTATTATTTTCTGTAAAAAGTTCTCTTCTTTATTTCATATTTAAATGGCAGTATTTAAAAATTAGGCAAATAGCAGATGCCATGCCAGTTATAAAATGCACCATTTGAAAAACTTTAATAATTCCTACTTCAGGATTGTATTTATCAATGAAGAGAAATTTTTTCTGGGATAAAAAAAACAAACTGAGAGCTGAAATAAAGTTTTGATGATTTTGATGATTATGATACACAAGAAGATAATGCTGGCTGAGGTTGTTGCTTGATAGTAGATAAGATGCAACAATTATGTTTGTATACAAAAGCAGGTACAACCACAAGATGTTCAAAAAAACTGTACAAAGCATATTAAATGAGACATATTCAGGACATTTGGTTCTTAAAGATAAATTATAGCAAGTTAACATATAGCTATAGGTACTTTTTACTTTGTTAAGATTCATCAGTTAATGCTGGTGGTGAGGAATGACAATGATAAAAGTGGTGATATTAAGTATCGCCACCAAAGAACAACTTTTGTGTTCTCTTGATAGATAGTTTGGAATTCTTATGAAAACAATTGCAATATAAAATATAAAAACAGCATCCTATGTACTTACAGGAGACATATCCTGTTTAAGGAAGAGATACAGAAAAATTAATAGATAGAACTATTACAATTTAACAAAACAAGTAAATATGTAATAGTATCTGTAATCTGTACAAACCAAGATCTGCCGTTGCATAATGTGCCAGCAGATATGGGTCTGTGCAGAAATATTACAATTTAACAAAACAATTAAATATGTTATATTATCTGCAAACTACACAGACCCAGCTCTGCCTTTGCATAATGTGCCAGCAGATCTGGATTTGTGCAGTTTGTTAGAAGTAATCAATAGAACACACAGCATAGACCCTGATCAGTAGGTGGATTATGCTTTGATAGATCAGGATCTTTGTTGTTTGCAGCTTGCTGCAACTTACAAGTGAGTATATATGGTAGGTCTTCATTTGTTTGCTAATATCTGACCACATTGTATTGGTAAGAAAAGATACAAATGTGAAATTATTGTCCTCTTTGGAGAGATAAACAGGAGGCACAGCCACCCATTATATTTTCCTATCCACTATACTATATGTTATCATTAGAAGGTGTCACATACCACATTAGGGCTCATATCTTCAATGTGAAGCTCACAGCTGAATCTTTAATGGGTTGTTTTTTTCTTTCTCTAACACATATTCACTGCTTCTCAATAATTTTAAATCCTTTTGAAATTAATGATGAAACTTGGCATACTTATAGATCACCAATAAAAGGTGTGTCACTTTCCATATAGGGAAGAGACTATTGTCAAGGTGAAGTCATAGCTCAATATTTTATGTTGCCATGACACTTTTACACTTTCCCCTATGTACTTTGGCTGTAGAGACATTTGAGATTAAGCTATGTATATTTTAAAATAAGTAATATTATACCTGTTGCTATTGCATAGCTGATACTTTTAAGTTGAACCAAAAGATTCCAAATTGCTAGATTACCTATAGGACACCTCATGCATACATTGCCCATGTGCATTTGCTTGGTGGGTTAACAAGCAAACTTTCTATATCTCTATGCGCATATTGATTATAAATAGTTGACCCATGGTCAAGTTATTTCTCTGTTAATTTAAAATCTCTTGAAAGTTATTAGATGTTAGAAAACTCATTTTTTATGCCTTTGAATTTTTCCATTCCAAACATTTTGTTTTGCATTTTTCTAACTCGGGTAGGTATTTTATTAATTTTCCCTCTATTTCATAATGTGTGGTCTCTGAAATCATTCATAATTATTATTTACAAATCAGGGCCCGAGTGCCCAAGTGGTCTAAAGAGTCTAGGATTTGGCTAATGTGGATATGTGAAAAAGCTTGTCAGTAGCTTCTAGTGGGTCCAGGTTTCTTCCTCCACCATTAATACTGGCCGATATGTAAAGCCTATTGTGTGCTGAACAACAACAACATTTACAAATCATTGTAATTCAAGTTACCTATATTATGAATTGTGCTGTTTTCAGACTTGGTAAATAAGTCACACACCTTTTACTTTTTGGGGGCTCTCAGTGGCCTAACTCTCACCTTTATTCATTACTGCCATCTCACCTCTATCCATGTTGGTTCAAGTGATGTCAGATTATGTTGTTGTAATGGTTGTAACAGATCCTCAATTGAATCACAGTTTATAATGTCCATCATTTTTTCCCCACTATCCTTTATGCTTAATTTGTAATTTGTTTGTGGTATTTCCTTGCATTAAATGCTCTTAGGGTAAGCAGTATCCACTTGTATTTTGCTCCAGTACATTGCTTTTCTTGTTTCTCCAGTTCATCACTAATTATGCCCTATGCATTCATGAAAAGGTTCATTGGGACACACCACACCTTGTTTGGTGTACACTTTATGCATCCACCTAGATGGATATCTGTTTTGTTCCCTTTGGCCCGATGAGACTGGACATAACTGAAACTTGATATGCTTATATGGTCTTGCTTCCAACTCTTCTTGACTGGAAGGCCTCTCCATTCCCAGGAGGGACTTGGACACTTACCATGTTAGAGAATTTATCAGCTTCTTTAAGAGATGGATCTGTGGCTTTTTCTTTGACATGGAAGTCACCTGGTTTAGCAAACATAGGATCATCTACACTTCTTGTGGAAATGGAATTGTCAACTGGAATGAGGGAGGTATCCTTAGCTTGTTCTGATGGAGGAAAGCACGCAGCACCCAGTAACAAGTCTAACCTTCATCATACAAGAAAAATGAAGGTTTCTTCTTCACGTTTTAAGTAGGTCTATTTGCAGATTGAACATATGACTGTTTGTCAAATTCAATTTCATGCACAGAGACTCTTCCATCAAGACTTCATCACCAGGCTGATACTTGACAAGGCACCAGATAAGGTACAGCTCACTGGGTGAATGTCACCAATCATTTGTAGCCAGGTACTGGGTAATATTTCAAGTACTAGTCTAATTGTCTCTATCACCAGTCAACAGACAATGAACACAAAGTACCAAGGACAGTGGTAGTGGTCACCATATCTCCTTTCACCTATTGTCACCTGGGAAGCACTCAAGTTCAGGGTAGGGGCATAAGGGAGAAATCATGATTGGGTTCTGTAAGTGGAGGTGGAAACCAAGGGTTGGAGCTCCATTCTATTGCCTGGCCACTTCTGGGCTTCATGACAACCTCTGTGTTAACTTCCCGATTATCACTGAGTGTTGGAGCATAGGTCTGGTGTACATTGTGCCACATAGAGCCTCTCCATACTGGAGAGAATCATAATGTTTGAAAATATCTAATGGCTTAGGACACAGAACTAATGTTAAATATCACTTTGAACAATGTAAGTTTTAGCATGCAGACATCAGGATACTCATGCCTTTTCTTTCTACATGGAAGTTGGGAACCTAGCTCCTTCTTCAATGGTCACATGCATCAAAGGACTCTCAGAGTCATTCACATTTTCGGCAAGATAAATATTGTTGGTGGACAGTCTATTATAATAGGGATGAGCAACCCTCAAGAATTCAGCTCTGTGTGTGTGTGTGTGTGTGTGTGTGTGTGTGTGTGTGTGTGTGATTTCAATTTTTAATGTAGCTTTAAAAATTTTCAGTCATATCACGTCTGTAGTTAGGCAGTTTATAATGATGTCTAACACTGAGGCATCATGTTGCAAACATGTAGCATCATGTCCCACCCAGACACATTATCCTGACACCAGGCCAACTAGTCCTAACACTAACCTCTTAATGCTGATTGCCAAGCAAGGCAGCTGCTAGTACCATTTTTATGTCTTTGGTATCACTCTGCCATGGTTAGAACCTGTGACCTCCCACATCTAAGGCAGATGCTCTAACCACTTAGACCACTGGAGCAGTCATATGTTCTTTTGTATTTCTGCCTTTAATTTGTATGTTTCTGTTGTGGTGCAAGAAGGGGAATATTGTTTTGTTGCTTTCTGCATGTTAATATATCCAGTGCCTGATTATCCAATAGTCAGATTAGGCTCTGGCCTATGGGCCCATGCCTTTTAGGGACCATGTGGCAATGATCAAATAATATTGAATTGATTTGATTTTGGCATATTAGAAGATAATTTGCAGGGGGGACTGAGATTTTGACAGATAGGGGCATCCACAGGGTTTAATCTGTCACTGAATATATCCATGTTTATACATGGATCCAGAATTCGAGTAAAATTAAAAGCAATTTGATGAAGGCAATTAAATTGACCAGACATCTTTGTGCTCATGTAAATAATCAGATTTGATTTTCATGCCATTTTTTAAATAAAAATAAAAATTTGAAATTCTTTTCCTATGCTTTTTGTACCTAATCTATTTCACAGTTATTCAGAAAATTGATGACCTGAGCAAACGAAATGCAGGCTGTATGTTGCAAGTTTAATTGCCTAAGTTGATTATTGTGAAATTTAAGTAATTGATGCACTTTAATTTTATGTTTGTACTTGTAAATAAAACAACTTTTATTACAAAACTTTCTGAATGTAATTATTCTGAAACTGATTTATTCTTATAAATGAAATTTAGTCTGCATGTTCATTTATGCATGGCAATGACAACTGTATAAAACTCAGCTCAAAGTTTGCATGCTGATTTGTTTGTAAAGTACATTAGAATCATTGCAGTCAACCTACATTTTAAAACAAGCTATTATAATTACAATTGTACCAGGTAATTTAATATTTAGAGCAGAATTTAATTTTGTTTGGTCACACTACAGAAATATATATTATTATTTGATATGTCAAAAGTCCACTTGTATCAAATAATTATTTCATGCAAGATAAGACCACTTGCACATATAACATTATTTATACATATACAAGAAAACTTGCCTACACATATGTTAGGTAACATTGCTTACACATATGCAAGGAAAGAGTGCCTACACATACTAAGTAACATTACTTTCTGATGTGCAAGGAAAGATTGCCTATACATATGCTAGGTAACATTGTTTACACATATGCAAGGAAAGATTACCTACAGATATACTAAGTAACATTGCTTACACATGGACACATGCCTACACATATGCTAGTTAACATGGCTTACTAATGTGCAAGGAAAGATTACATAAACATTCAATAGGTAACATTGCTGACACATGTGCAAGGAAAGAATGCCTACACATATACTAGGTAACATTGCTTACACATGTGCAAGGAAAGAATGCTTACAAATATCCTAGGTAACATTGCTTACACATATGCAAAATAGCATTACTTACATATATTTCTGGATATAAAATTCCAGATCTATATGCAGCAAAATATGCTTGATATACCTATTCATCTACCAACTATTTAAATAACACACAACACATAGGTTCATTATAAATGTTATTGTCAATCCAACATAATGAGGGCAAATCCTGTCACAGCACACTGCACCAGCTGAGCTCTTTTTTTTCTTCCATAGGAATATCTCAGGAAGAGAGATTTGAGGGAGTTTGTAGGGTTGTCACGAGAGTGTCTGACACCTGTATATGGAGTCGCAAGAGGCTGATATGAGGTATATAGGGACAATAAGAACTGAAACTCTCTAAAGTCTGATCCAGAGGATTGCTATGATAACAAACATCAGCTGATTTTCCATACATGCACTGTAGGAATTGGCATTTTTTTTGTGTGCCAAAGGATTACCTCAGGAGGAGAGACTTGGATGACTTTGTAGGGTTGTGAAGAGTGTTTTTGACACCTCTATGTGGAGCCACAAGGGGCTGATAAGTATATAAGGACACTGATAAATGAAACTCAATAAGTATGATCCTGAGGATAGTAAACATTAGCCTATTTGGCAGTGGCCCTCCAGAACAGAGCTGGAATTGTATTTTATGCAAGAAATGTCCCAAATAACAACATGGTGGAAGGAAATGAGGCAGGTAGTTATTTATGCAAATAATTTAACAATTACATGCAACATTTATGCAGAAAGGAATGCATCTCTACAGGGATCCCAGTTGCTGTATGAATGATGCCATAACTGATGTGTCTGTACAGAGAAACAAAAGAAGACAAAGAGGGACACAGCAAAGGGCCAGAGAAGGATGAATTGTGTATTACTCAAACTACCTTTAATCAATTTAATTATGTAACACAGATTTCTTATTTATCTGAACAAAACAGTTGTAACAAGAATTAATTTTTACTTGAATTTCACTGTATATAACATTTATATTTTTGTCTTTTTCTGGATTTCAGTGCAGAAAGCTAGGACTTCTGGCTCCAGATGAGAGTCTTCCCCTCAACTGCCGCATAATCTATCAGCAGATGTGGGCCAATAATGGAGATGCCATCAGCCAACAGTATGCAGGGACAGTGGCTCTGAAGGTATGTATGTATGGATGAATGGATGGATGGACGGATGGAATAAAAATCTATCAAAAGTCCAAAGTATAGAGTATTTCTAATGAATTCCATTGGTGTTCCAAATCAAAAATAGATCTTCAATGTGCTGATGAGCCTTAAGTTTCAGTTGTGCAAATGTGCCAGCTATCTTGATGTGTCACAATGATATAATCCAAAATGTCCTATAATGAATTCACAATTATAACAAAGAAGTGAGCATTTTGTAATTCCAATAAATGATTTATATAAATAAGTTATGTTCTCTCAACCAAACACAACCAAAATTGATTCCTCTAAAACTGATGTTAAGATATTTGATTGGCAGTTCTGAAGTAAACACAATTTATGTATCTTTCCAACTAATGTTTGTCACAATAATCATTTCCTGAAATACTGAATGGAATTTTCCATCAAATTTTTAAATGATTTTAGGTATGCTTACTTAAATTTAATCAAGCTACCTGGAAAAGGGCAGGTAGACCATGGTTTTCCCAGGGCAATACCAATGTCCTAAGTTCAGATCCAACTAAATATGTTTACTTACAGATATGAATAATCATAACATATAATCTAAAATCATAGTCAAATATTGCTGTAGCTATGTAATATGTTGTCTATAAAAAAAGGCATTAGTTATGTAGGTCTAAGTCTTATCCTTACTTATGGATAAAAATCAATCATACAAACACAAATGATTAGATAGATAGATAGATAGATACATACATACATACATACATACATACATACATACATACATACATACATACATACATACATACATACATACATACATACATACATACATACATACATACATACATACATACATACATACATACATACATACATACATACATACATACATACATACATACATACATACATACATACATACATATATAGATAGAATCATACAAACAGAAATGATTACATAGATGGACGGATGGATGGATGGAGATGGATGGATGGATGGATGGAGATGGATGGTTGGATGGAGAAGGATGGATTAATTGATGGATGGATGGATGGATGGATGGATGGATGGATGGATGGATGGATGGATGGATGGATGGATGGATGGATGGATGGATGGATGGATGGATGGATGGATGGATGGATGGATGGATGGATGGATGGATGGATGGATGGATGGATGGATGGATGGGTGGGTGGATGGATGGATGGGTGGGTGGTTCAGTAGTTTGTCAAAAAATCAAGCTGCATAGCAAATTTTTTTGAAATCCAATGCTAATTTATGCAATTATTGCATGGAAAAATGGATAGTTCTGGCAATTACTCTATATCTCTTCTAAATGATGATGTAGAAGTTGACAATGGAACTCATCCAAGGCTTCACCATTATCAAGTTGAATACTAAATTGGGATGTTAATCTAATGATAATTATGGGAGTTATTACATGGAAACAAAAGTGGATGGGTTTGAAAATCAAGGTTATAATTCTTCTAAGCAATGATGCAGAATGCTGACAATCCAATTCTTACAAGGTCTCATCAGTATCAAAGAAACCAAATTTATATATAATTTGATATATAAAAATTAAGGAAGTTACTGTGTAATAACAATGATGAAAACAAATTTGATTGAATTATAATAATTATTAACAGAGTTGCCATGTGATAACAATGATGTAGAATATTGACACATTCAACCAAATCCTTATCAATATTAAACTGCATACCAAATTTGGTTGAAATGTAATAATAATTAAATTTTTACTGTGCAGAAATTAGAGTGGGTCAGGATGACAATCAGGGGTCACATTGTGGGATTTAATGGTAAGGAACCTCTATAATACACTCATTGGAGAAAGTGACCACTGTATATTGTGTAATTTATTAATGAGGTATCTCTTTAATACCTTCATTGGGAAAAGAGACCACTGTATATTTTGGAGAAGAAAAAAATCTGTATTCTTTGGGATTTACTAGTGAGAGATCTCTATAATAGCTTTATTGAAAAAAGACACAGCAGTTTACTGTAGGATTTTATGGCACGGGACCTCTTAAATGCCTTCGTTGGGAAAATTTACCGCTGTATACTGTGGGACTTAATAGTGAGGGATTTCTGTAAAAACCTCATTGGGAAAATAGGCCACATTATACTATGGGATTTAATAATGAGATATCTCTCTAATAACCTCACTGGAAAAAAATCCAGCAGATTTAGAATGTTTTAGTATATTGCTAATAGTATATTGTTTGGATATAACTTCATTGCCATTGTAATTGTAGATTTTTTTTCTATACATAGAGTCATATTACATGCTATACAAGAGTGTCAAATATCCTTCAAAGAAATTGCCACTTTATAATGTGATGCTGGTACATTATTATAATACCATATTTATCACTTATTGTATGACCCAGATTTCTAATGCATAGAAAAAAGGGTCAATGTTCTTTTTTTTGTCCCCTGCACTTTTTTTTGTTCATTGTACTTTTGTTATCACACAGAAAGTCCCTTAGTTTTTTATCAAATTACAACCAGATTTAGTAAACTGCTTGACATTGATGGGATCTTAAAGAAGTTCAGTTGTCAGCATTTTGTGTTGTAGTTCCTGAGAGATATGACTCCTTATTTTTGTAACTGAAGTAATTTAATTTCTGCATAGTAAATCCCTTAATTATGATTAAATTTCAATGGACATATGTTAATATTGATGAAGATATGGTTGAATTTGTCAGCATTCTGTGACATTGTTATCACACAGTAACTCTCTTAATAATTACTATAATTCATTCAAATCTGGTGCTATCATTGTTATCACTCAGTAACTTCCTTTATTATTATAGTTCAATCAAATTTGGTATTATCATTGTTATCACATAGTAACTCCCTTAATAATTATTATATGTCAATCAAATTTGGTGTCATCATTGTAATCACACAGTAACTCCATTATTAATTATTATAATACAATCAAAATCAGACTCCCTCCCTTTGTCTCCATGCAACAACTCCTTTAATTATCATTGAATTAGCATCCTAATTTGGTATACAGCTTGGTACTGTTGAGGCCTTCACTGAATTCCATTGTCAGACTTCCACATCATCATTTTGATGCCAGACCCATCCATTATCCATTCCATAATTCCATAAATTAGCATTGAATTTCAAACAA
>JAEAOA010001266.1:2255000-2377500 GCA_016746295.1 Potamilus streckersoni
TGTATTATTAAGTATGGTGTTCTCTTATGAGAATCCCTAACAAAGAGCCCTGCTTCTAATAGATTCTTGCAATGGAAACCTCTGCAACTTGTGTATAACTAATGCATTATTTTCGTTATTTTCCTTTTTGGTTATATCCTTTATCTCTGAAAATGGGACATAAAGAATGCTGCTTCTTATGATGATCATAATTTCCATTAATGCGAAAATCAAAAGAGTTGAGTGAGACTGGTTGCTGCATGGAGCAAAAAAAAAATAAATAAAATAAATAAATAAAAAAACAGGTTAAAGTCATTAGGGAAATGTATGCTTCAAAATGTTTTAAAAAATTGCTTTTAATGAATCTTTAATACAAATGCTCTTTATATTACAAAAAAGCACGAACATCAATAATAATAATAATAATAATAATAATAATAATAATAATAATAATAATAATAATAATAATAATAATAATAATAATAATAATAATAATAATAATAAAAAATCAATAAGAACCGTCTCTTTTGCGGATTTTAAAAAAGTACTTTTCTATTGAATGTTAGGGTTTTTATATTTTCATTTTCATTTGTATGTTTATGCAGATATACCATGGGCTGGATGAGGAGGTCCAAACTTTGTGCAGAAGTGCATTGGACAGAATTAACAGAGCCGTTTTAAAAAGTTTGGGAACTCTAGGTACAAACTCTAACCTTAAAAGTAATCAGAATTGCGCCTCAGTCTCTCAGACTTAGATATAGAGTACTGCATTGCATTTACATATGCATGTATGTCATTTTGTTAATTTATTAATATAGTAATAAACTGTTAATTCAACCGATACCGAAATGTTGTTTTTGGGCTGCCGCGTTGACCTTTGCTGCGCGGGCCCTAGGGACGTGCCTCGCGTGCTTATGCCATAAAACGGCTCTGAGGATGAAACTGTCCAAGGTTTATGCAGAAGTATAATGGGCAGGATTATGATATCCAATGTTTGTGCAGAAGTGCAGTGGACAGGATGAGAAGATTCGTGGTTTATTCAGAGGCACAATGGACAGGATGAAGAGGTTAAGGTTTAAGCAGAAGCACAATGGACAGGATGAAGAGATTAAGGTTTAAGCAGAAGCACAATGGACAGGATGAAGAGATTAAGGTTTAAGCAGAAGCACAATGGACAGGATGAAGAGATTCAAGGTTTAAGCAGAAGCACAATGGACAGGATGAAAAGATTAAGGTTTAAGCAGAAGCACAATGGACAGGATGAAGAGATTCAAGGTTTATGCAGAAGCACATTGGACAGGATGAGGAGGTCCATATTACAGTCAAAATTCGTTTCAGTAGCTTTTAGTTTATATTGTATCTGATGATTCTCATTTTGATCTACTTGTTATCTGGCATTTTAGTGAAAAAGAAACAAAATATATACTAAATATATACTTAGTTCGTTATTCATAGCATTGTTGTTGCTGTTGTTTTTATTGTGGAGATGTTTCATAACCAAATGACAGTGCCTCATCGTAGAGATGTTGTATCCAAATGAATGTGTCTCATTATAGAAATATCTTATATCTAAATGATCGTGTCTCATTGTAGATCCTTTTTATATCCCAATGAATGTGTCTCATGTGTTTGCCAATAGGCAGTGAAGATCTTTATATGTCCGTTGTAGAATGGACAGTTTTCAGCATGCGTTAAATCGACACAGACCATATTGAAAATCTTCAGAACAGAAGAGCAAAGACAGTACAAGTGCATGAATCGGGAATTTCATTTTTACAGAATATTAAATTAATAACAATGTAAACGTTTCTTACCTATACACATATACAATGTTCTATCGGTTAGTTATCAATTGAATTAAGTTAATTTATAACACACACAACATATATATATATATATATATATATATATATATATAT
The DNA here is from genome assembly GCA_016746295.1 of Potamilus streckersoni. Taxonomy (NCBI): domain Eukaryota; kingdom Metazoa; phylum Mollusca; class Bivalvia; order Unionida; family Unionidae; genus Potamilus; species Potamilus streckersoni. The sequence goes on from JAEAOA010001266.1 coordinate 2,256,899, forward strand.
ATATATATATATATATATATATATATATGTGTGTGTGTGTGTGTCTGTGTGTGTGTTATTCATTCTTATAAGAAATATTCCATGAAACTTTTAGTCTTTCCAAAGTGATTATATTTTAATGAGGCTGAAATTGTTAAGGAGCATATTTTTGCAAGTGAAACTATTTATCCATCCATCCTATCTATCTATCTATCTATCTATCTATCTATCTATCTATCTATCTATCTATCTATCTATCTATCTATCTATCTATCTATCTATCTATCTATCTATCTATCTGTCTATCTATCTATCTATCTATCTATCTATCTATCTATCTATCTATATATATATATATATATATATATATATATATATATATATATATATATATATATATATATATATATATATATATATATATATATATATATATATATGCCAACCTACCTCTCTTTCTAACCACTCTGGTGGTCCAGTGGTTAGAGAGTCCGCCTCGGATGCAAGAGGTCGTGGGTTCAGTCCTCAGACGAGTAACGCTAAAGACTTACATAATTGTACTAACAGCTTTCTCACTTGGCACTCAGCGTTAAGAGGTTAGTGTTAGGACTGGTTGGCCTGGTGTCAGGATAATATGACTGGGTAGGACATAATCCTACACGTCTGCGGCTTGATGCCCCCGTGTTAGACATTACTATAAACTTGTCACACTGCAGACATTGTAGCGATACGACTGACAAAATTGTTAAAGCTACGTTAAAAATTTTAATCACATTAAATCACCTCTCTATCTATGTATCTGTCTTGATGTCTGATCAATATATCTGATTTTCTGTTTGTCTATATTACATTTGTAAACGTCATATAAATAACAAATTAAAATATATTAACGGTACTGATTAAATTACCGAGCACACTAATAAAAAACCATCGAAAAGTCTAATAGCTACAATATTTACATGGTTTCTAACATTAAGGTGCTATGAGCAGACAATTTAAAAATTGCTCATCATATGTACTTTTCAGCGGTCGCACTTTAGATATAATTGTATATGATGTGGCCTTTTCCAACAATTACGAGTTTTCCATTGATGAACTCATTTGTTTTCTTTGGAACACCCCTCTTTATTTCAAGTCATATCTCTGATAAAGACTTGTCATTAGTTGTATGTGGGTATATGGGGCCATACAGGAAAAAATATTACCCCACTGGATTGCATGCGAGAGGGAGACGTTATGGGGTCACACTGGCAAATATAGGTTCAAAGGGTCTGGTATAAAACTGACGATCCCATTGGATTCCTTTTCTGGACAGGATGTAGCTGAGCTTGAAATGACTTTATCCAATTGTTACGTTATGGGTCGTATTGCCAATGATGGCATTGGGCAAACGTTTTGTCAGCTGTCCGTGGAAACAAATTGATCTTAGATGACAGTCTGGAGACGATGGTGATGGTTTTCACATTCACTTTTCGTAAAATATATGTTGGGTTTCCTACCTCACGCTGTCGTCAGGATTCCTATTGTCGTTTGGTGCTCTTTAGCAATTGTAAGCATCGTCATTATCTATTTACCCTAAGTGGTTGAACTTTACCAGCGTGTCAGGTTTGGATTCCACAGAGGCATACAGATGTGTTCTGGACTTCTGTTCCGGAGGTCAAGAGAGTTTCCCGTAGAGTAATGTAAGGTTTCTGCTTACTAGTGTGTTATTTAAGTATAAAATCACCTTTGCCGAATCATGAATACACGAAATTGGTGACGGAGGCCATTATGATATCTTCCGATAGTTTGATGATATCCGCTTTAAGAGCCTTGAATTTCAGGTACAAGTGACAGTTATTCAGATCTATGTAATCTTCAGTTTGTTTCTTCGAAGGGTCCTGTGTTTGACGCAGATGATACAGGATGAAATTCTACCCATTGCACTTCGCAAGAATCTCAGCGCATCATTTACTTTATCTCAGTACGTGATAAATAATATCCAATTCTTTGACAACTACTGTTCTTCTTTACATATTTGTTTTCTGAATGTGTTTATGATATCTGAGTGGGTTTCCACTTATCTTTATTATGCATCATTGACGTACAGTAAAAGTAATCTCTTGGGCTGAACAGTAAACCGAATTTACTGTTTGAGGCAACATATCTTTTTCCGTGCTCTAATTGTAGCTACTGCTTTAGGACTTTGTCGATGAATACGTACTAAAGAAATTATTTTCCTTGCGTTAACACTATGTCTTTGAAAGCATGGAATCCGCGAGTTACCATATGTTTTAAGATGAGAATTAATAGGAAAAAAATCACTTTGACATATTTCTTAAACCATATCCTCCTAAAACTCGTTATGGAGTGGATCCTTGGTACTCCGTGGTTACTTGTTTTCGGCGGATATCATTTCCAACGAATTTTCAGGGGTTTTATTAGTCGATGTTTTTCCAACTGTTTTTCGATCGATATGTTTTGATATCTTACACGTTACCTTCTTTCCTAGTCACTCGTTGTAACTCGGGCAAGTAAAAAGTTCATTTTATCACTTCATTATTAATATCTTCCAGTTTATAGTTTTATTTACCAATGGGAACCAGACTCCCATATTTAAACTTGTTTTCTTCGACTATGCATGTTCAAAACATTAGCTTTGTCCAAACAAACGGTACCCACAAATATACTTGCACAATAGCGCACAAGATGGTGTTTTATATTTGTAATTTAATTACTCGTGGGTTGTGATGTATCGAATTTTGAAAACTCTTAGAAGCTTTGTTTAAAGGAATTGTATCAAAGTCAACTTAATTAAAGTAGAAAGGGCTAGAGAGAGATGATTATTTTAATTTCATCTCTGAACATCAAAAGGGAATTCGTTCTAACCGACGTAACATGACCGAGTCAGATGCTCTGGTAAAAGAGAATGACATAAGACCCTTTCCCAAAAATCGACCGGGTAAAGGGCGGGAGCTGGCTATAGATGATTGTTCAAAGTAATATTAATTACGGCATGATTAGTTGTTTAGTTGTCTTAACAATCCAAAACTTCTACGGAACAGGTTTAGGAAACAGTCTATTCCGATTGGTTAATATGGATTTATGGGCGTAACTCTGTAAGAAATTCAAGGTTTTACTTTAGGAAAATTCTCCTGTCCTAAATATTTCGCGAGGAAAGTTAATCGAGACTCCGGGAGAGCGTGTAAGACGTTATCTCGTGATTTGGCAGTAAAGCGGGAGTTTTGTCTCAGCGAAGTAGACAAACTCTACATTTGAGTTCATAACAAGTACGTTTTTGTTATTGAGTAAGGGGCCAGATAGTTGTCTCAGTTAGAAGACGGACTATAAGTGAGGTTCGTGGAAACGAATAAAGAAAACGGCAAAACGAAACAGCTTTCCTGGATTCACATGAGAAATCCCTGAACAATCACAGGACCAGAACAAATTCTAAGCCGAAATCTAAGTCCAGAGACGATTGTCAAATCAGAGTTCGACAGACAAGAGTGCAAGACCAAACAGCTAGACAAAGATCGGCAGAGCAGGGACGAACGGAAGTTTTGATGTCCGCATAAAATAGGTGATGAAGTCTCTCATCGTTGCACTCAAAGGTCACATCTCATTGGCAATGAAGATAGTATATTAACTTTGAAAGTAATTTTACATTTAAAGAAATTTGCATTGTCTTTTTATTTGAGTACATGTTAGTACCATTTTCCTTCTTTTGTAACCAAGTCATTGATTTCTTTTCATTTTAAATTCTGTTCATAAACTGATTAAAATTTATATTTGTTCATTGAAAGGGGGCTCGTTGTGTTATTTCTTCAATATACTTGTTCAGTGATCTGCATTCTTCTTTCTATCTATCCACACTGGGTAAATTACACCGCGGAGGTCATTCCCTAGCAACGAACCGTAGTGAAAAAGGTTGGTGTGTTTTGAACGCCGCAAATTTGTCACATGGGTTAGTTTAATTTGTTTTTAATTTCCTTACATGGGGTGCTTGAAGAATCGGCCAAATGGGAAATATAACAGACAGTTCATATGAATTTAAGGTATTGGTAGGCTAAGCAGAAGACGTAATAGTAAAATAATTGGGAAGCATTCGTATGATAAAACCTGATTATGACGTGTATTCATCAGCCCAACATACCGTAGGCTTTAAACAAGCGATATCAATATCCTGATTATCTGTTGTGGGCAAAAATTGCAGTTCGATTAATTGAATAATCGCAAGGTGATTTATATTTTCATCAAATAATTGAAATCTCTGTCTCTCATTTTCAAACATCCAACCTTTTAATAGCCAAGACGTGTTCGTATGTTTCCTCTAACATTTCCGTAATGAGCACTCTTGTTTGCCAATATAAAAAAACAAATTTATCACAAACTGCATCTTCGTTGGAGATTCTAGGTTTTAGAAAGACATAGTTACTGGTATAGCTTATGATTGCGGGATTTTAGGAGAAAAAATACATAATTTCATTCGTTTCGCGAGCACGTACATCAGGCCAATTTTATATAATATAATTGGGAATAAATCTTTTGCATTTTTGACACATTTCTAGGGTGAAATGTGCACGCATCGTCCTTAAACAGGAAATTGGTATATTTAATTGGCAATTTTCGTTAGAAACTCTTCTATTGTACAGGAAGAAGCGTGTTTCTGCAAGTGTGCACAAAGCCACTGCATCAGATGGCTTAGCAGCATAAGAAATATCTTTGGTGGTCCTTGCTCCATTAGATGCAGATATCTTTGAGATCAAAGAATAACCTTATCCATATGGTCAACAGTAATCTCTTTCTGTCTGACATTTACAGGCTCTGAAAAATGCATCGTTGTGTATATCCCTATCTGGTCTGTGAAATGATTGGCATTTAGTATTGTATTGACCCTCATTTTGGTATTATATTTTCCTTTTGATTAACATGAGCGTCTGTTCAGCAGAAAATACACGAAAATGCAACACATTTCCTGTATTCTGGTGGATGTAAGATGTTATATTTGATAAAATCCCAATTGTAGTAGTTGGTTAAACCCAGTACTTATAACAAAAGCATATACCGGTCACATTTCATATGTTATAGTCTTTTTGTGTAAATTAGTAACTGATCACATTTCATACGTTATAATTGGCTTGTTTAAATTTGTTGCGTTAATTATCATATCCATTGGTAATCGTGTATAACTTGCATGAAAATTGAAGCACAATGTGGCCTTATTTAGCCTTAGTTTTATTTGATTTTGCTGACTTTCCCAAAACTGAATAAATGTTTTCGTTTAATCTCCTACGCGCGGCTGTTGATCTTTATTCGGAATGCCCCTGAAATGTTTGACAACCACCAATTTGATCCTTTTAAAATAATTTCTCATATCAATTAATGTTGGCCCCCATCAATTTCTCGAACGCCATAGACTGATAAAGCAGTATCGGTTACGATTAAATAGGTCTATTAAATCCTATGAATTAGATCCTCTGCCATATAACTCCCATTAACTTAATATTGACTGAAGTATTTAAATCGGGGAAACACGAGAAGGGCGTCGCGATTCCACGCCTTTCATAGTTAAACGTTATCTTGAGCGAGAAAAGGGAAATGATTTGCGAAAGGGGCATAGATTCAAGATTACAAATTTAAAGGGCGATAATCGAGTATTTTTATAGAGACATAAATGTATCGAGGCAGGAATACGCTATCTAAGTTTCCGTTGTGAAGGTGGGCAAGACAAAATATAACCATTCAATGCACACGCCATCAAATTATTTTTTGTGTGCTTTTTTATCAATAATATTTTAAGTGAAGCTGACAATGTCTTTACGGACCAAGGTCGTACAATCCTCACATGAGCAGTTCTCTTGTTACCCGCATCCAAAAGAGCATTTCATTTGTTACCCATATCCCAAAGTGCATTGCAATTGTTACCCACATCCAGCTATGTTGACATGATTTCAATAATCGAATGCATGTGCTTAAGTTTTATCAAGTAATCCGTCACCTTTACTAAAAAGAAAACTGTTACTAGCTGCAAACTCCAAGCTATTTCTCATTAAGCAGATAGTTTTGAGCAAACATTACTTGGTTTACTGTGAAGAATCAACAAAGGTTTTGGAAAGACTGTGTGAAAGCTGTGCATTGAACTCATGTTACAGTTAGAGCAATTAAACGTGTTTGCATGGACATTCATGAGAAATGTACATTTTGTTCTTTACTTGTTGTATTCTGGTGTTTTAGTTTCTTACATTGGTAATTTAACAAAATATAAAATCTTGTCAATTCTAAAGATCAAATTAAATTAAAAAATGTAATATGGATCTATTCATTAAATTTCACAACTGGAAACTTGACTGAAAAAATAGAAACACTGTTGTTTTATCGTAAACTTTGGAAAGAGCGACAGCACATGGTTATCGTCTCCAAGAATTAAATGTCCTAAATCAAACATTTTCGGTTCAATCTGGACAGTGACAATACATCTTGGAGTCTTATAAAAAGGATAAGAAAACCCACTCTAATAATTTGAAATCAATCATATCAATGAAAGACATTATATATGTTGATAGATAGATAGATAGAGATGAATTATAAATATACACCAAACAGAACAGAAAGTGGTACCTCTGGATTCTATAGAAGAATGTTTGATAATAGTAGGCAGAATTAATATTTTGATACAAATAATTATATCATAAAGGCTAGAAAATTTGTGATTCGTACTCTACGGCACCCATCGCCTTGCCTGCACACACCAGCCCATATTCCGTCACGACTAAGCACTCATCACCAATAAATGATGCGACTGAATCGGTGTTATATGCACTCATGTGTAGCAGACACACTCGCATGACGACCTGGTAATTAATTCTTATCTATCTACAGTCATCCCGGATTCCTTTGAAAAAGATCAAGGTATATAGGATTAGTTATAGAGAATTATAACTATATACTGTTTCACAAATGTCTAACGCTGAATCTAAGATTTGTAAAGTATTGTTAAAAAGGTATAGTCGAAGAATAATTTGGAAATGTTTTCACAAGTGCTGCCCGTTTAGTGAGTAAAAGACAAATGTGAGTAAATTATGTGTCCAAATAAAGATTATTTTCAATGAATATTGTTTTCGATAATGATTGTTTTCAATGAAGGTTGTTTTCAATGACAGATTGTTAACACTGAAAATTGTATTCTGAAGATTCTTTTCGATGAAGACTATTTTCGATGAAGATTGTTCTCAATAAAGATTGATTCCAAAATATTGTTTTCAATGAAAACTGTTTTCAATGAAGATTATTTTCGATGAAGATACCTTATGATTTTTGAGAATATTAAGTGCAATTTTAAGGAAATTGAGACCAAATCTGAGTACAGAAATTGTGGACAGTTTCTTTGTGGGGTCAAACATAAGCGGTGGGGGTAAATGTATGTGCCTTCATTTTGCGTTCTACAATGTTGAATAGTATTGATCTAAGCTGATGACAGATGTAGAGCTGCCAAAATAGTAGATAGTTGTCATCAGAGAGTATTTCCAAAATAAGGTACATACAACACAGAGGTAGATCATTTAGAAAGATCAGAAAAAGTATATGTCAAAAAAATGTTCTTTCTACCGCTAATGAGTGTTTTTCAATACTGTCATTCCGAGTGCTTTATATTTAGTAAGACTTGAGGAAAGAGTGTGTAATAGTTATATATGAATAGATTGTAAACTACTTCAAATGAATATCATGATCAACAATATCAAAGACGTTTTGAAATTTATAAAAGACAACCTCTTTGAATTTTACCTGTGTTAATACTAGATGATTGTTATTTCAGTTAGGGCAGCTTGACAGGAATGATTTGTGACTCAATTTCGAGCGAGATTGCTGCATAAGATTATATTTATCGAGACAACTAAATAGGTGGATAGAAAAATGTTTCTCAGTTATCAATTAAATGACGAGCAGGATAAGTATACGTCTGCAATTTGATGGGTCATTCTTGGGTCAGCCTCGATGAATAGGAAACACTTTTTCTTGCTATAAAGCACCAGGGAATACACCAGATTAACGACAACTATTTTAAAGATCGATGAGACAATTGGCTATAATATGTGCAATAAGATTTGATATATTATAAACAAATTACATCTGACGCAGGGTTTTTTTTTTCGGAACAAGACAAACGAATGGGACGAACTTCATTAATATAGAATTAGGGTGAACCAAATTCAATACCAGACGGTTTTCAGTCTGCTACAAAAGCAGACAAGAACAAAATTATCATGTGTATTGGAAATAACTTTTAACATTCAGGCCATTGGTGATACATACAAAAAATATTCATCCTATTTGCGAATATTCATATTGATTTTTAAAGTTTCGTTATGTACAGTTACTTCGTCTAGGACAAAGAAAGAATCTACTGGCTTTGTATCCACACACATGCAAAATCTATTAGATCCAAGTTTTCACGAATATTAGAATTCGGTCCGATCTGAAATTTGGGATCCCTACTAATATAGAATTTATAAAAACATACATGCACATAGAAATCAACACGATGAACATGTAGTGTTACCCATTCCAGAGATTGCACTACCGGTTGTGACTGTAACGCCTGGAGTATTCGTAGATGACAAAAGGCTTGGTAATTACAAATGCTAGGGTAACTAAGGAACACTAAGCAACGGGATGACAACAAAGAAGTACTATAGGGCATTAATATTTGGTCAACTACTAGGCGAGTACACGAACACTACCTGAGATGCAAAATATAAATTATCTCAAGACAGATTCATATGAAAACAACTTGCAATACGATAAGTAAAACAAAATTCATTTTACTCTATCAGCTAAAGAGAGATTTTGAAAGGAGAACCATAAGAGAGAAAAAAAGAGTCCGTCGCTAAATACCAACGATGTAAAGACGATAATAGTTTGTTTTGATTAAGTTAATTAGTTTTGAACATGTTTATGGAATAAGTACCTTGGTTGGATTTTGCATCACTTACACAAAATATCTAAATCATTTCTCTTGCAGTTTCGGAAACTTTACTTTAGCCATAGAATGCTAAGAAAGCACCTGAACATCAGACGTAAATCATTCTTAATTTCTGAACAAGTCAAGGCATACGTTTATTAATCTTAAATGCTGGGGAAAAGAAATATTTTCGCGAATTTAATTTTCCGAAACTCCCGGAATAAATGAATTTCCTAGAGATAAAGGACCTGTTCATAAATTGATGAACGCCAAGGTCTTAAAGAGATTACTCATAATCTGAAAAAATGACACGATTATTGAAACACTTCGGACACAATTGCCCATCATTTCACTTGCACGAAGATAACAAAGCATTCCGTTTAAAACTTATTATGTCATCCGTCATGGAAATTGATATATCTAATAACTAGCCCATCATTGATTTTTACCCCAAAAAGATTATTAAACACTTAGCACTGTTATGACTCAAAATGAAAACAGAACACGCAACATATGTTTTCTCCTCCTCCTTAGACATTTATCATGTAGCAAGAATTGCACCAAAATATTTTGTGCATGAAATCCAATAAACAATTGCCTTCGTATTCATGGTCAGTTACAGACTTGGAGAGAAGACGTAATAATAGATGGCATCTTCAACTCAGGTAGCTAAAAATATTCAACGGCAACCACAACTCGCATTGCAGTTTACATTTCTCTGCACACAGATGACGGGAGTGAAAATTGTTCTCATTTTTCTTTGAAAAGTCGTATCTCCTGATCCACTACGACGTCCATCTAACTGACATTTCATTCCTCCTCGATACACTATACACAGGGACCAAAGCAAACAAGAAAAAAAAAAACAGTTTCAAGAAAAGAGGCGAGTATATTTTGGTCATAAGTACTGCTTTCGCATACTGAATCAATATAGATGATGCAATGCTTATGTGTTATTTATATGTATGTATGTATGTATGTATGTATGTATGTATGTATGTATGTATGTATGTATGTATGTATGTATGTATGTATGTATGTATGTATGTATGTATGTATGTATGTATGTATGTATGTATGTATGTATGTATGTATGTATGTATGTATGTATGTATGTATGTATCGAAAGTTAAGGTATATGGTATTGTTGTCAGAAGAAGTGACAACATTTCTTAATTGTTTTCAGAACAAAATTATATCTCTTGTCTTTTCTTTCGCCATTTTGGTTCCTCTAAGGAGAAACTGAGCTATTGACAGCCATAAGATGGTTATTAAACTGCTATCGACACGCACTTAAGTTTGACAGTGGTTTGTTAAAAAATTCAAAATGGTAGAATAATACATTACAGCGAAATATTACCTCTTGAACATATATTAAAAATATATTTGCACAAAGTCGATGTATTATGCGTATTTGCGCCTTTCACTAACATGAAATGAGTACGAAAAACAGTCGAGTACATAACAAGACGCTGTGTTTGAACTTGTTTGACTGAGGGATAAACAGCTAACAGTTCTACTAAATTCCTGACGGAAAATCGATTCGCAAATGAGTTTGGCGTTATTAAGCGTGAAAATTTCTTCTAAGCTGTCGACAGCCAGATGCAGCTTCTGTTTTGCCTGCCAGAAACATACGCTTGATACTGGTGTCCTTGAATGATATAAAAACTATATTCAAATTTCGAACATTAGTTACGTTTCTTAAGTAAATATTAAAAATATTTTTGTGATTTTATTAACAGCGTTAACTATATTAAAAAATGAATACTTTTTAAACTTTTATTACACCAGTTACAGTTTTCATGTAAATTACTTCCTTTATTTCTAAGGCTAAAAAAATAATGTTAAAACACCATAATTTACATTTTTACATACATTACTTTCTTCAATTAGCAAAAAAAAATAATAAAAAACGGTAACAAAATAGAGCAAATAAATATCAACTGTAAACCAATGTATGACTCCTACATCACTGTCTGGGACTAGGATGTGAGTACGGGATGGGGGAATACATAATGACAAACGCAAAATTTACCACGGCACATATTGGAAGTACCTCTCGTATTATTATAACGCTGGAAAAGGCAAAACTCAAATTATTTAATTGTATTTTCAAAATGAACAAAGAAATTTCGAGACAATTTTTCTGTCCTCTTTCGAACATTGTCTATAAGAATCCTTCCTAGACAATTATGTATAAACATTGTATTTTCCTTTTTCCCGATTTTTTTCTTTGCCAAGCTTTCGATTTATTATATTACTGATTTATCTATTAAAACATATTGACCATCAGCCCGTCATTTTTTTATTGACAAAAAAAGATCAATGTAACAATCTTTCTAAGACTGCTTGTACAAGTCATTTCCATGACGACAATCCGCTACGCTCTGTTTATCACCCGTGGCTGCTGCAACAATCTCGATCAATTTTGAAAGAAATTTTGATTGTTTCAATCAAACAGAAAGAAAGATCATGTTGGCTCACAAAGGCATTAAAATTTTATTTTTTCTTTACGTGATTGGTTAGACAGTATTTGTGAATATTTCTGAGAAACGATGAAAATTTCGGACAGGCAGCCACGGATGATACATAAGCGTAAATGATAATCTCGCATGATTTGTGACAATTCATTCTTTTCTGCCATTTTGGACGAGCTGATTTACTATGCAGTGGATATTTCTAAATTTTCATTTGGAAATGCTGTAAATTTATTGAAGAGACTGGCATCGATATCAATGTAATGCTCAGAAAACTACAGCTGAGAAACCCAAAATACAATGCTACCATTTCAACCATTGTGTTCACAGCCAGTTTCCATATTGCTGATTTTATTCCTTATATAAACATTTTTTTTCTTTCTTAAAAAAACAACAAACAATTGGCATTCTATCCCCAATAATTCACATGTGACGTTTTCAGGATCATTTTACTCTTCTTGCTTTGTTTTAATTTGACTAAATTTTTTTTATCTGTAGATATGAAAGGAAAAAGAAGCCAATGTTAAATTACGCTCAAAATAATTTATGTCTATTTAGGGTACAGTCATAGTCTACGACTGAATGTACCAAGCCTTTGAAACCATATATTATTACCCGAGTTGACCTTATAAAATCCTCCTCACACAAGTAAAATCAGGTGACTCTTTGAAAGCCTTATTACACAGCTATTTAATTTCGCTAATTAATTAAATAATATGTGCAGTGATATCAGAACATACATGGAAGTTAGGAAATTTGTGTCAGTTGATGGTTATCGGTATGATATCTTCAGGAAGACATATACTTGATCAGGTTTCGGGGGAAAAGAAGTGTTATTGATAAATCTGGCTAGAGTGAAATGTACATCGAGATTTATGTTTATGATTAAAAAGACCGGAAGAAAAGACTTGTAAATTTAAAAGAAGGCTGCTTCATGTGATCCACCTCTTATCTGTAAAAGATAAATCAACCCTGTAGCATCGTACAGATCAAATTTCCATATATACAACCATACAATTATATAATTAAATGTACAGTATAAGCCGTCAACCAGTGCAAATAGAGGACCATACAAGAAAGGGCCCTTTCAGAGTACGTTGAGGCAAAGCCTGGACTTGAAATGTCTGTCTGTAAGCCAACTGAATATTAGTAAGGTTTCCTTTAAAGAATTGCTCAATAACTTAGCATGTAGCAAAATTATCAACAAGTAATTTACATTGGTACACAAATTTATTTTGAACATGTTTATATATCTAGTGTGCCACCACAATAAACACATGCTAACTCTCCTAAACGAAGAAATATTGATTTTCGTTGTCGTGTGAACTATGGCAACGTCACGCGGTATTTGTTTGAAAATTAGATAAATATATCTAGGTTCTTATTTCATGCAGAAAGATCCTTTGTGATTATTAATATTGAACTATAGAGGAATATAATGCTTTCTAAATATCTTATAATACAAATCTACGTGCGAATTTTTGCATAATATTCAATTGGCTAATATTCTTAAATAATTATAGTGGGTTGTAAAACTATTGAAGTTTATTCGCAGAGCTGGAATTGTCTTTTTCTCTCTTACATCACTATGCTAAACAGGATCACATCCAAGAGGGTATTAATCAAAATTCTTGTTTCTTCTTGATTCACAATGCTAAGAGAGTTACAGTTGGAATTGTTCTATATTTTTGCCTTATTTTCATAATGCTAAGCTAAGCTGAATTTGCGGCGAACAAAGACATAATTATCGTCAAGTATAACAAAGCCACCGTAAATATTGTATCGTTGTACCGTTTGTAACTAACCTGAAGAAATGCACCTGTTAAATAATGTGTGATAACGTATTTAGGAATACATTAAGACTCTAACATTTTGTCTTTTTGTCCTAAAGAAGTCCAGTTTTGATTTTTGCCTACAAATATATCGTATCTATTAAAGTATTCATATAATGAATATATAATGAAAGATGCCTTTCTGCATAAATTTTAACTCCATTACCTGAAAATGTTTAATTGATTAACTAAACGTGTCTTATTTTATACTTTTTATCTGCTGCTCAAATGGTTGGCCAATGAACCAGCTTTAACGATCCTAAGTAAGAGGCCTTTAAGCCTCTATATTTAATAAAACTGTCTACACTATTGTCACGAATCTACGGTCACAAACTTAGGTAACGGAAAAGAAGTAAAACCAACAAGTTTTGTAAAACTTAACAAACAATTTAATTATCAAATTGATAAATGAAAAAGGCGAGAGGAGCCTACATAATAATGAAGTGAATCCAAATTAGTCCTTTTAAAGTGTCTATGAAAGTTTTAAACAAATTCAAAGGATATTATAATTTTCAATACCGGAAATGTAATGGTCCTCCAAAGAATTATTTTTCCTCTCGAAAACTATCTAAGTACAATATAAAACACGTCTGTCTGTATGTGAGTATCAATTAAAGTCAGTTATGTAAAAATTAAAGCAGAGTAAACTGAACAAAAACAAAATTAAATTATTTAAGTTTCCTGTTGAAGAACACTTAAAGGTCATGACGATTTCTCCATGAGATTTTGTTAATGACTTCAATGACATACGTCTACGAACTAAAATTTCGTTCATCAATCTGTTGTGAATAGTCCACCATAAATTTGATATAACTGTGCATGCCTTCGACATACAAATACTGCAATGTTTAAAAAGGTTGGTAATTTCGTTATCCATACAGTACTGATGTACTGAAACATATACTATCCAGAACTTCTTTTTTATTATGTGCAAGTTATGTTTCTTGGAACATCATACTATAATTTTAACAGTACAACAAAATATTTTTTCTTCTTTTTGACAAGAAACAATGTCGTCTTTTTATGTGCTTTTATGCTGCTACCATTGAAATTCAATATTGAACAAATTTGTAAACTAAACAAAAGTGACATTGATATAGGGATATAGAGTAACGCTCAGTTTTTTGTACTATTTTCAACATGTGAACCACTGTCTGATTATCTTATGTTATTAGTCAATAGCGGTAATAGAACAAAATTCAACGAGTATATTGTCACAAACATTAATTTATTGGCAATTTGTGATTTGAAAAGTCTAATTTTTTCAAAACATTTGAATAGCTCAAGCATAATTGCATAGGCTAATTTTCTTTAACATTTTGCATTATTATCCAATGTTTAAAAACTTTTTTAAAACAAAAAGTATTTAAACATTATTACATTTAACCACTTAATATCTTAGTGTGTCAGACTCTTTGGGCACTGTTGTTAATGACAAAATAAACATTCGATCATGTTTCTTTTTATACTTATGTTCTAGATGGTGATATGCCTTTCATCGCAAGATTGATTCTATTCAGCACAACACCTCATCGTTGTGTAGATAAAATAACTGCCTTAGACATTTCGCATTTCTCTGATATGACACTAGAGAAGACTTATTATTATATGTTCATTGTTTTCTCCGTTAATTTTATATTATGAGATTCGTTCAGTATTTCCCGATATTGCACTTCTCGTGCTACAGTCATGCTACTTGCAAGCGGAAAAAGGAACTATTTTTTTTTTAAACGTAAACAATTATTTTATGAATGAACTAAAGCAGAAAATTCATGGACTGACACATACCAACCAGCAAATGTTTCATAGACAGACACATACAAACTGCTTTGGAGGTTACTGCATTTGTATGGAAAATATGAACTCGCTTTGTCGGAGGGATATACTGCACTGCCAAAGTCGTGCATTATAACCATTCGAAAAACTTGTTCATATTGTCCCATGCGAATGCAGTAACTTATAATTCCGTGACGTAATGCACACAATTATTGCATGTGCTTAGTACCATCTATAAAGCAGTTACTGTGTAATTAAACAAGTTCAGAGGCGGAGCCAGGAATAATGTTGGTGATGGAGGTGGGTGCTTTAACATGTAGATATTTTTAATATCCACTCTCGCCTTTTTTAAACCTCCCTAATTTATATAAAATTGAAATTGTTCTAACTTCAGCACAGGACAGTGTAAAAATTCTGCTATTGCTCTGTTAGAACACTTCACGCATATGGCATATATATATATATATATATATATATATATATATATATATATATATATATATATAATATATATATATATATATATATATATATATATATATATATATATATATATATATATATATATATATATAAAGAATACAAATCATATGGCG
Organism: Potamilus streckersoni; assembly: GCA_016746295.1. NCBI lineage: Eukaryota > Metazoa > Mollusca > Bivalvia > Unionida > Unionidae > Potamilus > Potamilus streckersoni. The sequence goes on from JAEAOA010001266.1 coordinate 2,272,497, forward strand.
AATAACAACCCTCTCAAGCGTACTGGATCCACCAAGGGATCACATTTGTCAGGGATTAATTAAAATAGATGCAATAAACTGACGACGAACAGTACGAAACTAGTAACTAACTAGCCTAAGCGCTTTCGACTCTTAATGAGTCTTTTTCAAAGGCAAATACAAAACATAGTTACGACAAACAAATAAACACAAAAACGTTGCGTTTGTAAACCTCTACATTTCTATCTTCACATATGCTAAAACTATAAATACAACCAGCTTGTCTATACAATAGACAGAAATGTATACAATAGATAGAAATGTAGAGGTTTACAAACGCAACGTTTTTGTGTTTATTTGTTTGTCGTAACTATGTTTTGTATTTGCCTTTGAAAAAGACTCATTAAGAGTCGAAAGCGCTTAGGCTAGTTAGTTACTAGTTTCGTACTGTTCGTCGTCAGTTTATTGCATCTATATATATATATATATATATATATATATATATATATATATATATATATATATATATATATATATATATATATATATATATATATATATATTGCTTGTCATATATCTTTACATTTACTGCATATACATTTGCCAAATGAGCGAAAAATTACTTGAAACTTAAAAAATTATATTGCAAATATCATGGTAAATAAAGTACAAGCTAAGCTTCACGGCGAAATTCATTGGAGTTGTCTAATATACAATTGACATTGCTAATTTCATTGGAATAAATGTTTATTAAAATGACAATGTAAATTTCATTGAAATAGTAGAGTATATAAATAATTACTTAGTTATTTAAATGAAATTGCCAATTTCATCGGAACAGTCTAGTATAAATATGACATTGCGAATTTCATTGAACTATTCAAGTATACATGTTCCATTGTGAATTTCATTGGAATATTCAATTATACAAAATACATTACGAATTTCATTTTAGTAATCAGGTATATAAATGGCAAGGTGATATTCATTCCAGTAGTCGAATATACAAATGACAAGGTACAGAGTTTATTCGGACATATGAATATAACATCTTGGCTTGGATTTTACGTAGAATTTTACAGCATATGAACGTTATTTATAAACCAAACGATTTAACATTGTTAGAGGGATCATTTAAAATTATTATGACATAATTAGACTCTTACATACCAGCAGTGCGCAATCATTTACTCTGATTTTAGGCGTCATCGCAAAACGATGAAATTTAGTATTAGACTTGAAACTATTGAGAAACATTGCCAAGGCAAGCTAATCGAGCATTCTTCAAAGCTTTAAACTTGAATATTTCTCTCTTGCTTTATGTAATACTTCAAAAACAAAGATCCCCCTTTAATCCCTCGAGGCTCCCATCTCTCGCTGATACATGTTCAACACGAGCGTCTTATATCAGCAGCAGGTAGAACGTAAAATATATCCCTCTGCAGTGTCAAGAATACTTGCACATGACAACATTCGGGCATCACCAAAGTCTGAAACGAATACTGCGATATTTTATGTATATGAACTTGCCGATGAGGAAATTAAGGTCATTCAGAAGGCTTTAGCGACTACAAAAGAGAAAACCTGCTGCTTGTGTGGGATATATCAGTCAAGTTTCATTCCTGACCTTTCACATAACTCCGCACTCTGTACAACAAATTGTCTATTTGCTTTGCTTTATTGGCTCAGTGATAATTCGTATCATTTGTTTCTGCAAACAACGTTAAAATCTTTCAGATATATACGCCGACAGCCGGGAAAGGCATCATTGTCCTATTACTCATCCATAGACGCTAGATCAGAATTGGGTACCATCGCCAACGGTTCACAGCAGAGACTGTCACTATCAATGAAGTAATGGGCATAGCGGAGTTATAAGACTTTTTAAGAAAAAATTTGTTTTGGACCCATGTTAATTTTGACTAGCGTATAGATTTAAAAACTTTTATTAGAACTTCCGAAAATTTTTTGAAGACCTATGTCTATTATCCATATATTAGGGTCCTGATAATTATGCAGCTAGTTTTTTGAAGAACTGTTAAAAAAATATGGATTGACACCCAAAGAAGGACAAACAAATCACAGTTGTTATGTATCAGAAATTAAATTTGTTGTTAGAAAAAGCCACTTTAAGGAGAAATCTATTTTGACAATAAATCTACATAGTCTCAGGTTGAAAGTCATATTACTTACAAATGAGTAAATTAAGCACGCTAACCTTAGGTCACCAGCCCATTAAGGGCACAAGAAAAATATTCAAATTAATTGTTGATAATAATGAATTAATTATTTTATATCCTTTTCAATCAACATCTACGAGTATTTTGATTTGGAATGATGGTAACATTTGTAATTTCGCATCTTTCTTAAGATTGTTTTTTTTTGTTTAAGTTTCACATTTTGTAGGAGGAGGAACCATATTATTTCAAGTGCTTAGGACCTTGGAAGTCCTTAACCCGGCATTGTATACGGTTGATATAAACATTGCTTATCATATCCGGAAGTAAAGGTATGGTTGTCGAAGAGTAATACTGAGAAATAATCATCAGCATTCGTTAGTGCTTTCCGTGCTTTCATTTTATGAAGCTAAATCGCTCTACCCTATAAACTTTCATGATCAAAAAGGTTGAATACAAATGCATAATATGACATAATATTTTCTTTTAGACCTTTCTTGAAAGCGATGCAAAAGATCGATGGCAATAGAGATTTCGCCTGTCGTACCCACATTTGATCTGTCTACAATGGCTTCATGGTGGTTTTTCTGCAACGCACTTTATTTCATCAATGGAAATGAAATCGAAGAATGCTTGAACAACGTTGTCATTGCAATGAAAACTATTGCACTGGGGAGATACAGTGACGATTATGTAGGATCCTCTGGCCCGTCATACGATTTTTCAGACAAGTGCGCAAACATAAATGCAGATCATCAACAGTATTTTCGGCATTATTATCTTACAAAATCTTATTTAGTGGACCCGACACCTGATGGTATACCTGAAAAGAACTGTATGCCAGAGCGATATAACTTTCGTCAACCCGAAATACAACGTTGGGTTTGAGGCACATCGAGCACAAATTCACGAACTCTCAGTTGTATATTTAGGTTATATTCGGATCCAAACACGTAGTCACATTATACTGAAAACCCACCGATAATGATGCAATGTGTTGGTAGTAACTTGTGTTGTTGAAACTAACATTATGGATGTCAATGATAATCCTTTCTAACATGCAGAAACAAGTTTGTTATCATTTTTCAGTTATGTAGGAACATCGTCGCAGTCATTTTTTACACTCATCACATGCTCGTATGAAGGCATGGTTCAGCCGTTATCACGGGAAGTAGCTAACCAGGAGGGTATGAGCGCACCAAGACATCTATCGTTTCGAACTATAGCGCGTACAGGAGGTGAATCAAACAATATTCGAACGGTGAAAATTGTTTGATGAAACTATGATTAAATTTTGCTTGACTTCGGCAGTAATCATATCGCACGTGCATACCACAAGCTCTGATCACTGATGGGTTGAGACCAAAGTCTGAAAATTTCTCAACATGACGTTAAAAAAATGTCCTATTGCGTAGTTAATGTTGACACTTTGCAAAAATCATCTTACAAAATTAAAAAGTGCAATAAGACAATATTGCGGGTTAGCAGTAAAACAATATCTGGTAAACTTAACTGGAACAATCCTCGTTGGCTAACAAAATATAACTTGATCATCTCAATGATGCTAAACAAAGAACACCTCGATGACATTAAAATTATTTAAGTCATACATGCCGTAAATGCAAAACTAATAATGTAATTATTCCATTCTCTCGCATGTTTGCTGTTTGTTAGCGGCTTTCTTTTGGATATTCAGAACCTCATCAGAAAATGCCTGAAAAGGGCGATTGAAAGCCGCTTAGAGACTGGTAAACCAGTAAAAAATAGTATGTTCTTTTGACGCATTAAGCATTCCAAACTGAGAAAAAGCTGGAACAAGAGACTCTTGTTATTCATTAGCTGTCATCAAAGATTACATGAGTACAAAGGCCACACGTGTTATCTCAATCATCCAGGGTAGTATCGTCATGACGACGAATTCGGGGAATAATAATCAGCGAAACACAAATACAAAATTGATGTCGAAACCTTATCAAACGGTTGATGTTTTCCATCCTTATGAGAATTTCTTGGATTGACTTAAAATACACAATTTAAAGGTGCGTGAGTCCGGATCATTCTTATTTATCATAACCGGAAGTAAAGGTATGACGGTCGAAGAGTAATATTGAGAAACAGTCATCAGTACTATTTTGTCCCCAGTATCATGCATCGACTAACTCGGAAATATTGTATTCTATGATGTTTTCTCACCAATATAAGGACTATCATAAACCCCAAATTTAGGGCAAGTTTTTTTTAAATAATCGAAGCGTAACAACAAGTGCGAAATGTGGTTACTAGCGAAATACAAATCCGTGTGTGGTCGTTGATGCTATCATAAAAATCACTGCCGCCACTGCTGCTGTCCTTGTTGTTACTGAATCTAATCTACCATAACTATAATTTGCACAACAATTGGAATTGATCTAGGAGACAACACATCGATAGTATATTTTGTGTCTGGCGGAGTTGGTAAAATATTTTGTTACGGTTATAGTCACTAAAAAGTTCTCTTACCAGAACTGCTAAAAATACAAATTTGTCTCAGAAAAATTTCCAAACTCTACACGATGGCCATTGAAGATAATAGGATCAGAATGGCTCAGTTCAAAATGGTGCTGATTGAAATGGAAAACCACTGGTGATTCCCAGGGTATATACAGAAGCGGGCATCAGCGACCTAAAACGTGTATTTGATTTACAGGCAGTGAAAACTGAGTAAATATTTCCTAGTGCTTATTGATCAAGATGTTTGTCCATTTCATGGTCTGACTGGGACACCTCGTGGTAACATGGCTTCAGGGTGCCCGATTGGCGAGGTTCGCCGTTTATGCCAGCAGATTTTTACTTTACCAAATCGTTTCCGTTTCCGAAGGGTAATATCATTTACACCAACTGATTTTTGCAGCTCAAAATTGGATCATATTTGCAAAGAATTTCCATAATGGCACCGATGTTAAAAGAAACTATCAAGACGGTATTGTAGTTTTTATGTCGCTGCTGACGGTGTGGCCGTTTTTCGTTTCCAGATAATTAGCTCTTGGTTATATCGTTTACGCTATCCGATTGTGATAATTTACGTGGCAATAACATTATTTTGTTTTGCTGGACAAATTTTAGCCACACCGAACTCTAGCGTGTGACGTAAGAGTAACCTTTTTAAAAATTAAATACGTGTAGAAAGAAGGTGTTGAACTATATCAGGAAACCAGGTCCAAATAGCCCATTTTACTATTACGCAGACTAAATCTATGTGACCATTTCATAGCCAAATATAAAAATTTTAACATAAAAAGTTAATCTATTCAAAATTAATAACGAATCCAAAATAATTACAACAGATGAATAAAAGATATTACTTCTTAATGCTAAAAATAACAGTCTCAAATTTTACAAACGGAAAAAGAATTATTCAAATTATTTTTGCCTGTTTTATATATTAGTAGTTTTTATCCACATTTTAGAATCAAGCTTCATTTTCCCATCCTCATTGAATAATGGGCGGATGTTTGGTTGCTTTGACTGTGTCCTGCTTTTTCTCAGTTGGCATTCATCAATGTCAAGCCCAATTTATGTTCCAGAGATGTATATTCTCTTAAATACTAGTTCGTTCTTAAATCGTCTGGAGAGATCAAAGCTGGTTGATATAAAACGACAATGACTTTACGAAAAGAGAAAAAACAATTTATCAATAATCATTTATTACTTCATGATCTTGCCTCCGTAAGTGGCCCCATACAGTGTTGTTGTATGAATAAAATTTTCGCGTGGATGATACACTTGCAACCCAATTGTACTATTTTCAGATGAACTCCATGTGAAACATTATCAAAGAAAGTGAGTCTGAAAACTCCACGCAAAGAAATAATTCTGCCAATGGGGCGCTGATTGGTTTGATTCAGTTTAAGACATATGGTCGCTGGAGTCTATCATCGTTAAGATGATGCTGATTAACAGTGATCTTTTGGTCTTGATAAAATTAAATGGAAACTTCTTCTTCTGAACCAAATGGAAGTTTAGGTTTAAAAATCTAAAACAATTTATCTACGTTACGTGAGTGACAAATGTGTAAAAGAGTGTATTCTGGAGGCTGTAAATTTTGCGAATAAAGACCTATAAGGTAATAATAAATTTGATAGATTTTTTACCATGGTCTGACTGCAGAATCAGTTTTTTAATTATTGAGGATTGTATATATATATATATATATATATATATATATATATATATATATATATATATATATATATATATATATATATATATATATATAAATCCAGAGTGAGACAGATATTATTATTTATATTATGCAAAATGCACATTTGAATAATGAAAAAATATACAACTATATTATATCTTGATATATTATTGACGACTGTGGGTAGTCCTATGGCACCTTCTTATGCATCTTTATTTATGGCGAAATTAGAAAATGAAATGATGCCTCTTAAAAATATGTCTTTTGTTAAGAGTTTTAGACGATATCTTTATGAATTGGAGTTATTCATTAAAAAAGTTTATTATTTTATAGACTGTTTAAACAAATTGCATCCAACAATAAAATATACATTCAATGTGTCTAGTGTCATTTTTGGACGTAAATGTGAAAAATGGTAATAATAACATCACTACTATAGTTCATGTTATAAGCACGAATATTCATCAATATGTTGAATACCAAATAGTCAAGCAAAAATATACAGAAGAATTTTTTCATGACACTGTTTATATTAATAGTAATAATACGAAAGAAACTTTTAATATGCGTTGTAATATTAATTGTGTCACAGCAAATGTTCCTTATTTAATCACATGCAAAAAATGTGTCATCCGATATATTGGACAAACCAGTCAACCAATATCTAAACGAATAAAAATTATATCGATCAATAATTTTCATCTCATGTTGCCGCACATTTTAACAAGAGTTCCCACACTTTGGAAGATTTCTCCTTTCAACCTATTGTTATAGCAGATTTTGAGATAGAACTAATGATAAAGAAAACCTATTGGATTCACCGTCCTAATACGATATATCCAAAAGGTCTAAATTCTAAAACAATTTATGACATTCAATAATAATAAAAAATAAACTGTCCCCATTTACAATTATTTAAGAATATTTTTATATTGTTCCAATTTACTGAATTACTGAACTAGTGAAAGTATAAACTAATTTCAACAAAAAAGGTTTAATAAGTCTTTAATAACGAAAGGGAATTTTAAAAATATTTGAATATATTATGATTAATTATTTATATTACACTTATTTATTTTTTGATTATAAGTATTATGTCCACCATAATTTGTAAACATTCTGGTAAAACAGTGAACATTGGTTAATACTATCTATCTATCTATCTATCTATCTATCTATCTATCTATCTATCTATCTATCTATCTCTCTCTCTCTCTCTCTCTCTCTCTCTCTCTATATATATATATATATATATATATATATATATATATATATATATATATATATATATATATATATATATATATATGCAATAAACTGACGACGAACAGTACGAAACTAGTAACTAACTAGCCTAAGCGCTTTCGACTCTTAATGAGTCTTTTTTCAAAGGCAAATACAAAACATATATACGATAAACAAATAAACACAAAAACGTTGTTTGTAAACCTCTACATGGCTGTCTTCACATGTGCTAAAACTATAAATACAACCAGCTTGTATAGACTAGATGCGGAAATTGAAAAGGTTGTATAATTCCCTAAAAGTCTACAAGCCAAAGCGACATCTATTTTTACTTTTTGTACATATGTAACGCAGATTATATCCCGGATATTTGATTCTATACCGGTTATTCTTATAGTAAAAATTGAAGGATAATAAGATTTAGATAATATTAAATTTTACTAGTGCATAGTTTTCATTTTCTAGTCGTCTTAGTTTAGACCGCTTGGTTTCAATGTTCTAAGGCGGCGTATACAGTATATATATATATATATATATATATATATATATATATATATATATATATATATATATATATATATATATATATATATATATATATATATATATTTATACACATATATGCATTATACGTGATAAAAATAATAATAAAACTGGTTATCTGTATTTATTTATAAAAAGTGTTTGAGATAGTTTTCAGTATGGAGATATATGTATGTTTAAGATCCAGTTTTATGCGTTTTAAGTATTAAAATATAATTATTCTGTGCTGTATATGCATATTTCCATGTCAAAGAATCATACAATTTGTGTAAAATGTGATTATAATGTCATCTTCTTTACGTAATATTGTTTTTATTATTGATCACTTAGAAAAAGAATATATGTAATGGTGTAAGCAATGCTACTGAATTTAGTGTGAAGAAGCAATAAAGCGATGCCGGTCACACATCTTACCCAGTCCATAATACCTCATGCAGCCCTAAAATATGGCTGGCACTAAGACATTATTTCTACTTAGTCCAAAACAACCCGATGAATAGGCTTCGTCACCGACTCTCCATATGGACATAGGGCCGGATGATCACCTGAGTTTCATATCAAAATAATACTTTATTCAAATTTTGGTTGTTTCGAATATTACTTTATTCCAACATATTTCAACTAATTCAATCGATTTTGTTCTGTTATTAGCAGAAAGCAACAGTGTGTCTGCTTTGCTTCACCACCCTCTATGTTCACGATCTCCACTTGTATCACGATCATCCTTTCCACTCCCACGGCAATCGCTGTTTTTCACATTTCTTCGACCTACAAATTTTATCACCAGCCGTTAAATGGTAGAGTTATTACCATTTAATATTTCTGCGAGTGTAGTCTGACTTTCGCCTTTTATGATATTCTGTATCACGCTGTCGTTGCTACGTTTGAAGTTGTTAGAATGTGACATCATTCAAACATTGCAAGTATGCCTTGAATGTATATCAGCGCAGTAATTTACAGAAAATTCATATATCTTGTCGGCCGAAAATTTGCCTACAATATATTCTAATTTCCTCGGCTATCATACGATTGGATTCACCGTGGATTTGACCAAGTGCTCAATCTTCGTAAGTTCCGGTGTTTTTGAAAACCCATCATTTATATAGAGGCATTATTGTATTATGGACTAAATGCAAAATGTTGAGGATTGAAACCAAAGATTTGTGGATGAACGTGTTCTTACAAGATTTGGCAATGTTAAGTCTGGCAAAAACTTGTTTAAACATTTTTACGAAGAATTTTACAAGTACAAATTACAATCATGAATGCATATATTCGATTGAATATTAGTAATGAAAATAAAGTCATGAGGCAAAATGGTTCGAACTAATTTGTCACTCTCACAATACAATCATATCTTCTAATCTGGTCAACCAAAGGATAATATCCCAAATCTGACCTCGAATTCACAAATAAATGTGACAAACGCGATCCTCCAAGAGCAGACCACTCCATTTTGACGGGTGAGCAGATACAACAGTTTTATATTTCGAATGAAGATAAACAAAATACAATCTTTTTTCCTATAGATTAATTGGTGAATTACGTTCGTAATGTTGGCAAAATTTGCATATACTATTCTCATTGTACGCGTTCACAGATATTCCCAAACCATTCCTGAAACAGATAAGAAGCGCCATGTACATGAATGAACGGACATACGGATAAAGATGAAAACTATGAAATAAACCAGTATCTTTTCAAAGGCTGTAAATATTACCCAACGAGTCCATACTTTCATCAAATGCTTATAATAACACTTGTGTCAAGCAGTAGTGTACTAACGGGGTGGGATTGGGGACGGACGTGAGAGGTCCCGGGACGTCAAAACCTCTTTGAACCTTCATTGTCGTCCAGGACGATATTTTCTCCTGGTATGCAACGGATATCATGCCTTTCATTTAGAAAACACACAAAGTATTTCGTGTATCTGCACTTATTCCTATCGTTATGCTGAAAGATGTTTACGATATCATCATCGACATTGTTTTTCGATAAATTCGATGATCTCAAAATCAAATCCTGATCAACCAGCAAGAACTGATCAGATTTAGCTTGAAAAAGCACCCAGTAAATTGTATCTGTAGATATGATTATGAACTAGTCTATATATAATAATAATAATAATAATAATAATAATAATAATAATAATAATAATAATAATAATAATAATAATAATAATAATAATAATAATAATAATAATAATAATTACATATCTTAAATATAATTATATAACTATAATGTTAATAATTATAATGTTATGCTAATACTAGGCAAGACGGTATGGCTTCTCAAAGTATCTATTAATTTGCTTATGATGAAGTCGTAGCTCATTTTTCATACAAAAATTTTACAACTGGTGTAAACTATCAATGTAGTTTTTCTTTGCATAAATAACAACAGCAGTGCTTAAAGAACATTCGGAACTTAGGCTAATTTCATTTCCAAAGCTACTCAATGCTTCCAAGGGAGCTAACTCAAATAAACAATATAATGTGTCAATTTCAGACCAAATAATATATAATCATCACAAAATCCATTATATGTACCTATCTGGTGAGCACACACTTCCAGGATGCGAGTTCATGACCATACCCGGAATATACTTTTAAATGCGGAATTCTTTAACTCAGCTTATCTGATAAATTTCATTGTATATGGATTGTTTTCTGAGAATACATGAGAAACATATACATTTTAAGGTCAAAACGTTGATGAATAATGTCCAAAGATAAAATATTTCGTTTCGTAAAAAGTTTTATTTGCTTTGTTTCGTGAAAATGTGCTTTCTGAGCTAAAGCTTATTCATCTGGACGCTCGATCTTTAATGAAAGGAATTAATGGTACATTCAAATGCTTTCAAGGTCATTTCACGATGTACAGAAGAAGCTGAGCGAGGGAGGTTTGCAAGATGCTACTTCTGGAATATAGGGTGTACTGGATAATAATTAACCATAAAAAGAACTGGGGTCTTTATTGGAATATCTCCTCATTATCCTTGAATTCTGTCATAGTCATTCTTCACGACTGATTCATTACTTTGAATTATACTGCCAAATTATCCAGAAACTTCAACAGAAAAACAGATGCCATTCTCTTCAGGGGGTCGCGTGCATAATTTGACGGTGCTATTTAAAAATGGATTTAGGAGCGGCTATTATTCTGTTAGATGTTGGAGTCCATAATCGGTTCCACAAAACATACATACCAAGGCTGAAAGCCAAGAACAGACATATAATATCTATATTTCTTTTTTACTACAAACTGCTGTTAAACAAATATTTATCTCTGAATTATTCTGTATTTTGAACGTCGTATTTTGCAAGAGTCGGAAGTTTTAAATCAATTATATACATAGTGGATGAAGGGTCGTAGTGAAATATATAAAATAATGTAACGTCCTAGCGAAGTTAATGCCGTTCAAACATAGTCTGAAATTGATTTTTCAAACTTCATGCCATAATAAATCCCATCGAATATTTTCTCCAGTTCTTACCATTACAAATAGATTTAAAAATAAAAACGAATCTCAGAAAATAAATGAAAGAACTTTGCAATCATTGCTTACAAATACTGGCAAAGCACACAGGAATGGCGCACGAATACATAAGAAGTTTCTTTCTGATGCTGGAACATCTACCTTTCTACGTCACTTAATGCGATTTAGGAAAATCTAAATGCTGGATAAAAAGGCTTACAAAACATGTTTAATTATTTATGCATAAATCTTCTGGCTTGTGCAGGTATTCGAAACAGCTATGCAAAAAATATGAATCGTGCGTTCTAATAACAAAGCTATCGAGGATGCTAGTATATAGTACTCTAATGTTGATGAATTGTGTTTTCGAGGCGAAGCCTTATATACCCCGCAGAACCTCTGATACACGAATTAATTCATGCTGTTAAATGGATGTTTAATAGCTATTACTGATATGGGAAACTGCAATTGATGAACAAGATTGGTGTGGTTAGTTATGGTTGGTTTGGCTTGACTTGGTTTGGTTTGAATTGGTTTGGTTTGTTCTAAATTGGTCTGGTTTGGGTTGGGTTGGGTTGGTTTGACCTGGTTTGGTTTGGTTTTGACTTGGCTTGATTTGGCTTGGCTTGGTGTTTTACGGCACAGTAACACAATTAGATTATTTATTATTCATGCAATTAGTGCCTCAGCGAGATGATTGCGATGACTACGACAACCACGACTACAGTGACAATAATAATAATGATGAAAAGAAAATGACTGATGACAATGATAACGATAACAACGATTAAAACGGGAAGGATGATGATGATGATGATGATGATGATGATGATGATGATGATGATGATGATGATATGAACAAATATTATAAATGGGATGAATTTATATATGAATATCAAATATGCTTTTCATCAACAGCTCTCTTTCCAAAATATGGCACTAGAAACAGTAGAAAGAACATGTTTGCAATTGTTAATGCCTGACATTTTTGTTCCTTTTCATAGTTCATATATAAGTCATTGTCTTCAATATTCGATCTCCTGTAAAAAAATATATTTGACTGGCACAAATATATACATCATAGAGATTAGATCCAGTCAACAGATAACTCATTAAAGAAAGGAATAGTACAAAATATTATATATTGCGAGAAAAATTATTAAAGCATTGATATTTTGAATGAGAATGTCGACACTAAATGTGTTTTGCTGTAAGCATTCTGATTGAGCCTAAAATAGTGTCAGTGTGGAATATTTAAATAATGGAATTGAAATAAAAATGTGATCTATTGTGTTATGTAATTCAACTTCTTTTTAATCTCAGTTTCAAAATAATAAGGATTTGAATTCAGAGAGAGAGAGAGAGAGAGAGAGAGAGAGAGAGAGAGAGAGAGAGAGAGAGAGAGAGAGAGAGAGAGAGAGAGAGAGAGAGAGAGAGAGAGAGAGAGAGAGAGAGAGAGAGAGAATGTGTGTGATTTACAACAAAAAAAAAATTAAAAAAAAAAAACAAAACAAAACAAAAAAAAAACATGCGTAACATCAGGCAGGTAGTTTTATAAAATTATTGCAGTTTTCTGGGTTTTAATTTTTCTTCCATCGTAACGGTCACCACATTTGAAGCCTCTACGATGTTATTAGACTTGAACTTCCACGAACCTTTTAAAAGCATTTTTAACAGCCACTAACTTTGAAACACTATAAAGAACCTGACTTTATCGTGCTCCTAGCCAACGTTGATCGTAATTCTTCCAAGTATTATAAGAGCAGATATAAAATATGTTTGCATGCTTACCCAGCTGTCCTGATTATATTTGATAATTTCCATGAAATTGGACTAAAACATTTCCTTCAGAGTATTTCATCCGTCGAATTGTCTATTACTCGTTTCATCGAATGTTTACACTATTTGAACCATGTCCGTAATGCTTGATTATGAATTGATTATGATATTTTATACCAACTTGAAAGGGTTTCAATCCGATGTACTTCTCAAGGATTCGGGTCAATATCGGCTCAAAGGAAATGTTAATATCGATTAAAACGGCGTGTTAATATAGATTAAAATGCAATGTTAATATCGATTAAAAGATAATGTTGATATCGATTAAAAGGGAATGTTAATATCGGTTCAAAGGGAATGCGATAAGTCAATGGTATAACTGCCATCATCTTAATGTCTTGGGCAGATGGCAGCGATAAAATAAAATTATAAAGAACGTGATACCAGAAAACGTCAAAATTTCTATATTTTCAGTTACAACGCACTATCACACTTCACGAACACTTTGGACGATATATGGCTGTTTCATGACTACATGTAGGTTTGATGAACAAAACGATAACTAATTCCATGGAAGGTATACTGCTTGAAACGTCTTCCTGAATTGCCAAAAAAATCTTTAGAGATACCTTAGGGAGCTAATCAAGGCATGATGGCATATCATATATCATATGAATTCATTACAACGATCCGGGGGTCAACAGTGAGATATGAAAAGCATGGATCAAGCGGGCAACAGTTACTTATCTGATCCATATGGCTACTTTTCTCCTCACAGTGTTGTCAGAATCGGTTATTTACAATAAGGCTTCAATATAATCTGTCAGAGAGCAACGGCTAGCATGTGGCTACGGGTTCCTTTGAAGTGTGCATCATTGATAAACGTGCATTGTTTGGTTCAAAATTCATCATATATTGCGAGACACTAATATCACACAAAGCTAAAGTTACTATCGTCACTGAAAGGAAACAAATAATATTATTGTGGGGATGTTGGAATTTTGTTATGAATATAGCTTTATAGCCTTCTATAGTCAACTCACATGCGAGTGCTTTTTTTACGCAAGTTTCTGCGAGTCTCTATTGAGCTTAACGCGAGGGACTTCCCTGCGGGTGACTCCAAGCAAAATTAGTATTAATACACAACTGTAACTACCGACCTCCATAATTACTGACCGCAACTATGTTGCATTAAGTATTTTATTCGGAGACTTTTCTATGTGTGGTAATATACATTTATCAGCAAATATTATTATTGATCGCGATTATACTGTACATAAAATACATTACTGATTTTGTTTTCTTTGTGTGATAATATTTATATAGATCGTGGCTATATTTCTACACAATATATTTCCTAGAAATTGTTTCCTGTTACATAAGAATGTACTATATGATAACATTAATACGGTGTATAATATATATAAACGGGAAAATCTATATTTTGATTTAATGGAAGAGCGTATCTAATCATACTACCTGAACAACGAAGTGTTTGTAACGTCACAGAAAATGTTACATCATTATTTCGCGTAAATATGTCATAAAGATTTGTTAAATAGGTTCAAGAGATGTTTTATGACCTTCTGTATGCTTCTAGGTATATTTATAGAGCTAGGGATGTTATGGAAAGATCAGTGATATAAACTCGGTGAAGTTTACCAAAGAAGTCGTTGTAAGATGTTGTGTCAGAAAACTTCACATAGCTGAGGTTGATTGAGTCATCCAACAAGACAGTAAAGAAACTGGTGAAGCTGTAACAATTAGTGAAGTTAATGATGACAACATTAATTAGAGAATTACCATGAACTACAGGTGCGCGATAATACCTGGATAGCGGTTTACAGAGTTATCTTTTTCCAGTGGTACGTACCACTGTATTTTATCACTGTACCAGTACTTCAATAGGTATCTTAAGTAAAAAATGTACTGAAATTCCCGAGGATACTTGTTACAACTTTAGTAACAGCACATCCTTTAATCACACGTTTGACAAGTGTCACGTATGCCAGAGCGTTGGCGAAATGGAATGTTGTGAAACATTTGGTCCAAACCGAATTTCGGAAACCTTTTCGGACTACAAAACACAAAAACCAAACGCATGCGTTGTTCTTAAATACCGCGGTACAGAATTTGTGTGGTACCCAGCGCTACCTCCAACATTGTAATATATGAAAACGCCAACATCACTTTTACTTAATACGAGGTGTTTTATGAAAGACATTTACATGTACGGACAGAAACTATTAAGTCAATAGTCAAGCAGTGCAACATATTTTAAGCCATCGGACAACATTTACGAGTTAGTATAATACTTTGTATTGGTCAGTATCCAATGATTTACATAAAGCTTCAGGAAAATTCTGTCTGAGCAGGAAAAGCTATTTGATGACAACCCTTCTCCAATACGAAACTTTTGCATTCTACTCACTGCCCATGGATAGCATCACTTTTGAGAAGCATTTTGTAGTGAACAGCCATACGAATAGTGAATAGACATATGATCCAATACTATCCACTAGTTGACTCTCTAGAACCCAAAATGATCGCTGAGTATATGTCTGAGATTACGTACACCCATCAATCAAGATTTTTATCAGAAAATAAAATTTGCATATATATATATATATATATATATATATATATATATATATATATATATATATATATATATATATATATATCCAAATGTGTATTCCTTTGGAAATATGAACTCTGCGGCAGAATATGTCATTATGAACACTGCAAAAGCAGCAAATCACATTTGTTAGTTTTGCATCTTTGTCCCAGTGCTCAGTATTTTGAAGGAAAATTTACACAAAAAATCTACATTGGCCTTTGCATAAAATCTTATACATACTGAGCAAAGAACGTGCAATTTAATACTTTTTGTTTTCTCCAATGAAGATAATGTTTGAGTCTAAGACATCACCAAAGCTATTTTTCAATTCGAGTGAATCGTTCCTAATAATAAAGTCCAATCTCTTTATCGCATAAATTTGCTGATGACTTTTAGTTTTAACTATGACATTGGGGAGATTAATAAGTGCTTAATTTAAAGATTCAAACATAATCGAATTTTATTTCCCCAAAAAGCATTTTATTTTTAGTTTTTGCAAAGTCAACCTGTTCTATAGCTGCCCAACAAGTTCCTCTTCTATAAAAAAAGTACAGAACACATCGTAGCGTGTTGAGAAAGCCTGACAAAAAATTTCCAGTCAAGTCTACATTTTTTGATAGAAAATTATCTGAATAAATGTCTCTGTAATAATGCAAATAATGTTAGGAATCATCCAATTGCAAAATTTCTATTACGTTTACAAGAAACATATGCTCTTGCAAAAGAGATGAAATGAATTTACAATTGGATAAATTAGATTTATAATTAGCTGCACGAAAACTCAGCTCCCTGGGTAGTTAACTGTATATGTTATCCAACACCGTGAACCTCATTATTGTGTAGAAAAAGGAATTTACATTAAGTTTGTTGATTACATAGGTTACCACAGTCATCTGGAAAGAAAAGTATATTTGAAACATATAAAAAGAACCAGATCTATAAATATTTCTTTAATTGAAATAAACTTCTCACATAAGTATTCATTCAGGATTTTGTTTCAAAAAGAGAAACCATTATGCTAAGTGTATCGTTCAAAAATTAGCTGCCGATTCATCATTCGCAAGTTGAACACAAATGCAAAGAACATCTGCATATACTTTTATTAAGAATATAATCCTAAACAGAGGAAAAGTTCATATTAATGTTGATTGATAAAACATTAAATAAATAAACAAGTTTTTATAAATTTTTAATTATAATTTATTTATCGAATAAATTTAAAATGTTTAACTTATGCCTTTGAATTCCATGATGAAAACATGCCCTAGCTGCCTTTTATACAGTCATGTGAAATTTCAGCAGAGAATGTCAAGGTTGAAACAGCCGGAAAAGTAGTGTTTTCGTTGACGATTAAAATTTGTTGACAAATTTCGTTACCTGTTTCGATTTCTTGAGTAAGTTATAGTGGAAAAACAAAACAGATCCTAAACATGCACCTGGTGTTCCAAAGGTGTTAACGATACTGGTCCCCTGATAACGAGGCTTATTAAATGGGCTTGCGCCTTATGTTCTTTATGATAGATGATTTAAAGCCAGCACGAAGATAAAATGGCTGATCAATGATAGGAATGACATAATAACGATATTATCATGGGTAAAAACAAAATCATAACTCGATTTATTGTTCATTGGCCGAGGAATTAGTGTGGACAATTATAATTTGTGTGAGTTAGCAAACTATAAGTCTAAAGTAATATAACATTTTAAAGTATAATCAAATTTATTTAAACAATATTTGCATCAAGATAACATTCATACATACGTGGTTTTTCTCAGTGAAACTAGATTCAGCATATAAAGCTACTTTCCTGTTTTAACTCCCTTTTTATCTTTCTAGAAATTTATGATATATAAAGAACAGTACTCAAGTTACAACTCTTGAAGTAATTCCTTGTAAAATATTTCGCGTTGAATGTCTGTTTGATTTCCATCTCAGTGTGAATAGATGAGAAGATGGTTTATGGTTGACCATTATCTCGATGGCAGAAGGGCGCTAGCATTGGAAACAAATAATTTTTCAATTATGGAATAAACGTAAACTTCTTGAGATATCCAAATAGATATTAACACCCACTTTAACTAAATATGAAAATTATATTAGATTTTCCGCCCAGATTAATAGTGTTCGGGACAGGAGTTAAAGACTGTAGGCGCCACGCTGTCCGAGAGGGTGTAGAGAGAATCTAACTCGGAGACTTAAAACAAGTATCAATTTTTGGAGAAAGAAAAGAGTGTTACTTCTATCACTGATTTTGGTGGTTATTTCTATTTAAGGACAGCGACGAAAAAAATAAGAGAAAAAATTATGACTTTTGAAGAAAGGCGAATTTGTTACCTGTTTAGATTGACAGATTAACATACATCTGTCTTCTGTTGACGTCGCCTTTTAATACAATCTCTCTCTCTCTCTCTCTCTCTCTCTCTCTCTCTCTCTCTCTCTCTCTCTCTCTCTCTCTCTCTCTCTGATCTATTCATGTTGTAATTAATTTTAGCACTAACATGTTTCTACTCCACTTATTGACGAAACATATTACCAGGATAAGAGACAAAATATCAACCATGACAAATATCAAATGGAAACATCTCAAAAGTACCAAAGACATTTTGCTTACAAAGTGATATATAGATACTCAATCAGGAAATTATTATATTTGCTGAAGTTTACAGGTTTTACATCTGGCATTTTTGATAATCATGTTCATTTAATTTTCTATGAACAAATGATTTTAATGTCTAGACGGGAATACAATAAAATTTAGCGAAAAAAAACAAATCTGCCAATAAAGAAAATGTATTCTATCATTTATAACCTATCTAGAGATGTTAAGGTACATAAAAAAGAGACATTTAACGCTGTTAGAATATGTCAGAGAACAATGATTAATTCGTTTCGGGTTAAATGATTCATGAGAAAATATACATTGACTTCTGAAATTAGCCATTTAAAGCAATACCTCGTTGCAACGATTCTAGATCGTTTGATCTAAACCATAATTACAAGGCCAATTTGCAAATAAAAATAGTATCATTATCATCCATTACGTTTGAAAGACTTAATTACAGCAAGGAGTAGAGATTAGCTACGAGTTTCTTTGATTTGAAATCATCAGTTAAGGGGAAAGTACTCAGCCTAACACCTCCGGCAGTAAGGAGTTCGTGCCGACATTACCAGATCAAATAAACTGTAGATTCTCCGTCTAAAACTGACATAAATACGTCTACATTTCCTATTACAACTAAAATCTGAAGATTTCAAATAAAATCTCAATATTTCAAATAAAATCTCAAGATTTCAAATAAACAAAACCTCAAGTTCTCGTTAACACCAAAATCCAACCGCAATAAATAGTGTTTGTTATCAAATTCGGATTTGTTTAATGACTTAAGTAAGCAAAACAAATGTATGTGGGTCAGTGCCAGTTGACAGTTCTTATTTGATCCCTAAAACAAGATTAAAGGTCAAACAAACTAGAGTTTTAATATCCACTACGATATATCTGACACCAACCCACAGCAGAGCGTATATTTTGTCGAGTAAGAAAACAAAGAACATGATAGAAACTGACTTGCCTCGTTAAAATAAATAATAAAACGCATCATGAATTCATGCAAAGTTAGTAGCTATTAAATGGTGCTAATTGATTTTACCTTTAATAATCGAGGACGGTTTTATATAAAAAGATATCTTTTCAGAATCATATTTCAATCAAATGAAATATGAGACCCTAGGCAGGTAAACGATCAAGCCACACAGATAGGAACGAGAAGATAAAGAAATGTTCCTTGTAAATATTGTTATGATTTCGTGTAATAATGCGCTGTGTAAAATGATATCATTTAAGATATAGTTAACAACATATATTTATTACTGTGGTGATATGAAGCTAATCGTATGCATGCATACTTACAAACATGCAAGTCGTAATATTTTGAAGATATCGTGGATCCGTTATTCCATCTTTTTAGTTTTACCATTATATATTTTTTCTCGAAATAATCTTTCAATAATACAAGAACAGATTTAATGGTTCCATTTATTATTATTATTATTATTATTATTATTATTATTATTATTATTATTATTATTATTATTATTATTATTATTATTCTTATTATTATTATTATTATTATTTGTAGTAGGTAGTAGTAGTAGTAGTAGTAGTAGTAATAGTAGTTCAAGCAGTAATAGCATCAGTAGTAACTGTAGTTGTAGTAGTTATGGTGGTCGTAGTAATAGTGGTGGTGGTAGTAGTAGTAGTAGCAGCATAGTAGTATTATTAGCAGCAGCAGTGGTAGTAGTAACGGTGGTAATAGTAGTAGTGGCAGTAGTATTTGTGGTTGTATTAGTTGTGGTATTAATAGTAGTGGTTGTAGTAGCATAGAAGTAGTATTACCAACAGGAGAGTAGAAATGGTAATAGTAATGTTAGTATTAGTGATAGTAGTTATAGTAGTAGTAGTAGTAGTAGTAGTAGTAGTAGTAGTAGCAGTAGTAGTAGTAGTAGTAATAGTAGTGATATATGTAGTAGTAGTTGTAGTAGTAGTATTTGTAGTAATAGTTGTAGTGGTACTGGTTGTAGCAGTTGTAGTAGTAGTAGTGATAGTAGAAATGGCAGTAGTAGTAGTAGTAGTAGTGATAGTAGAAATGGCAATAGTAGTAGTAGTAGTTTTTGTCGTTGTAGAGGTAGTAATAGTACTAGGAGTGGTAGTAGTGGTGGTTCTATATTGCATTCTACAGTTATTAAGTAATTGTGAAAGAAGAACAAGTACAGCTTGAAAGGGCAAGTAACCTAACTTTTAGAAATGATGTGATACTTATTCATTTTCTGATATAGATTTACAATTCACGAAGATTTGCTCTGGATTACTTTTGTCACGACAGTCATGTTACCATGGCGATGGATGATTAACATTGGTTCCGTTCGACGAATTAACGAATATTCAAATTGCAATCTCACCCACCAGAAAATCTTGCCTATTATTATCTTTATAAAAGATAAAAATTTTACGTTTGTAACTGAACTTACTTTAATATTTTTTAAGTTTAAGTGTATCTTGATCAAACGGTAATGAGCATGATATTAAACGAAAAATTGTTTTTGTCATATGCTTCGCAATAATGTATTGAAATTTATTATATACACATTTAATCAAATAAGTTTGATCAAGCGTTAAACAGGGCAGTTGAATCCGTATTTCTTTACCACACCCACCACTTAGTTGCAGTCTTTAATGTCCGTGCGCAGATAATTTTTAAACGCTATTTTAAAGATTGGCAAACTAATTAGTTGCAATAGCGAATTAGTGCTTTTGGTGATTATTTTTACTCTAAGAATTAGATATTATACTAAGCACAATTTCTCCCAATAAATTTGCATATAATTTTATACCCAATTAAGTAAGGAATCTTATTATTATTGATGTAAATTACTGACATTAACATTTAAATCAAGGTCAAGGTGCCAAACCACTTCTCTTCATAAACATTGGAAAAAAATTAATTATAACCACTCTGTGCTTATTTCTGTTATTAATTCCTTATAAAATTATCTTATTAATAATAGCCCACATAAGTAAAAGTATATTGCTAGAAAAAAGTGCAAATACACGTTTGTTACTATTATTACTATTACTCATTCATACATGGAAATTGATTTATATTATTGTTATGTTTTTTTTACCTTAGCCAATCTATTTTTTTATTGCTTATTGTTGTTATTTATTATTCTTAACAAAACTACATAGTCTATACTCTTCCCCACGAATCTTACCAATAAATATATTTAACTCAGACTACACACACAACAATCCACCACAACAAAAACACATTCTCTTCATCATTGTTATTGTTAGTAATTGTTGTTCGTAGGCATTTATCCTTAGCGCTATACTTAAGCTACCATTGCATTAACACCTGCTGAAACAAAACACACATCCTATTCTATCATTATTGATAATATCTCAAAAGATTTAAGATTATTTTACTCAACTCATTTACAAGCAAACACAAACCAAGTTTGTAACTATTTTAATTATTACTTATTTAAATTAAGAAACTGAGTATTATTATTGTTATAACTTTATCTTAGACAATCTTTTTTTGTTATTGTTGTTTTTTTATATTTAACTCATATTTACATTCACAACAATTCACAACAAACACACATTCATTTAATCATTGTTCCCACACAAGTATAATATTAATTTATATTTATATATCATACATTTATATTGCTTAGACTTATTTCAACAATACTAAAAGTTGGTTGTAGATTTTAAGACTTAATATTTCCATTCAGAATTATTATTGTTATCGATATTATCTATTAGCTTAAAGATCCAGTCAGATCTTGTTATCAAATACGTACAATAGAAAACTTGTTAGTGCTATAGTGGTTATCTCCACTCTAATAATTAGACAGTATACTAAGCACCATTTTTCCCAATAGATATGCAAATAATTTTATACCTACTTACAATAAGGAATCTGTTATTACTACTGTTACGACCCTGTAGATAAAGTATGTGAGTATTAAGGATGAATGTTGTATAAATCTTTTTATTTCATTTTTATTTCAATAAATGTACTTATTAATATAATTATATTAATATCGTATAACATGCTTTTGAAAAAAACTGTTTATTTGAGTCGTAGATGTGAATCATGTGAGCACGTGCTGTGTATGATAACAAAATAATTACAAGTAAACATTCAGGAATAGCCATGTAAACGATTGGCTGATACTGTGTCAGGCTTTCCTAAATGTCCAGAAGTATAACGAAATTGCATGCGTCCTAGTGCGCATGCAATTCAAACAACGCATTAGCTTCATTTATATATTTGAGATTTTTGTAAGTCGTACACGGTCACGGACAGGCTGTCGTAGTAGAGTCAGTTATACAAGTTCTATTACATTAAAAAAGGTATTCTTGCGCTAGAAGAAGTTGTCTGTTTGTATGTCTACGAAAAACAACATGTCTTGTTAGAGGAGCTATTTTTACTTTTTTTTCTCTGAATAATTGTTTTTTTGGAGAACAACATTACTGATTTGAACAAAGATATTTTCCCGAAAATATTCTAAATTGGAACGGGACAAAACAAACCGTGCTTTATTGTGTAAATTCTGGAATTTTGTTAGCCTTTGTCTGACGTGATCATCCGCCATTTTGGACCTGAACTTCAGACACTTCAGACTATGTTTAGAACTTTTACAGGACTTATTAATTATTTCTCATTATGGCTTTTTTACAACCGGTTAATAAGTGCATTAAGTTATATATGTTGTTTTAAACTTATCTTGATTGCGAAGATAATATGGTACAATAAATTGTATTCAGTCAGTAATTTTATCTGAGTCTAAGTGATTTTATCTTAATATATACTGCTTCAAATTTATTTTTATACATATATGAGTATATCTCATATTCAAACATTAATAAAAACCAACCACAATGTACAATAACCATCATTAAAATCCATAAAACTGGCCATGAATTAAAATATGTATGCAAATTAAAATCTACAATGCACTATATAGGTCTTTACCCCTGATATTTAGTTTTTCTTAAAATCTACCCTTATGTCCCTAACAACAAAATGCTCCCTTCATAAGACGATAAGGACAATACATAATTTGACAAAATGCACTTCGTTATATTACTATTTTAATATATATATATATATATATATATATATATATATATATATATATATATATATATATATATACATACATACATATATATGTATGTAGGTATATATATATATATGTATGTAGGTATATATATATATGTTGAGGCAAATAGACCTTCGCCTTCGGCATGGACTCAAAATTATCACTAACTATATAAGTAGTAGTAAATTATCCTAGCCCAATTTGTCAGTTCATTAATTAAAACACCTATTAAGGACTAGACTTAAGAAGGCATTCAACAGGAAATGTGGGAGCAGCAGAATCATATCATA
Organism: Potamilus streckersoni; assembly: GCA_016746295.1. Taxonomy (NCBI): domain Eukaryota; kingdom Metazoa; phylum Mollusca; class Bivalvia; order Unionida; family Unionidae; genus Potamilus; species Potamilus streckersoni. The sequence goes on from JAEAOA010001266.1 coordinate 2,296,463, forward strand.
GGAATTATGGGAGCAGTGGAATATTATTAAAGAGGAAGTGGGAGCAGCGGATTCGCATTCAACGAAAAGTGGGAGCAGCGGGTTCGTTTCAAATTGGAATTAATTAGTCATATACAACGATTCAAGGTATTCAAGGAAAAGAGGGATGGGCGGTATAATCCCTTCCTATCCAAGTGCCACGCTCTAGGAATTGAAAGAGCAGCGGATTTAAAAGTCGGCTAATGTGGGATTCGCAGAAATGGCCAAAGGAAGAGGGATTGGCAGAGTTACAAGAATAAAATTCTTAATTGCCACCAATCAAGAACAGAACAGGTTCATTCCGACTGTTCATAATCCCCAGCCCCGCAGACACACATCAACACATATGCACTCTTAACAACAAGGAACAGTAGTAACCATACCAACTACTGCTCCATAGGTTTGAATAAGGTAAAACTAAGAGGCTCTCCAAGTAGCTCTTCTTGGATACCCACAAACCCCAAGCCTTCATTTACACACTAACACAATTTATAGCATGCATTATAATACAATATAATCAAAAGGACAGTACAAACTCCCTAACTGTCCCACAAACCCAAATCCACGCACCAACACACATTACCTAGCCTCAGTCATAAAACAGTTGCTAGGATACATACTATTAATACCTGGGTAGGATCCTGAATCCTGCAGCTCTATGTAGGCCTAAGATTTCCATGACTAAGTCAATCAGGTAAGGTATCGCTCAAGCGAGGGTCAAATCAGAAACACTCCTACCTGTGGACCTACCGTTCGGACAACCATTAAACCATCCCCAAGAGAGAGGTGGTTAATCCAGAAAAGCTCTATAACCTCCCCTGATAGGGAAGGATAAACAAAGGTCTTCAATTCAATTCAATAAGGAAGAACAAACTTCCCATACCTGATCATTTGGCTGTCATGGAAAACAAACATCAAAAATCACGCTTTGCTAAATAAGATTAGGTAGCTCACACCCAACTGATTGGCATGATTTAGAATCTCCCAAAATAGGCACAGTACAGGAAATTCCAATTAGCATAACTATTCAAAATTCACAACTCAGGAATATTTGATCCAATTGCAGAGGTGGCAAACACACGATTGGTATAAGGTTACCCTTAGTAAAACTGGATATAAATTGCTAATGTAATTGGGGTGGCTTTGCTGCTTGGAGAAACAGAGCACTTTTGGAATTTTTGACAGGACGAAAGGAAGGATATACACCAGGAAAGGAAGTGACAAGGTCCACAGAGTTTGCAGAGACTGGGGTGGCTGGCAGGTGAGGTGGACTATTTTGTTGGTGGTCTGGAGAGGGGGAATGGACCCTTGGGGTTAGTTGGCTTGGGCGGTCTGCCTTTATGTCCGGTTGGAATGACGACCACAAACTTTAGGCCATTTTAGGGTCCATGTTCCCAACAGGATTCAGGAAAAGGCCTAGCTCTTAGGTTAAGTGCCCTCTTAAAGGGACTACAGTCTAAGCCTGGGACTGTAAGCAGTCGCATAAGCCATCGTGCAACAAGCGACTTAAAATCTGGTCTGGCAAACTCAGCCTAGCCTGTGGCTATGAGCCCAGCCTAGACTCGACAGTCCAGTTCGGGATCCTAACCAGTCGCGAAGCACTCAGACTATAACCATGTCAGCAGCAATCAGTAGCAGATAGCAAAAGGACGCAAAAGGTTTGAATGAAGAAGAAACGGAAATACATTAATCATAGAAGAAGATAATAAACAAGACAAAAGTTATACGCCACTTGAGTCTGCCATTAACTGATAAACAAAAACAGGAAAATGTACAGACGATAATGTATATTACCGCCCAATATCACACTGCCACACAGAAAAGATTTACATTGCCACTTCTCAGTCATGCCTTTCGTGTCGTTTGTCGCCGCCTGCTTCCTGGTTCCCTTCCCGCTGTTGCCTCGCCGTCGGGTATCTTCCTGCTGTGACTCTGTGGAGGGAAAGTCAATGGCCAAAGTCACCAAGAGTAGCGAAGGTACCATGCTCATTACTCCAACCTAGCTCAGCCAGGGACTATGAGCACAGCCAGGGGCTAAAGGTCCAGCCCGGAACTATTTCCAGACGCGAATCATACAGTGTACAGGCGACCATAATCCAAGCAACAGAAGCAGCAGTGAATCAAATAGTGTGTAGCTAGCGAACGTAGTGGAGCCAAAATTGCATAAAATCATTGCGTTATCCATGAACACAATACCCACATTAGCTTTGAATGCTATCCTCTGCTTAGGCCTAGTAGACACGGCAACTGAATGGAGCCTTTGAGCAACAAAGGAAAATCGCACGCCTCTCCTTGTAATATGGGAGGCAAAAGTACCTGAAGAATAAGGACATAGGGCAGGTCAGCACAGACGAAATGTTCCTAGTGACCGGAGAAGGTCACAACGAAAGTCACGTCAACAAAGGCAGCCACGACCGGGGAAGGATACCCCGAGGATACCGGAACCTACTGCGCTCTCCCAACTGGTTTCCAAAACAACTACTATAGTCCGATGTTACATCCGTGTCGGTTTGTACTCTCCCCCAACCAATTTCAATAACTGAAACATTTAATTTGATAAAAAGTGCAAGGAACTTAGTCCATTTATTCATTGATTTATATTTTATAACCTGACTGTGAGTAGAATGGCCATAACACCATCATTGTCTGCACGTTTCATGCTTAACGGAAGTTTTAGTATTATAGAAAGATATGCCTGAAACCCATATCCAGTTCCTGGAGATGTCCATTTTCAGCAAAGGGTTGAATGTGTGACTAAAGATGTACGTACATATGTCGTCTGCTTCCAATATTTAAGATGTTGAATCATGGAAAGGAAAAGAATGACAAAAAACTGCTTTTCACGTGAATTTAACATGTGTTTTAATTATGTTCATGTGTGCAAAGGAATATTATTCTAAACTCATCGTTATGGTATTTTACGGATTTATGCGTCATTATGTTGTCGGATGGAAATAAACTACCCATAGTGTACGGAATATGGCACCGTGTTAGTATGGAATGTCTGTTAAGCATGAAAGGTGCAAGGGGATGTCAGTATTAGTGCCATTCTGATCACAGTCAGGTTAGAAATTATAAATCAATGATTCAGTTGACTTAGTTCTGTGCACATTTTATCATATTAAACTTTTTAGTTATTGAAATCGGTAGGTGGGGGGTTTACAAACAATCCAGGATGTAGCATCGGGATATAGAGCAACTCTGAATCATCAATATAAGGGAAGTAAATATAACTATATTGCTACACCCACTCCTACCATCGACACCTGAGGTTCAACATACACTCGGGGAGACATTTGCCAGCGTTGATGCCAAATCACCAACTAGTAGGTCACCACCAAAGATGAAGTTAATAACTTCTACACCTACTAGTGCACAGCAGGCCAGTACGCCCGTTGTAGCAGTAAAACCTGTCAACAAACGGAAATCACAAAAGTAGTGGAGTCATCGAAGATTGATGACCCCGATGTTACACGGGTGCACAACTTGGAGCTTCACGAAACGGCCATGGACCAACGCATTGCAAGGTACTTTGTTAAATCGGTTCAATACTCAACGTGGCGATCACTCTAGACCGTGGAGCCTACACCCTAGTAGTTTAGCTTCGGCAAAAAGACCCTCAAAAAAGTTATGTTGTAACCTATAAGCACTATCCGACCTACAAATTGATAGAAGCAATACCGGCTTGTCAGCATAGGAAAACCACGGACAGCGAAAGAATCTGCATTGAAGACGCTCGCCAAAAGACCTATAAGCCTGCAACCATATAACCTTTTTAGGGCTACCAAATTAGCCTCTTATCAAATGGTACTATATTTTGGCTAGGATTGGTTAACACTGAGTGGTAATGCGGCAATACTGACCATACTTGAGTGTGTGCTATGTCTACTCCCTCTCAAGCAATAGCCCCTAGCTGGCGAAGTAGCTTCAACATTATTTAGTCGTCATCAGCTAGAATTAAGAAACATCATTTTTGTCCCATTTAGAAACCCTCTTTGAGGGGATTAAATCCTGGGCAATGTGGCACGTTTTCCTTCACCCAGGATTATTCTGTAGTCAGCGATGCGGAAATTAAATGATCGCACATGTTCATTGGGCGCACGAAGCCTTAATTTCAAAGTCAAGTGAAGTGAATCAAACTTTCATGAATCCCAACCCGCATTGCATTACATTTATTACAGTAAAGCTAAAACTTATTTAGTGGTCGTAAAAAGGGTTGGGGTGTATGAAATAAGTACAAAACCGCATCCGTGTTTTATTCTGATTCAGTGGAAAGATGGTTTGATATGGCTTATTAATACGTATCAGTCTAACAGACCCGCTGTATTCCTACTCATATCAAACTTGTTCTTTCCGCCGACTCAAAATAAAATACTTATGGAGTTTTTGTACACGTATAAGTGGAGTACAATGAAATCGTCACAATGTCGATACAACTTTTATTGCCACAGTAGCAATACTTATGCAGAACTACTTTATTTTCCCATTTAGGAAATATATGTCATTATGTACGCTATTCAAACCTGTATTCAATATTTTAGATATGTTTAGTTTTTATTCTGCTGTCTCTATCTCGTGAAGTGGAAGCATTACGTATTTTCACTAGTAACTTCGCCATGGCTTGCATTACCGTCTCCAATTCACTTGTGTCCTCGCCAAGGCTGGTAAGGCCATGTTTCCACTTCACTCGTGACTCCGCCATGGCTGGCATTACCATGTTTTCAGTTCACTCGTGACCTCGATATGACTAGCATTATCGTGTTTTCGCTACACTCGTGAGCTCGAAATCGCTGGTAATATCATGTTTCCATATCACTTGTGTTTTCGCTTTGGCTGGCAATACCATGCTTCCACTTCATTCGTGACCTCACTATGACTGGTAATACCATGTTTCCACATCACTCATGACCTTGCCATGGCTGGCATTACCATGTTTTCACTTCGCTTGTAACCTCGCCATAATTGGTCGTACCATCTTTCCACTTCACTCGCAACCTCGCCATGACTGACAATACTGTTTCCAATTCACTCGTGAAATGATTCCTCATATCTACTCAAAAAACGTATATAGGCTCCATGTATTCACGATAATATTGAATTCACTATTTTCAACCTAATTTGAAGAAAAGAAAGAAATAAAACAGATCTAAACACAAATCAGAAAGACCAAACACGATGAGGAAATAAAAGCATGAAAGCACCAACAAGGTTCGTACATTACTAAGTCCTATTATGAACTGCCTCGCATTAAATTTCACAATTGCAACAATAATTTGATACGGCATGTCCTGTTTCTACTAATTACTGACCGCCGTTCGCTTTGAAATAGAACTGTCTCTGTAAGCAAAATGGCTATTTAATAAGTCAATCATTACCAAGCTTGTGACTTCTGACAGTTAAGGAGGAAAAAACCCATTATTATGAATAATAATGTGTTTTAGGAGACATTTAAAACAAATGATTGCAAAATGAATAAGACTTAATAATATATGTAGAGATGACGATAACGAAACATAAAATGAAAACATTTGTTAATCTTCAGTATCAAATTACAAGGCGTTGTAGGGGTACAAAAACAGTTCAGTGGCGGCGTTTGGGTTGATTGGTGGTTAGGATTCGGGTAAAGGAGGCGCCGCTGAACCTCCGCGAAGACTGAAACATATTTCCGTCTTCACATAAAGTTGTTTAAAGAACGATACAAAATATTTCCGTCCTCTCAGACCCAGTTAGAGCAGTTGGAACCGTAATTTCGATATAATCAATCAACTCTATGAGCGAAAAAAGAAACAAGACTGAAATTTATGTGAATTTCAATACGCTAGTAACCGAGAAACATGATGTGCAACTGTTTAGATGGAGTACGAAAAGGGAGGACTATTTTTGTTAGTCATTTGTCGTTGATTTTATTGTATGGTTATATTAAAGTCCATTATGGGTTGGATTGTCAAACAAATTATCTGGCACATAATTATATTTGGATATCAATATATAATAAGCATTTTACTTGGGAGTAAATTGAAAAGACATTAACAACTTTATGAATTACCTTCAATTATTGAATCGAGAAATATAACTGTCGCACATATTCGTTTTGCATATCGACAGAGTTCAGGGGATATTAACAAAGGCATTTATATACATCACAAAACAACGTATTTATAAACATCACAAAGGTCAAACTTTATCATTATTGTGTAGATAATTGTTTATCAGATTTTCTTCACTTTTTCAAAGTATTTCCGAATCTTTTCGAAGGTTCATGTTAATTTTAATATTCCTAGAAGCAACCTTTAACCCTTATCTGAAAATCTTTTGATTGACGCAGTAGCCGCTTTCTTAGAAGTGTTTGGGTATTGCACTGATCAGTTTAGTACTCATGTGTCCTTAAATACTTTCTCTCGCCGTTTTGTACATTGGTATTTACTCTCAGAGGTTAAAGTTAGTGTCATATGTCATTGTTGGCCAATTAAACTTAGTGTCACATGTCACTGTTGGTCAATTAAAGTTAGTCTCACATGTCACTGTTGGCCAGTCTATATCCATTGTATACGTCAGTTCTGAGCAATTATTCTAAAGGTAACTTATCTTTACGACGTTTTATTTTGAGGGGTGGGATTGTGTACGTTGGCTCTTTTAAGAATTTAAACCGCATACGTTTGTTTATTAACTTGAATGTCAAATAACTCTTGTTTGTGTGCTGAAATGCATAATGACCACATGCCAGATTTCCAAATGAGTCTGTAGTTATGAAATACGTGCAAATACAGTACATATTTAATCTCCATATATCTATATTTCCCAAGTTAAGGTACCTTGTTCACCATGGAGATTGATCGGCAACTTACACTAATTCCTGACCTCATATGTTAGATTATCGCACATTTCCTTTTTCCAGACAAATTTTTTATTTTGTTTTTCAATGGACGGCCAAGTTAGTGTTTTCTCTGTAATAGGAGATACACGTATTGAAATTAATTGCAGCTATTCGTTTCGTTTCTTACGCTGCTGAGACCGTCTTCTGGCGCCGTACAGCTCAGTGCAATTATATAAAATTCTTGGAAGAATATCAGCTTACAAGTTGAAACAGAGATAAGGACTTTACTCGCACGGAATTGAATCAAGTTAAGGTTTAATTTGACTTTCAATAAATATATTTGTTGTATCGCTTTGACAAGACTGTCACTCAATGTGACAGTTTGTTCTCTCTCTCTCTATCTCACACACACACACACACACACACACAAACACACACAAAGAGTTTTTTTACTTTTGTTATATCGAGTAGCGTCCAAGTGCGTTGTTCTTGTTCTCTATATTACATATGAAATAATCAAATATTCTTTCTAGTGACACAAGTACCAGAAACATCAAAATTTTCGACGCAAAAAAAACAATGTGTGTGTGGGGGGGGGTAGACGGAAACTCTAGTGGTATGTTAGATATTATTTCATTCATATAATCCAAGCTCAAACCGAACTATGTACATATACTTTTTTCTTATTTTTAAGCGTTTTTATTTGATCTTGAATAGGAAGGGAAACTACGATAACACAGCGGAAGAGAAACTGTTAACCCGCTGACATTATAGCGCGAGATACAGTAAGAACTCTGCTATACATATTGCTAACTCATATATCTAAGCATAATATAAAAAAGATAATTTGTTTGCTCCGAGTGAATACAGGAATAAAACTACTAAGTTTGTCACCACTCGATGAAATATATCAATTATTAACTCGTTTCAAGAAAACATCCCGTCTGTATTTCCTACATTAAATCCCAATGAATTCTGGAAAATTCTGCTACGGCCAGCACTGTTTCGGAAATCCATATTAGTACAGTAATTTAAAATACTGTCTCATTGGTCTATACAATCGGAAAGTTGATGCAAACAGAACGGAATGAACATGTTTGCTTCCGCTTCAGTTTCGGAATATGTAATAATTGTAATCAGTGCTGCGTTGTTTGTTGTTTTTGGAGGTGGGTGGGAGTGGATGTATACAATTTCTTGTAAAAGTGACAACTTCACGTTCTAAAAAGTCCCATATTATTTCAACTATGTCAAAAGCTAATTGTTGGTAATGAAGGGTTTTCTATTAGAATTATAGATATCGATATACATTTTAGATATAATTTGTAAAAATCAAAAGTGCGCGCGTGTGTGTATCAATGGGTGTGGTGTGTGCGCCTACCTACTTTTTGGAGTTACGTAATGAAAATATAAATGTAGATTAGGAAATATAACAAATACTTAAGTGCATTGTTTTTGTTAGTGTGTACTTGTTTTGTACATATTACATCTTTTATAGATGTCTACGTGTACTCTTGTAGGACATTATATCTTGCATCGATGTCTACGTGTAGGACATACTATATCTTGTATCCATGTCTACGTGTACTCGTTTAGGACATATCTTGTGTAGATGTCTTAGTGTACTCGTTTAGGACATATATCTTGTATAGATGCCTAAGTGTACTCTTGTAGGACATACAATATCTTGTATAGATGTCTACGTGTACTCTTGTAGGACATACAATATCTTGTATAGATGTCTACGTGTACTCTTTCTTGTAGGGCATTATATCTTGTATAGATGTCTAAGTGTACTCGTTTAGGACATATATTTTGTATAGATGTCTACGTGTACTCTTGTATATGAAATATGTTTAAGAGAAAATATGACTAAAGCATATTTGGGTTTCACTAAAAGCATCTTCAGAAACTGATGATAACTATCTCTCAAAATCACTGTCACGTAACTGGCCTTGTATATTATTTTTAACGAAATTTAAGTAGCTTTTGCGTCATCCGGTCGAAGCTAAAATAGTTTTTTAAGGTTCAGGATTCCAAATTCCTTGATAAATCGAAAAAAAAACTGTGATTCAATCAACAGTAGCTAAAACTAATCATTTCTAAAAATACATTTAAAAATGTTGCTTTTAAAAAAGCTTTAAAAATCGTAGTTGCTCGAGACCCCTGTTGTTATTCATATAGAGAATAAGTCGTTCAATTTGCAAAATTGAATGCACGATTGCGATTTTAGCATGAAGTCAAAATATTATGTCAATATTAATTTAAGCGACAGACCCATGCTGTTCAAGATTCTGTTAGGTTGTGTGACATCACTATTCAACATAACCGTGCCGTTTAAATATGTACAGAAGTATGTATGTATGTGTCCGTCCCTTCGCCCGTCCATATATACATCCATCATTCCGTCCACCTATATATTTCTGTCTGTTTTGAGCAGGTTTCGATTCCGCATCCTACTGATAACGAGTTCGTCGAGTCCATTGCAATAACAACTAGTTAAAAGCGAAGTTCGCCGAGTCCATTGCGATAACAATTGTTTGAAAAGTAAGTCCGTCGAGTCCATTGCGATAACAATTGGTTGAAAGCAAAGTCCGTCGAGTCCATTGCGATAACAATTGATTGAAAGGGATGTGGATATCTTCATTCTGTTATAGAAACTTATGGTTCAGCTTTCATGTATCTTAGCCTCCCGAAATTGGTACATCCGATGTAGTAGCGTGATCCGCAGTAGGTGCTGGTACACACTTTCATGACGCAGTAGATTAGCTGAAAGACGGAAAAGGTCGAACAGATGCAGGAAGGAATTATTTCCTTGTGAAACGCTGTCTTGTGTCACCCAGCTCTCTTCGGTTTTCAATGTTATGTAATTGAAAACCAAAGAAAGTCTTCTGGGAATATAGAAAAGTGAAATGAAAGCGAAGATCACCAAATTTTGGGGCAATACCTGTCGCTGCAAATGTTGATTCAGTTTACAAAAATTAATAAAGAAAGCAAAGCGCGCAAATTCGCACCAATAAGGTAGATATCAGTCGGGTAGAATGTTGTAAACCAATTTTATCTTGAAATTATGTACATTACAGCATAATAATTTCAATGATGAAATTAAAAGGCATCCGCTTAATCTAAACAAACCGTCAGGGAATATAATCTCATTGTTGTAAACATACTACCACGGGACATAACTTTTGCCTTTCTTTGTCCAGACCAAACTGTAGTTCTCTCTGCAAATATAGTCTTGACAAGTCAATTTGTATGGATTATTTGGCGAATGATTATCAGGTACAGATTAGTAAAACATTTGACTAATTTATTGGGAGGACAACATATTTGATATTTGATATTTTTGTGTCAAATGAAAACTCCAGCTGAAGGAGGAGATGTTTCAAATTTCTTGTCTGAAAAGTGAAATGGCATTTATTAAGGCGTCTACAGACATATTCCAGATAGACAGGGAACGATGCAGAATACCCTAATCTCGAAGTCTATGATCTTTGTATAAACCACAAAGCATTTGTTTTGGCTAATCGGATGTGCTGGGAAATGGTACAGCGTCCGCTGGAAACCCAAATTGTAGATATTTTTCTATGACAACTGTTGAAAAGAAAAGTGAAAGTAATCATTTGTCATATAAAGATTTGTTTCATATTTTTGCGTTCATTAGATGCCACGTTTGATCGAGTGGTTTTTATCGTGGACGCAACTCGTGATTGCAGTTTGAGACATGTAAAGATGTGGAAATGAGTCAAAGCATTTTAAAAAATGCAAATAGAAAACAAAAATTGAATATTCCGAGATCTTCATATCGTATGTTTCATGATCTTTCAAATGTACTATATTTTTATTTTCGCCTTCTCTCTCTCTCTCTCTCTCTCTCTCTCTCTCTCTCTCTCTCTCTCTCTCTCTCTCTCTCTCTCTCTCTCTCTCCATAATGTTGATTAGTAATTCTGAAGTTTATAAAAGCGCAACAAAGCTACACAAAGCCTCGTGTCCAATAAGATAAGACAATTGTTCTCATGTACTGATATTCTAATTGCACTGTCAACAGTTGCCAGCTGCAAATTGGAAATACACTAGATTAGGACGGGTTTTGCATTTTTCGAATGTCTGACCTATCAATCTGTCTCCCATCAATGCGTCGGCACATTATGTGAGAAGAGCCAATTGTCGTATAGATAATTTCAGAACCTAACCGGAAAGAATTCTAAAAGATTGAGTTGAGCGTGATTTTCGTGTTGTTTGTGTGTGTTTGTGTGTGTGTGTGTTTGTGTTGTTTACTTTGTCATCGATCGTGATTTTCTGCTCCCACTTTCACAAAATCTATCCTGCCGAAAGTCCTAAATATCAATTTGGAAACGATTAAGGTATGTTTATAAATAAAACAACATACAAAAATATTTAAGGATATTAAATGTCGACTAGACGGATATGTCACGTGGCTAAATCGTGTTTTTCCGATGAAGATGGGTAACAAAACTGTAAGGACAATACTTTCGGAATAAACTGTGTTTTACTTCTATTGTCAGGTTTTTCATTATACTGTAGCTTAATTGTTCTGCGTTTTAAATTAGTATGCATGTACTAAACGAATGTCCAGCAACACATTTTCGGAAGGGAGATCACAGGGGTTACTGTACATATAAATCTCACGAGATCTAAGAGACTTTAGCACTTTAAGAATATAGACAAATTATTTATAATTGGTTCAATCAGTTGATCTATTGTACTTATTATTAACGCCTTCTAAAGGAGCATGCATAATTGTGTAAGGCTTCTTTTGTTTCGCTGTTCAGCATCTAGGTGGAATGATGGACACGTTTTACAACTCATGCCTTGATCAGAGTAATGATTCTTATCGGAAAATTGGTTCTTGGTCTCTGGAAGATATACAGAAGCAGTCATACAGATATCAGCGATCATGTGGCGAAGAGAAGAACATATCTGGGCCGTATTGGTTTAGACATGGACGATTCTACAAATTATAGGTGTTGCATTGAAGTTAGTTGATCTTGCTTTACATAAAACAATACAGGTGGACTATATCGGTCAAAGAATTGGACGAATGATAGATGTTGCATTTGCTTTGTTAGCCGATCTTGCGACCCAGAGAAGAACACATGTGGGCCATTTTGGTTTAGACAATAGACGATTCTACAAATGATAACGTTGCGTTGTCTTTGTTAGAGAAAAACTTATGTGGACCATATCGGATGAAACAATGAATGATTCTACAAATATTAGGCATTGTATCGACATTGCTAGTGAAGTTTTAATTTTAGTAAAGGTTCAATAGATCTTCGGATAATATTTGGGTGGCCAGAACAAAAATTATGACTATATATATATATATATATATATATATATATATATATATATATATATATATATATATATATATATATATTCCATTGCTTCATATTTTTTATAAACAAAAACAGGTGAAATAATAATGTAATAAACATATTCAGACAGAAAGTATAGTCTTCTATAGAACACATTACTTCTGCACAGCTGATAAACGTGATTTATGTGTACACATTGTGTTGTTTTCGAATACACAAACATACAAAATTAAAAGCAAACAAAGTTATTTATAGACTATATATGTGTTTCAGCGCGGAATTTACAAAAAACACAAAGGTCTTATTTTTAATATTTACGTGAAAAATTGTCACTGTATATAGCTCTCCCATACATTTTACACCTTTTATCTTTCTCCAGTCTCCCGCAGTCAGTCTTTGGCACCATATTGTGCTCAGGTGCAGTTAAAAACCAAGCACATTAATACATGCCTTTTTCATTTCATTCTCCTTGTCGGTTTCTTTTAGTCAGGAATGTAAATAAATATTATGTTTGAAGCAACGGTTGCATAAATCTACAAAAGAAAAAACCCAAGAGTTCGATGAATGTATGTTAGAATTTCACGGAATATTGACATCGAGAATAAAGCTATACTATGTTATTAGTGAAAGTAGGTACAGTCAGAATGTGTCCATTCATTTCAGATGCAATTCCAGATCAGATAAATTAGACAGAAACGCAATCAAATCCAGAGATAATTGTTTCAAGATAGGTGTCAAGAGAGATTGGCCGTAAAATTGAGAGTCATGCCGAATTAGTAAAACACGGCTGGTATTTTAATTTGACAACAACTCCTTTATGGTAAGCCAGAATGGGAAGAAGATATGTGTCGTGGTAAGAACTTAACGTAACTAATCCAAATTATAGGGTCTCACTGGTTAGTTTATTTGATGAATTTTCGTTCGACAATGACCTATTGCAGAAAAATGAGAATAATTTGACACTGATGATACAAATACAAAATAACTAATGATTTTTTTTTTGTAGAAAGCATGCATGGGATAGTTTTCCTGAGGTAATCGGGTTAATTCTTTATACAACTAGTAGATTTTATACTTAACCACCACTGCCACCTACCCCTCTCTTTACATTAAAATTTGACAGAAAAAAGCTATTTTGTATATTTCCGGCTAAAAGAGCCAGCGTGTACCTTATCATGAAGTTCACTAATACTATAACAAATTAGCATACTTTTCATCACCCCCTTAAGCACCTCGATTTTTTTAGATATTTACCTCTGTATCAGACCTACGCAAATACATAAGCCAAGTCAGCTGTTCATTTGCTGCCCATTGATATCCAATGCTAGTCTAATTTTGACAGGCAGTCACCAAACAAGCCAACCAATTTTCAAGCCTTACTCAAAGTAAATCTAAGCCACATTACAGATTTAGCTTCCGTGTGAATTTATAAATGCGCTGCTTATGAAAAATAGGTTCGTGCTTTCTACCTTAAAAAATATGGAGGTGTCAAAATGTGAAACTCTCCAGTGAGACCTACGGCTAAAAGTACTGTTGGAATCTTTTCCATAAAACGAAAAGAATTTTGTAATGTTGCTGTTTGAAATTGGGCATGCAATGGCTCTGAATTAATTTTAAGACAGAAAGCTAAGATGAAGCGGACAGATTTTTCTGTTTGAAATCTAAAGACTATTTTAACATATACATCATCGTCATCCCCAGCTGTTGAAACTTCAGCAAATGTGGGGAAATCAACGCAAAAGAGTTTGTTTCCTTGATCTAATAGCTTTCGTCTCTTACCTTGCTTTAAATCATTATATAACGACTACCGTGCTTTAAATCATTTCATAGCAATTACCGTGTTTTAAATCATTCTATAACAACTACCTTGCTTTAAATCATTCCATAGCAATTACTGTTTTAAATTATTCAATGTCAATTACCGTGCTTTAGATCATTTTATAGCAATTACCGTGCTTTAAATCATTCCATAACAATTACCTTGATGTTGCATGCACGATTTAATCTATTCAAAGTCTCTTCGTTTATTGCATTTTTTTACCATGACATCAAGCTAATCACTTGTATGTGTCAAGACATTCATTATGTAAAAATGTTTGGTAATTACTAAAGCACTATTTCTGTTTCACTCTCTCATCTTAATCGATGTTTAAATTCGATCCGATCTGTTTGCCAATGAACTGAGTTAATATATACTTGTCAATGAGGATGAAATGCTTGTCACTCCACACTCGCATGACAATGTCAGAAATTTATCTCAATCTTGTTGAGTTATAACTGCCATTTAGTTTCCAATGGACAGACCTCCCATCTAAATTTAATTAACCCCTAACAGGAATAAATTAGTGTGACACCGGACTTTCAGAATGATATATTCCAGGAGTCACATCTCTCGGGTCGAGTTGAACTATGCATGGGTCTTACTGGCAAAATCATTTGATTGCGTAGAATTCGCAGACCCTCGATGCTTGATGATATTGCACACATTGAAATCAGTTAAGGAAGTTAATTGAATCTCCTTAGATTGCAGTTTTATCATCAACAATGATGAATATTCAAACTCAGCATCATTGTCGTAATCCTCAGAGAAACCGGAAACCGGAAACCGGAAAATGGAAACAGAAACTTGGATTTTAACATCACACTCAAAGAATTTTGATTGTGAAATGATATTTAAAAAATGTCCTTTCATTTTTTCTTCAAAATCAAGACATTCTTTGAATGGATACTTACTCAGTTTTGACTACAAAAACTGAATTAATTTGTTGTCAAAGAAAAAGAAAATCGCGTATATTAGTTTATATGCATAATACTGCATATGATCTATAAATAGATGCCTACGAATATGTTGATAATTATTGATAAAAATGTGTTGATAATTATTAAAAGCAATCTTAATACTAAGACTTAATTGTGCCTAGGGATTAATTTTTCATTGGTTGCTGGGATTTTGACGTTTCTAGAAGAATTCTCCAACTTCCCACTGGTTGGATTGTGTCACATGAATGGGCGAATTCAAGGCAAAAAAATAAATAAATAGTTAAGATCCGTCACGTGGGATATATTGTAAAATTTAGTTGCAATAGAAGGAACTGAGCAATTAGATTTATTCCCATTTTGTATTCGATCTCATTTCTTGAATTCCTGTTGTAAGTCTGCAGATGTATTTAATGTTGTACTTAGATAGTAGTAAAGAATGAAAACATCTGTTTGACTGGTATGTGTGTGTGTGTGTGTGTTTTGAATATATAAGGTTCTTTATTCTTTTATATAGCATACGAAATAAAAGCCAAACAGTATTCAAGGCAAGCAAGCTAGTAACTGTAGAAGCATTTGAAAAAAAACTTGATCTGTATTATACGATGAAGTTAATTAGGAAGAAGTGCGCTGGAAAAATAAGCAAAAAATTCAAATATTTGCGAAAAGTGACATTTTCGCAGTATTGAAAAAAAAACCGTTTATTTGTGTAATAATTTGTTCATTAATAATATATTCTATAACGATTTATTGTTCCGACTACTAACACAGTAGAGCTAAACTCAAAGTAAATGCCCGAAAAACTGACCTAGTATCTACCTACCTACCTACCTACCAACCTACATACATACATACATACATACATACATACATACATACATACATACATACATACATACATACATACATACATACATACATACATACATACATACATACATACATACATACATACATACATACATACATACATACATACATGCATGCATGCATACATGCATACATGCATAAAATAAAAATAAATCCACACCTGTCAATTTTAGTCCATTCAGTTCACAATGCTAAATATGATTCAATCAGATCGATTTTTCATATTTTACTGTCTGCTAGTGAAAGTTGTAAAGCAACTGTATCTGGAATGATTTTATTCCGATAAATGCAGATTTATATCAAAATATTGTACGATATCCCTTCAAGGTTTGAAACACGTATTTCATGTTTTAATACATACTAATTTTATTGAACTTGAGTGAGTGCCGTATGCGAGGAAATATGTGATATGAATTGTTGTTTATTGTGCAAAATGAAGTTAGGTAATTTTTAATAATGACGAGGTGTGGTTGGGAAACTTGCAAAAAGATCACAATTCTAAGTCTATAACAGATGAAGAACATAATTTCTTAGCTGTAATGTACTGTCCATGGAGTAGAATTTGCTCATGGTTGTCTCTTTCTAGTGTACCTTATTTCCCTACGTATCTGTGTGTGTATGTGTGTGTACTAGTTTCATAGATACATATATGTGCTGTTTGTCTCTTTATTCCATCCTCGTTGCCCAGACTTTTGCATTATTTCTTATTCGAAAGGATTAAAATCCATTGGAGACGTAATAGGATCATATAACCGAATTTTTTTCAGCTCCATGTAAATACGTTATCATATATAATACGCATGGCAATTTCTCTTGCGCTCACAACTCACGATAAAATCATTAAAGTAATTGAGCACATTTCTTATCATGAATGGTAGATACTAAATACGCTGAAGTCTGTAACCTAAAAATTAAGTTTTAATTTATTAAAACTGACTTCCTGTACACGAGAAAAATGTAGACAAATGTCTTGTGTCAGACACTGAGTCCAGAGTAGGAAGCCATCAGTTAGTTTTTCTCTTTAAAGTTTGATTTGTCATTTTATATATTATGATTGGATATGAAGGTAGAATAATCTCCAACATTTTGTCTTAAATCATTCAGGTCTTGTAATTCCTAAAATACCGATTATGCTTTAATGCTTCAGTATTGTACATAGATTTTTTCTGTCCTACACGCTTTCTGAATTACATCATCAAAAAGATATCAATGAAATATACACAAAAGAGATGACTTTTAAAAGGAAATTGAGCAAGTAAACAAACGGAACTTTATTTCTTTATAAATCGGACCCACCGGCAAATTTATTAGGTACATACAGTTTGTTTTAAATACTTATTCATGAAAAGCTATCAATCAGACAATTGATGTATTTTTAATTGCTATTTCTTGACAGATCTCTTACCTAATAATGCATAATTCTTTCAAATCACCATATTCCTAAAATTGATAAGAAGATTTATTTATTTCCTTTGAGACCTTCTTAGTATTCAGTCTGCAAAGACGAAAACAAGGTTTTAGGTGTCAGTGTCACACATGTCAGAAAAAAAGAAAATCGTAAGCTTTACAAACTAGATTATCAAAATCCACGCACTCAACCAAAAAATGAAAATTTTGCAGATTAGTGTAAAATGATTAAAAACGTTGAAGAATAATTAAGGGCTACGTTTGTTTAAACTCACCACGATTGAGATTCAAATTCTGATTTTTATGGAAACTATCATTTCTAAAGGATACCAGGTATGGTTGGATAATCTTTGTCAGACGAATTGCAATGTTTTGAGGCTGATGAGGCTGGAATTTTATTTCATCTTGATTAGACATGCTGTGGATGTGGGCGTGGTTTCACCTGAAAACTTTTAAATATACTAATAGCGAATTTCGGAATCAGTCTGCGTTTTTCTACAAGAAAAAACGAACATAAGGGACTCCGAGTAATTTAATAAGTAAATTTCTCGTAAAATCATCCAGAGGAGACGATGGTATGGAGAAACTGACAGACACGAAAGCTTGAAAGCACAAGGTATTTTGCATTAATTTTATGTGAGGCGTGGATACCATTATGACGATATGTTTGATTTATTTGCTTGCATTTGCATGAATTTGTTTAAATTCGTAGATACAATTTCTTGATATGATATAACTGTGATGAGTTCGTTGATCTGAAACCGCACAATGATATTTCTTTTTATATACATAGACGGCTCGCTTAAGGTATAGTCCCGACTATTATAGGAAATTATTTATCTAGAATTTCATGCTTTATTCTATATAGGAAATTGTGCATTTAGAATAACTGTGTTGAGTTCATTTATCTGAATTCGTACAATTATATTTTTCTTTATATACATTGACGAATTTGTTTTGTTAGAATGTTGAGATTACGAGAATCAGTGTGAATTCTTCGAACTGCTGAGGTCACATAGGATAACAACTTTATTGTGTGTATTTCTTAAATACCGTAGTGAAAGGAATTTTGTTCATTCTATTATGTAATGGAGTTAGTCTGGAACACATTTATAAAACATTACAATATGAAATTCTGTTAAAAGTCAATTTAACTGGGCAATATAACGACATGATAACATCAGGATGAGGAATATCTTCTTGGTATTGGTCAGAAGAAAAGTATGCCAGAGTTACAAAAATCAGTATATTGTTTTAACTTCAATTTTCGATACCAGTACCAAAGGAACGCTAGAAGCATGGATAGCAATGCCTATTAAATTGTTATCTCAGGTCCATAGACATCAATGCCTTTTACATTTTGCCTTAGATCCATGGATATCAATGCCTTTTATATTTTACTTTAGGTGAATGGATATCAATGCCTCTTACATTTTACTCTAGGTGAATGGATACCGATGCCTCTTACATGTTACCTTAGAGCCATGGATATCAATGCCTCTTATATTTTACTCTAGGTGAATAGATATCGATGCCTCTTACATGTTACCTTAGAGCCATGGATATCAATGCCTCTTACATGCTACTCGAGGTGAATGGATATCGATGCCTCTTACATGTTACCATAGAGCCATGGATATCAATGCCTCTTATATTTTACAATAGGTGAATGGATATCGATGCCTCTTACATGTTACCTTAGATCCATGGATATCAATGCCTCTTACATTTTCCTATAGGAGAATGGATATCGATGCCTCTTACATGTTACCTTAGAGCCATGGATATCAATGCCTCTTACATGCTACTCGAGGTGAATGGATATCGATGCCTCTTACATGTTACCATAGAGCCATGGATATCAATGCCTCTTATATTTTACTCTAGGTGAATGGATATCGATGCCTCTTACATGTTACCTTAGATCCATGGATATCAATGCCTCTTACATTTTCCTATAGGAGAATGGATATCGATGCCTCTTACATGTTACCTTAGATCCATGGATATCATTCTACTTTAGGTGAATGTATATCGATACCTCTTACATGTTACATTAGAGCAATGGATATCAATGCCTCTTACATTTTACCTTAGCTGCATAAAATTGGTACACTTTTTTCAGAATCATCTATTAAAGAATTAGAGGTACCATTTTCAACCTTTGCGTCATCTTATCTCTAGCTTTTGATATTCAAATATTGGGGATTTTGTATTACATAGTTTAAATTTATAAACATACTTTAACACAGACTATTCAAATTCAATATATATAATTTGTGAATATGCATCATAACTGGCTCAGGTAAGCTTGATTCCTTCATGAGTATGATAATTGAATCTTTGTGTTTCGGCATCATTTTATAATATGTGCTATGACATCACCCTCAGCGTATACTGCTTTTTTATGAAAGAAAATTAAAACCTGGAGCAAACGACACTGATGGAAATACAAGTAAACTTGGACGTTACACTTCGATATTGCTCCAAGGAAAGAACTAGAAAATGTATTAAATATATCCAACATTGTTCATCTTTTACAGGCATCCGTATCGTAAGTGAGGCAATCTGCTGCTATTACATTTAAATGAAGTTCGTGTGAAATTATTTCAGAGTGTTTTCTATATAATATTTTTTCCTTGGAGAGTTGTTAAACCATGAATACTGTTACTTGCATTAAATAGAAAGCTTCATCAAAGCCTACGAGTAAATAAAATGCTTGCTGAGTTAAAATTCTTGGCTCTTGCGTAGGATAACAAAGCAGATCGTCTTTTTCTTATACATCTACGTTAACAGCAGCACATAAGAGAAATTTATTTTTGCCCGCTAAAACCATTTTTTTTCTACTTCCTTTCTTCTATTTGCCAATTGTTTGTTGACTATACCGTCATTCAAACATGCAGTATTTAAAAATTTATTTTAATGGCGACCTATAGCCTTGCAGTGCTGGTGCGTCGTAAAATCCACAATCAAGCAATCAATCAGTTAATCAATCAGTTAATCCTGGATTCTGTGTTTAGTGCTTGTTTGTCAATAGGTTGTATTTTCCCCTGATGTTGGGAAACAGTTTTGTATTTGAGCCTTTATTAATTTGTGTTTCTCTAGATCTCTCGATCGAAATACTTGAAAATCCATTTACAAAATAAATCCTTCTTGGAAAAATTGGAGATGAAAAAGTAGTTCATAAAAAGATCGTTTACGATGGATGTTACGCTATTTACATTATCTGATAATTTATACTAAACTGCATATTAACAGTTGACCTTTATTGCATTCGTTATGCATTACCTGAGGATCAATGACCGTGCCTATATCAAACATCTCTCACTTCACTTGTGAGCTGTGTACCGTTGTCGTCCTCTAGACAAATTTTATCGCCTAAGACACTGTTTGAAGATGAGATTAGTTATTTCTAAAAGGTATTAAATGCAATAGTAGGTATTGTTCTGCCCTGCCTAACTGAGACCATCATCTGGCGCCGTGAGATCGCACAAAGTTTGAATCAGTTCTACCTTTAGAAGATTTAATTTCAATCTAGAATGATTGACACGTTTGGTAGAAACATGTTTGTTTGATCTGAATTGCAACCCATTAGTCTGTTGTGCCACTTTCGCCTTTTACTTGAACGACACTACTAGGTGACAGTTTGTTATTTGTATACACGACTATCTTTTACTCAAATTAGTAGTGTCATTCTGTTTAATTTTCTGTCTAAGTTTTCCTTGCAGCATCGGTTTACTATCGACGGCAGTGTTCTCACCCAGGGTGGTGCTGAGAGAAGTTTACAAATATTTGACTGTGGCAAATGCAGTCACTCGTTAGACGTCAAAAGGTATGGACAATTACTATTTGTACTATTTATAAATGAAATGTGGAATTGGAGGTGGGGCTGAGGTATTACGACAGATGATGGTTTAATTGTGGCGTGTGATGATTGTCAAATACGAATGAAAAATACACTCCATTTGCCTCATTAAAAAAAGAAAGGACCATTTTATTGAATTTTGTTTAACAGATTACTGTCAGTTTATTTTATTAATGTTTGTTGAAATTCACAAGAGTGTAAGTGGACAATGTTGGTCATCAATGTAACCCAATAACTTTGGAAAACGAATAAGCTTGAACATTACACTATATATATATATATATATATATATATATATATATATATATATATATATATATATATATATATATATATATATATATATATATTATTTGTATCAATACTTTTTGGTAGAAGACCATTTTATATCCCGGCTCGTTTTAAATTCAGACTTGAAATTTCGAGTTTGAAAATAAAAACAACTAAACGTCCACAAAATTATAGAAGCCCTGACATTCATTGGTAATATAAAAGATATCTGAGACTTGCATTTATAAAATTATATGAAAAGCATACGAAATTCTAAAAAGGAATTTTGTATCTGGTAATATGAATTTTGTACCTAGTAATATTTGTGTTGATAAAATTATCCATTTAGATAAATCTAGTTTTTTTAAATTCATAAATTTGAAAGAAATAGAAGAAATGAGGCATCGATTCATGCACCATGTAACACAATATCATAAAACGAACAATTTTATTACGCAAAGATAATAATAAGTAAACTTTAAATATTTAAAGGTATTAAATGTAATCGTAGGTATTTTTCTGCCTTGCCTAACTGACAGTCATTCAGTCAAATTCAAGCAATCCAATCTCACACTGTAGTAATATATCGGTGTATTCAGGCCACGACCATTAGGGACACGTCTGTTTCTATTACGTTGTCATCAGGATACCAAGCACAGTAAGGTATGGCTTTTGGAGAAATGGTTATGGGGCCCTATTTAGTTTTCTATCAGTTGTCAATTTGTCAATATGCTATAGAATCAATAGATCTCAACAGTGGAAGCTGAAGATTGTGCAAATATTAGCACGAGATATGGCCACCTGGCATATAATGCATTGCAAAAGATGGGTTTGGCACACACTTGTTTAGTCGACTCAGATCGGTGTGTCCTATCGCATTTCAGAAGTCTTCCTCTTCTGCAAAATGCTGTAATTTTAAATTATGCTTGATTACATCAAAAGGAAACGAAAAAATGATTTGGCGGTAGCCGTGCTCTTGACTCAGTAAAACATATACTTGGCGCTAACCGTACCTTTGGCTGATTAAAATATTATTGGCACTAACCTTGCCAATGGCTCATTAAAAAATAATATTGGCGCTAACCGTGCCCTTGGCTCATTAAATATATTGTTGGCGCTAACCGTGTCAGCTGCTCACTTAAACTTGTTCGAGCTGACTAGAATTGCTATTTTGAATAAGTGTATTTTAAACTTTACTAAAAGCAAAATACGGCAATGAAATCTTTCTATGTAATATATAGATTCATCAAACCCATAGAAGTATTTGGCAGTTATTTAGTAAATACCACAGTATAAATTCAAATATTTTTTTACGTTTGCACGAAACTGTACATGTGATTGGCTATGTCCTCCCAAACTGAAAATCCGGCTTATATCAGCTAGTTTTAATGATAAAGTAACTGCCATAATAGCAGTGTGGTTCTTATATTGGTTTTATATAGGTTTTTATGCTGTCTTGTGCGGTTGGACAGTGTAGATAGGGCTTCTAATCAACGTTTGAACTTATTTTGGGATATTTCATTATATTTATTTGTACAGTTATATTTATCTAAACTAATTTCCACTTTGTGCGGCTGGACCTGATGGTATGTGCTTTTTTTATTGACAACTAATAAAATGTTTTGGGTCAAATTTTACTATATTTTACTGAGGTAATTTTATTTTTTTATTGGTGCCACCTTGTGTGGCTGACCTGGTGGTTTTATATTTTCTAATTGTTTAACAGGGATATAGTTTGAACGGGTCTTGCATGCGGACCTTTCTCTATACCAGTGCATAGCTTTGTTAGTAGATTTGATAAAGTAGTAGTTCTGGACGAATAATGTCGAGATCCGATGATCACATATAATTTAGTTATTTTATCTTTCCAATGTATGAATCAAAATGGTCTTATCTTATTAATATCTTAATTGTGAGATTTATAAATATTTAGCAAATCTTTAAGCTGAAATAGTACAAACATTACCCCAAATAATGTTATTGATAAGTATCAGACGGATTAAGAAGCGTAATGCCTGTCACGTAAATCTCGGAGAACGGTAGTGGTTTTTAACGGATGTATGAGAAAATGACAGCTCGGAAAAGGAAAGGTATGAACATTCCAAAACTGTCAAATACATATAACGAGTATAGCAATTTTTAAAATGTAATAATTGTCGTGTAGGTTATAAATCCACACAATGACCTCTAGAAAAGTATAAATGAAAATTTTCTTGCTAAAATCCTTACATTGGATTTAATGTTAATAATACGAATTATCTACGTAGAGCTTGTAGTACGTTCGACCAAGCCGTTTGTGTATAAAGTATTGGATCACCCGACTTTGCACATGGTCATATCAACTTGACCCGAGTTGTGAGCTCGAGGCCGTATATTATATAGCATCTAGAATGGTTATAAACTTTTTCATCAATAAAAGGCAAAATAATTAATGCACTGTTACTTTGAACCCGTCTACGGCATGGAAGTCGCATAATATGAAACAGATGAGTATTTCATTATCTTCTCCTCTCGACCAAATGTACAACCGATTAATAATAATGCCTTCAGCATTGTGATGACAGAACGCCCTTGAAGATACTGGTGTCATTCGATGGCTATCTCTACGAGACCTATCATCATATAAAGTGTATGAGATTGCAAGTTGGTGCGGTTTGGGGCACAGTGGTCCGAATTGTGAAAAGGACTTTCACTTCATCAATATGAATAGAGCACATTTTTATCACGACAACTGGCTTTTGTCGTTGTTGTTTTTTGCTTTTATTAGTTTCTGGTTGTTGGTTTTGCTGTTGACTATATTGAAATTCCCATCTCAGCTGAAAATATTGTCAATATTTTTACATAACATTTAACCAATGAAGTTCCAGTATTGTCTAAAGTAATGAATTGAAGTGGTCAATACGCTATTTCTGAAAATTCTTTTTATCAAACTATTAAAACAACGTTTGTACAAATAAAACCTAATTTAATAACGTTTGATTTGAAGGTCACTCGAAATGTTGCTTCATCCTGTATAAATGAAAGACTATAAATAATCGATGGAGTAATCCAATAACAAGGCTGTATCTATCACATAAAGTTATGTATTAGTTTAATCTCATTGATGACACATTACACATGAATAACAAGCAATAATTTTTGTACAACTATAATCTTGTCAACAATTTTTTTTACCGCTATCAACTTGTTAACAATACTTTTTATGTACAGCTATCTATTTGTTAACAATGCTGTTTCTGTACAGCTCAAACGTGTTAACAAAACTATGTACAACTATTAACGTGTTGAGAATACTATTTATGTACAGCTATCTGCTGGTCAACAATACTGTTTATGTACAGTTATCAACGTGTTAACAATACTATTTATATACAGCTATCTACTGGTTAACAATACCATGTACAGCTCACATGTGTTAAAAATGCTGTTTATGTACAGTTGTCTGCTTGTTAACTACTGTTTATGTACAGACATCTACTTGTTAACTAATGTTATGTACAGCTATCTACTTGTTAACTACTATTTATGTACAACTATTTACTTGTTAACTACTGTTTATGTACAGCTATCTACTTGTTAACAATACTGTTTATGTACAGCTATTTACTTGTTAACTACTGTTTATGTACAGCTGTTTAATTGTTAACTATACTGTTTGTCTACAGCTATTTGCTTGTTAACGAAACTGATATACACAGTTATGTATTTGTTAATAATATTGTTTACGTACAGCTATCTATTTTTAAAACTAATGTTTATGTACAGCTCTGTCCTGCTTTTTTCACAAAACTATGTATGGCTATTTACTTGTTAACAATGCTGTTTATGTACAGCTCTGTACTTAATAACAATAGTGAGTATCATACGCTTAATTTCGTAGATAACAAAATACATCACGCGTTCAGTTTTGAACAATACGCAATACTTTTTAGGTGCAGCTTTCTAATTGTTAAGGATATTTTTAATGATATTGTTTACATTGATGTTACATATAAACGAATCAAATAGAATCATCGAATAATTTATTTTTTAATGTATGTAAGTTATAGTTTCAATGACGGTGTGAAACGAAATTGTATACATTGTTGTTGGTGCTGGGGTGGGGTGGGGATGCTGTGGCTAAAGGTTGAATACGGGGTGACATTGTCTGCTGATACAGAACACAATTGTCAGGATTCGACCACAAAGTAGAGGTGATCGCAATAACCTCAATATAGGTTGTTATCAATTTCTTGACAGTACCAAATATCTTCTTACTTTTTTAAACTGATAGCACTTGATTTCCCATTAGTGACGATGTCTCCAAAACTGATAACACCGGATTCCCCATTATTAATTTAGATATAAGAGAATCATACGGTAGTCTTCCTTGTGTATGATTTCTAGCCATGTTAAACAGAGAACAGTCCAAACAAAAGCGTTTATCAGTTTCTCGTACACCACACGAATATTTATCTTACGGTGACAAAGATTTTTTGAACAGGTCTGGGTTAAGCGAAGTATAGTTTAATTGTAATTACGAATGTGGAATAAAAACACTTCATTCAACTCGATAGTGATTGGCTGGGAGCCTTTCAAAATACCTATTTAGATGTTTTTGTTGTTGTTTGTTTGTTTAATATTATAGAGAAGGCCTATTTTTATTTTGAACGACTATGTTTATGGACAACAGTGAAACGTGATTTATACCAGAAAGATGGTTTGTTGGAATAAAGATTCATATTTGAGGATTAGTCGTGTATATCAAAATTATGCAGTCCACCTTCTGGAATGAATTAGCGTTGATGAAAGCGGAAATAAGGTGCAATTATAGATTCGTAATCCCCATTGTAGTATTATATGCATGCTAAATTATTTCAAATGCTTTCTTAAATAAAAGTAACAATATAGTACATAATGTTTTTAATAATGTCACGATATGGATGCTGTAATGCCTCGAACAAACTATCGATAATCGCCTATTTACAAAGCCACCCTATCCCCCGGTTTAGTGATATCGTTCTATGTTATTTTCACATGGCCCCATGGGACTGGAATATCTTTATGTTTATCATAATGTCACTATATGATCTATATAGGAAATCCCGCAATGATTTTGATGTGTCCTATATATACTTACTCACAGTGAAACCACGGTGGCTCATTGATTAGTGTGCCAGACTCGGGACCGAAAGCGTGCGTGTTCTAATCCTACCATTGGATTATCCTGGATCGACTACTGTGGTTTCTCAACTTGCCTCAGCACCAAATATCTTTCTTGTGTTGATGTGCCTTAAAACACCAGCCATTCCCTTTATTTGCGAAACAACGATACAAAGATGCGTTTGCTCTGACAATCGAAACAATATCAATAGCGGATTGTACCACCTAACAATTATACAGCGTGAGCTTGTTGCTGAGCTTATTAAAACCTGTAATAGGCGTCACTTGAAGGATAATTAACCCTATAATGTACAATGTTAGACACTAAATAGTTAATTGACTGATGGGGTCAGTATAAGCAAACAAAGAAACATAATATCGAAGATGAATGGAGCAGCTGTGTTTTATTTTATCAGCAAGAAGCAAACCAGTTGGGTATAGCGATTAGCCTTATTAATCTCAACACTAGGCGATTGTAATCAAGACAGGTCCTTAGCAGTCATCGATGATAGTCCAGAGCGGCTAATGATTGACTAAAGAGAACAGATATATGGAATTTAATGCAGGTGGCATGACTGTGACAAAACTTTGTATAAAATCATCAGAAATAGAAATTGCTATCTATGTTATAAGGTCGTACGATAATATCTACCAATCAATAAACATTCACATCAGTCATGACGACTTTCTGGACCTGCTCCATGTTATTTTCACAAAGGTTTTAATATAAAAGTGTTCAACAGTTTCGCAAAGTAATTTACGTAATGCCAATAAGCCGAACAACGTACTAAGATAGTTTCCGCACCGTAAAGTACACTATGGACCTAGTCAGAAAACCCACGCGTCATAATTCAGATCTGAAAATATCAACGTAAGCGTTATATTGCTAAATGGCAAAAGATATTTGGGACAGTCCTGTTTTCAACTGGGCTGTTCCATTCTTAACTTGATCATTTTGCATATGTGCAATGGAGTGTCCAGTAATCTTGAGTACCGTCAGTGTCCAACCTACCCCACCTGGCTCCATATATGTAGTTTGTTTGTCATATCACTGCGTTGATGGGATATTGAAATGTTCATTTGTCTTTCTGTAAATATATTCTTGGCGTATACAAGTCTGCTCCAAATAAATTAATATATAATGAATTAGAAAGAATTAGATATAACATATTTTGAAATGATAGCTTAAAATTATAAAAATTCTAAAAGACGGATATCCTTAATTGTTTTTACAAATTACAACTAAGATAGGAAGAAAATAGTGATTGCTGGATTAACAATGTTTAAATCTTTTATTTATGCCTTGATTTGACTATATTTGGTGAAGTCAGGATGAAAATAATGAAAGTACATTTCTCAGAATGTTTAGTCAGAGATGTGAAGATATTCTTAGCCGAAACTTCAGGATGAGATTAAATCAATGGAAAGACTGTGTTTTTACATGTCATGGTCAGTCCGTCAAAGATTACTTGTTGTCATGGTCAGTCCGTCAAGGATTGTATGTTGTCATGGTCAGTTTCATCAAGGATTGCTTGTTGTCATGGTCAGTCCGTCAAGGATTGCTTGTTTTTATCATTCCGTCAAAGATTGCATGTTGTCTTGGTAAGTCCGCCAAGGATTACTAGTTGTCATGGTCAGTTCGTCGAGGATTGCTTGTTGTCATGGTCAGTCCGTCAAAGATTACTTGTTGTACTTGTTGTCATGGTCAGTCCGTCAAGGATTGCATGTTGTCATGGTCAGTCTGTCGAGGATTGCTTGTTGTCATGTTCAGTCCATCGAGGATTGCTTGTTATCATGGTCAGTCCGTAGATGATTGCTTGTTGTCATGGTCAGTCCGTCAAGGATTGCTTGTTATCATGGTCAGTCCGTCAAGGATTGCTTGTTGTCATGGTCAGTCCGTCGAGGATTGCTTGTTGTCATGGTCAGTTTGTCGAAGATTGCTTTCTGTCATGGTCAGTCTGTCAAGGATAGTTGTTACTACTCTGGGATGACAAGACTTTGTCTCATTGTGTTACAATGTCAAAGAAAGGATTAATTTCTGAGACCAAATTTTGATCCGAATATTACTCAGACCCGGTAGATCAGCTTATATCATCGTGCTTTTAGAAAAAAAAAGAGATATACACATGTTAATGAGATGGTCTTGCATTTGATTGGTCTAGATTTTAACCTCTTTTGAAACTTTTTTAACAATCTGATTTTGATAGAACTTAATAGATTTCCTCACTTGGTAAAATAAATCATATTGACCTGGTACAAAGGTTGACTTACACCGATGTGTCTTCTTAAAATAATACATTAAACTTTTTAGTAAAGTGGCCAGCTTGGGTTATGTAAACCGGTTGAGCGATATCAAACCCAACCGTGTATCTTTTCGTTGCAAGCAAAGTTTATTGAATTTGCAGTGTAAATTAGCAATGTGGAAAAATTATTTTGGCAAGCTTTTATAGCTGACAAGCATTCAAGTCGACCCGTCAAACTAATAAGTTAACACCAATAGTTTGCATCACGAATTCAGAAACCTGTTGAAATGTATCTTAAATTTAGATAACGCTATTTTGAACACGGCAGTTAAAATAAACGTCAAATGAGAACCAACTTAAATTTTTATTTTTCTGATCTTCCCTGGAATGAATTTAAAAGACCTTTATCAGTGTAGCTTGTTCTTTCTTTCTTTCTTTCTTTCTTTCTTTCTTTCTTTCTTTCTTTCTTTCTTTCTTTCTTTCTTTCTTTCTTTCTTTCTTTCTTTCTTTCTTTCTTTCTTTCTTCTTTCTTTCTTTTTCTATCTTTCTTTTGTCTTTCTTTTCTTCTTCTTCTTCTTTTTTTTTCTTCTTCTTCTTCTTCTTCTTCTTCTTCTTGGTGTTGTTGTTATATTATTATTATTATTATTATTATTATTATTATTATTATTATTATTATTATTATTATTATTATTATTATTATTATTATTATTATTATTATTATTATTGCTAATATTATTGTTGGTAGTGGTTGTGGTTCTCTTGCTGAACTTTCTGTTTTTGTAATGTTACTCAGGCCGATTTCAATTGTTGTTATTGTTGTTATCGTTGTAGAATCGTCATTGTAAATGTAGTTTTTGATGTTGCTGTTATTGTAAGCATCTAAATTGTGAAATATTAGTTAACTGAAGCTATGTGCATTGGACGAAATTGCTGTGTTAGGATTTTGCCTACAAAGATAAAAAAATTCTAGTGAAAGAAATGTTATTGATTTAACGCCATATATCAGCACACGATAGACTACACATGCAGAACAATATCATTGGTGGAAGAAGACACCGGAAAAAAAAAACACAACAACAAACAGCGAACTACGGAAAGCTACTGGCAAGCTTTCTCATATACCTACATTGGCAAAGCCCGAGACTAGAACCAACGCGTATAGTGCGTGCCCTTTTTAGGCCATTTAACCTTCAGGCCCAAAGAATATATATATATATATATATATATATATATATATATATATATATATATATATATATACAAGTTATGAAAAGCTTTTATAAAAGTGATTAAGACTTCAGAGTTTATGTAACCGTATATTGGTTACACATGGATTAAATTCAATACATACTATAGCAGATAAGGATCTATTAAGGATAGTGAATTATTTTAAAGCGCTTCATAGAAGAAAAGAAAATCATGATTTATTTAATTCACGAATCATTTTGATCAAAGCTAATCATCCTTTCTAATTTTCTTGTATTGTATTGCTAGTCATTATTATCAGCTATTTACATAATTAGATGCTAATCCTAGGTCCTTTACTTGCATACCTCACCAAACCAGGTTACGTGGACAGGGCCTTAGAGAGCGATCAAAGGCCCTTTGGAAAGAAACACTCAGTCCGCTCCTAATTTGTGTTCAAAACAAAATGTTTCTATAAAAAATATTAAAGAGTGATGTTCGGCTCGGGTTTCCTAACGGGCCAGGTGCCGGGATTATAACCCAGGTTGCCCTTTCACATCTTGTTGGCTCGGTGTGTACAACAAGAATAGCTAACCGCACGTGGTGATGTCTATGAAAAATACGAACGCTCACCACGTGTGTTCTGACCCAAAAACATAGAGAATAAGAGAATGACCTTATTCTTCCTTCATCGGGTAAGAGTAATAAATAAAATATGTATAAAAAGCAATCTTCTTTAATTTAATATTGTTTGAATATTGGTAGATTCTTACATCACCATATAAAGAGCGCCCTTCTCTCGTGTTCAATAAGATTTTCTCTGTATTGCTTGCCTTAGCCTTTGTGTTATGCCATATTTGCGGCAAAATAAGTTACAAATATCAATAACTACAGGTCTAAGGAAGGATATTTTTCATTATCTCTTTTGAAATGGCCATCAATTGATCTAACTATAGGAACAGACCATTACATACATACATACATACATACATACATACATACATACATACATACATACATACATACATACATACATACATACATACATACATACATACATACATACATACATACATACATACATACATACATGTTGTGCCTCTTCAACTTTCCGGTGTATTTTAAGCATGATTAATACTGACAATGACGAGTACCTTATCGGAAGTTTTTAAAATAGTATTTATCTTAATTGCGCGTATGTATCTCAAGGATTGTACTACGTACAACTAATTACAATACAATATATAAATATAATTTAAGTCCACGCACGGCAAAACATCCAGTTATATCTATAACATCCTACATACCTTTCTATCAAGGAATCTTCAACAAACATCAACAATTCTACTCGGCGTTACAGAATATGCTTTTTGAATACCTACCACGCTATAGTTGATGTTTACACTGCGATCTAGAAAGGTAGAATAAACCAGATTTGCTCTCCTGCATGGTGTAAGAGGCGACAGACTCTCGACTGAGAGTGTTTGGGTTCAAGTCCCACCATCAGATCATCCCTAGGTCAGTTACAGTGTTGCTTCTCAAGGAATGGGACCTAACTCCCAACATGTGTAACAAATAACCTGCTTGTTTTGACGTACTGTAAAGTACGACATGGTAAACATGTTTTGTTTTCTGTTTAAGTCATCACCAAAGGGACAAAAAACTACTAGTAATGTTTGTCCATATCGTCCGAATTTAAATTTTGTCTAAGAGGTATATCCATTTACCGAAGCCAGGCTATTTTATTTATGGACAATTCTTATATCACACAAAGTTTAAATGTTCATAAATATTTCTTTTCCCACATGTAAAGTTCAAATTCTCATAGACATAACTTATATCCAACAGCTAATTCTCACAAACATTTCTTATATCAAACACGTAGTACAAATACTCACTGATATTTCTTAAGTCACAAAGATAGTTCAAATTCTCTAAAATTTCTTAAATCACATAGATTTTTAAATTATTTTCAAAGATATTTCTTTATATCACATATATAGTTTAAACTTTCATATACATTTCTAATGTCACACAGATAGTTCAAATTCTCAGAGATATTTCAGATATCACACATACATAGTTCAAATTCTCAGAGATATTTATGATGCCACACATTTATAGTTCAAATTCTCAGAGATATTTATGATATCACACATATATAGTTTCAATTGTCAGAGATATTTCTGATATCACACACATATAGTTCAAATTCTCACAAGCATTTCTTATATCACGCATATATACTTAAAATATACCTATTTAAGTCCAAGTTAAATCATATGTGCCGTACCTGTTACACATATTATATTTCTACATCATGATGTTATTTACATATTTAGGAAACAATTAGGTCATCCTGTTTCAATGAAATTTTTAAATGATCTGCAATTAGAATACAATTAAATAAGATTTCATCTTCTAACTGTATTGAACGCTTATAAACTATAAACCAACTGCGAATATATATATATATATATATATATATATATATATATATATATATATATATATATATATATATATATATATATATATATATATATATATATATATATATATATATATATATATATATAGCATAGTTACATAGATATATAGTTTCTTATATACGCACTATGAAATTTAATATAAAACGTTCAGTGAGACAGGATTGTTCCTTATCGATGATATTATATGTAATAACATTAGAAGCCCTTCGAATAAATATACATAATAAAATATATAAATGGATTTTATCTCCCAAACCTCAGAAATGAACTAAACCTGGTACAGCATGTTCATGTTCATGTTCATGTTCATGTTCATGTTCTACCAATTTTACTTCCGATGTTCACTTAATCAGATAATTACGAAAGGAATTTATGAGCTTTGAGAAAGCAACATAATCATGCAAAAAAACTAAAATTCTGTTAATAGGCAACTGGCGGAGGAACCACCCTGGACTCAGTCCAGAACTTGTAACGACACGTGTAAAAGGTTTCGGAGTGACCTGCGGCGGGGGTGAGGGATAAAAGAGTATAAAAATTTAACATATTTTAAAAAAAACTACGAACTAACTTACAAATATAGGCACATGCAAATCTGAATATAATAGATCAAATGCAGGTCGCTCAGACATATGCATATTAAAATATGGTATATGTTTAACTAGGTGGATATAAAGGATAGTTTTGATAGATACCATTACAAAGAAATAATCCTATTCATATGGGGAAGGAAAGTACATCACCTCTGCAGCGAATAATCATAAAATAATGATGAAGAGATGACTAAATATCCCACATCTTTGACATTATAAATTAGAAAATATTTTAAATATGATTTTTAAAAACTGGATAAAAGAGAGGCTGTATGAAAAAATATATATTTCTTTGTGTACACGTTGAAACAAATGCCTGGATATACAGAAACAATAATATAACCAATATAATAAAACCACTCAGAAAACATGAGATATATCAAAATTACAATTCTTAAATATAGAGAGATCGAGAAAATATGGACTGAGAAAAAAATATTTTAATATATGCAATCTTTTAATCCAAGATTTCAGCACGAAAACAGATTATAACATAGTATAAGTGGAATTTAGAAATCCTATTGAAAACCTGGCAAGCGCTAAGTCAACATCCATGCAAAGAATGCTATATATGTACCAACATGATGTTTGGCTAACTGGAGATGTAGCAGTTAGATGATATTTTTAAAAATCTCCAGTATGCCACTTTATGTAAAACAAAGTTTATACGAAAAAAAAAATCGTTCGATTCTAACTTCAAAACAAATAAAGAGAGAATGAAATTAACTGCAAAAAATACAACTCAGAATGGTAACTTTCAAATAGAAAGTATACTATACACAAAGGATAAAAATAGTAAAGAGCTATATAAGAAAAAGAAATAATAAATTATATTAGAGATATCGTGATCAGATGTGGTAGAGAATCTTATCCCACTTAAAAGAAAACAAAAACTTATATACGGCATGGTAAAAACCCTGGTTAAACTTTTACATAAACAACCATATTTGCAGTGGTATAACTAAAGTTGGTGTCAACCCCCATGGTGCTCCTTCTTGCACAAAAATTTAAACCTTGTATACACAGTCGTTTTCGTGTCACCACCTTTGAAGGTGTCACCCGGTGCGGTCTGCATCCCCCGCATCCCCCAGTGAAGCCTTTGCATATTTGTCTTTCTATATGTTCTGGCTGCCAAACAAGAGGTCATGAGTTTGAAACTCTATATTTATCTTCAAACTAATTTTAGACTCTCACATAAAGATTATTTATTTATCTATTTATATATGTAATTATTTTATATTTTTTAATTCCTGTCCTAGTACGGGCAATTAATCTAGTCATATATAAACACCCACATTGGTCCTTCTGTGATTCCAGACAGCCAAACTTGCCGCGACATCACAATTCTATTAAAACTTTATTTTGTATTTGTATGTTCAAACTTTCTTAGAAAGTCACTGATCCAAATTATTTTACATTTTTTTCACTTTTTATCCTCGTTTCTAGGACGGGCAATTAACTTAGTAAATTAGTACCGAGTGGTCCTGTCCAAATGAAACACAGAAGGGGAGGGGCGGCTAGAAGGGAATAATATTTGGTGTTTGGTGCATTCCTGGAAAGGGTAGTCAGACATACATCTTCCAGTAGGAGAGGGGGACCCTAATATAGGAGCCGCACGGCTTCCCCGCCAGGAAAGGAAGAAAAGAAAAACTCTGAATAACAATTTAATAAATAGAAAAGGAAAATCATGGGTTCAGGTACCCGACTAATCTAAGATGCTCGCCTTTTAAACCACGGAATCACCTCGCTCGCTCCGCGTGACTCGAATCTCGGGTTTGGCGAAAGTGTGAATTTGAGAAAGGTTGCCAGCACTTTCCAGTTGTTTGGTGGCTCTTCCCATGTGTCTCCCGTGTTCCTCCATCACCATATATACTGGGCGTCATGTTTAGCCTATCATGTGCTTAAAATGGGGTTAATCCAACAACAACAACAACAACAACAACAACAACAACAACAACGACAAGAATAGGAAAATTGCAGATCCTAGCATATATTAATACGAACACTACATAAGGAAACAAAGGAAAAACAGAAGTGACCCTTTCAGATAGAAATGATGGTGTCATGTCATACTGGCTAAAACGCCGTAGTACGAGTCAAACTGATATTTCTAAGAGGAGCATAACAATACACGAGCAGGAGGAAGTCAAGTGGGGGTGGGCAAAATTTAAAAAGGGCACTGACCTTCCTCGAAAGGGCACCAAGACAAAAGTATATGAGCATATTTACTCAGTGTGCATAATAATCACTAAACGTGCTCAAGAACATAAAATATCGATGGTAAAATTTCAAGTGACAATTGACTGTAAATTTATGTGTACGTTTTGTTTTCTTTTTTCAGCGGGAGGAGGTAAGTCAGAACCTTACCCAATCTGGCCTTGCAATGTCAAGCACTGCAAAACAAAAAATATTAAGTGGAAAACAAAGACAAAACTAGCATCTGTGAGTTATCAAGATTAACACGATTTACACGCAAACTTTCATGAACAAAATATTTTTCCGACAGCAGAGGTTAGGGGTGGATTAGAGTAGGGAACATGTAGGACCAACTAGACATTATACAAAGTGTCTTAGTGAAAACCCCGTGTTCATAAAGACATCCAATCAGAAGAAGTAGCAATAACAATATTTCAATAATGGCTATCATTTGGGCCACACTGGAAGTCAGACTGCCACAATTTTATCAAAAAACAACTTGCCAGCAGCAGAATTCGTTTAGTGACAGCCACATGCTGATATGACCATTCATTCAGGAGAAGTACCAGTAGCAAGAATTTCAAGATGGTTAGTGGCAGCCATATTGGTGGTACCGCTTTCATTTAGGAACAGCTAGACGTCATGTGAAGTCTTTTAGCGAAATCAAAATGGTGATTTGACCAACAATTATGAAAAAAATGATAACAATTTTTTTTTAAAATGGCCACTGTGGTCACCATATTGGATGTCTGAGCATCACCATTTTTTAGACCATGAGTGGAACATGATCGTAAAGTTTCATGTCAGTATTATAAGTAGTTTAGGATAAGCAGTGACAACAAGCCTCTGTTAAATACACAAACAACAGACTACTGTAGACAGTCAACGGATCATCCAAAATCTCTTCTGGTATAAGACCAGTACAGCTAAAAAAGAAACCAACATAATACATGTATCTATTAGTTTAAAAAACAAATTTAATTATTCTAAAATCAAATTTATCTTGAGTTAAAAGAAAACAAATATCCAATTGAAAGCACCCTTCCCCCATTAACGGCTGGTTCTTTTCCCCCATTAACGGCTGGTTCTTTTCCCCCATTAACGGCTGGTTCTTTTCCCCCATTAACGGCTGGTTTTTTGCTGGCCTTTAAGTTCAAAAGATAGTAACAAATATTCAACAACCGACATCAACAACAGATAATACAACCCTCTCCAACCCCCCACTAACAGCAGGTTAATAACTTAATTATATCATTTTTTGTTAAATTTACATGAAATCAATTGCTAAGCAGCAATATTATCTATTACCACCGTACTAAGGCCCCCTCCCCCACGAAATATGTGTTTCCTATTGTACTTGTTTTACAATTAAGGTACCAGTAGGTATTAAGGATCTCATTTTTTTAAACGTTATAAATATGATGATAAGTATATATATATAATGTATGAAGTGCATCAAGTGCTGGGCTAAGCTAGATGCACAAATCACTTTCGGGAATTAAAAAAAACAAACATTTTTCTTATTTTGTTTAAAATTCTGGTGGAGAGAAAAAGTGCTTGGGTCGACTATGAAAAATAGGGACTATTGGTAGACGGGAAAAACTTATTATTTTAGACTTATTTTGAATAAAAAGCAGAATCAAACTTTTAGTTCAATTGTTACTGGTTGAAACGTGAGAAAGCCAAGGAATACGGAAGTTAGTTATCTGAGAGAAAATTTCTTTAAAAATGAAGGTGCTTAATACCTTTGTCAACATCGTTATATTTTGCTTGATTTTATTAAAGAATCATACAGTAATTAATTGCTAAAAGAATTGGACATACTGATGCTCAGGGCCACTAACTTCAGATTGGGTCCTCCTGCATTCTAAATGAAGTGCATATCAGGTTTGTCAAAAACCCGTAATTTGCCTGTAAAAGCTCTGATTATGCTGATGATCTGTGAAATTTATTTTCATGTTGCTGAAAGACTAGTAGATTATTAACTATTTATCCCGTTGTACAGCCCCCACCCATTTGACGAATGTCTCCTTATCATATTTATATTGCAAACTGTGAACATTTTGTAAAGTGAAACATGCAACCAATGAATGGGGAACATGTTGCCTAGGTTACCCATAATAAGTGCTCACTTGGCCTTTATATACCTGTGATTGTACTGGTAGTAGGCCAGAAATGTGGAATTTTATTTTTATATTTTTGAAAGACTAGTAAATCATTAAGTATTTATCCCCATGTACAACTCTCTACGCTTATGATGAGTATTTCCTTGTCTTGCTTCTATTCAAACTGTAAACTTTCTGTAAAGTAAAGCATGTATAAAATGATTGAGGGAACAGATTGCCTAGATTACCCGTAATTAGTGCTCACTTGCCTTTAATATACATGTGATTCTACTTGTTAGTAGTACAGAATACAATTTTAAGGCTCTCTACTGCATATACCCTTTCAAAGTAGAAATCAACCACTTTTGATTTATTTTTTAATTTTTTTTTAAGAAAATGATATCTGATAAAAAAATTATTTGTACACATTAGACCCATGCACTGCAGAAACCAGACAGAACCAGTCTACTAGATACTGGAACTGTTCCACTAGTTACTGCAACCAGTGCAAAGTTGCATGGCAAATTAATGCAGTTAAAGCTAACAACAACAACAACAACAACAACAACAATTGCAACACAATAAGATGTTAATAGATTACCTTATTATTGCAATCTGGAGATTGTAGGTCAAATGTGGGATTTTTTATGTACTTGTATGATAAGTAATAAAGGGATCAGACACGGTTTTACAGTCTTTGATTAAAAGTCAGCTTTCCTTTGGTAAAGGTGAGATAGAAAAAAAAACCTGACCAAAACACTACTATCACTTGAATAAGTATTTTTATATTTTGGGCGGTGTTGTTTGAATTGCTGTGTTGTTGTTCAATATATTTCGATATATGATAAATTATAATCGAGCTGTCCCTTGCTCGCGCTTACACTAGTGTAATGCAACAATGGTTAAACATATTACGTGGCACCTACGAACAACATCAAAAAAGTTAAAAGAAACTGTATAAAGCAAAACAAAGATGCTAATGAACATCAACACTAGTGGTCAGTTATCTGACCTAGAAAATTTATAAGCAGCACCACCACTACTGGTCCAGCAGCTGATATACACACATAAAAGTGTACATTTCAAAGCATGTTTTGGTACTGATCATGGAATTAAAATTTGGTTTAATAACAATTCCTCAGTTGAGAGAAGACTAAAGAAAATAAATGAGGATTTCGGGACAAAAGAATAAGCTGCTTGAAAGGTGTGTATATTAAAATGCATCTTTTAACACGTGTTACACAATGTTATTAATGAAAACTAAAGTAGAAATGGGTTGCTTATAAAAGCTATTTTTAGATCCTAATGTGTTTCTATGGTTGAGAACACTAACCATGTCTAAGGGACTAATCTGTAATGAAAGCGTAATTTTATCTCTGTAAAGTGAAATGTATAAGATTCTAAACACAGTTGTACTCTTTGAACATGCAGATGTGTCAAGTTTACTTCAAAAGTACTTCCAAGTTGCACCGTCTTGACAGTTTACATAAAAGTGTTTTTTCCACTATGGTATACTTTAAAAATGCAAGTGTTGAAAATAGCTGAGGGATTTAATGCAATGGATTAAACGTGTGTTATGATGCTTATAAAGGTTGGGTGCAAAACGTGCATTCAAAAAGTCCTTATATCATTAGGAATCTTAATCTACTTATTTGTCATAGTTAAGATATAACATCTAACATGCACATAAAATATTTCATTTATCTACTCAAAGGAGGCCCACACTAAGCTTCAGAATCAAATGGTCCATGGCTACACAAAAAAGATGTATATTTGTATTGGTTAAATAAAGTTTAAAAGGGGATAAACTTATTCTGGGGGAGGGATTATGTCCTGTCTTTTATTTATTTTGTTTTGGAGGGTTTTGGAGGTGAATGTTGTTCTGACGTGTGTTATATGTACCCGATATCATTTATAGGGAAATTGCCCTAAACAACGATACGAGAACCACCTACACCCCTATAGTGGTGTGGCATTTTGCAGTATCCCCATCACCTAGATTGTATGTAGATTAACTCAAAAACCAGTCTTTAATCTACAGTATGTACTATATCTAAGAATGGTGCAAGTTAATGTGAGCTATTTTCGCCCAGTTTGCAACAGCAGTTATTGACGGAAAGTACAAGTACAATCAACAGTCACAGTGACAGTCAGTCAAATTGCATGATCAACCAACCTTCCATACTTTGGAATATTCCTCCTACTGGCTACTCTGCTAGATCCATGTTACGTCTAAAAATCACTGCATTATATTTGCAGTTATTAAAATGCGCTTTCAGTAACGTCACTGCTTACTCGCCATTTTTTTTGAGACTATCGAGACAGCTTATTCGGAAGCAGACTATGCCTATAGGCATGCGCATCATGTTCGAGGGTACCACTTCGTAGGTTAAACCAAGAAGTGAGCAAAATATCTAGCTAATATATGGGGCTATGGTATTTTGTTTATCTATGCTAACGGTTCGATACGTAAGAATGATAATGATAAAAAATAAACTTAAAATCTATTTTAGTGATATAAACATACACGCTATCAACAAAGATATATCATGTCGCTGAAGGGTTGAAATGTGAACACACACACATATACATATATATATATATATATATATATATATATATATATATATATATATATATATATATATATATATATATATATATATATATACTCTGACACACACACACACACACATATATATATATATATATATATATATATATATATATATATATATATATA
Source organism: Potamilus streckersoni (assembly GCA_016746295.1). Taxonomy (NCBI): domain Eukaryota; kingdom Metazoa; phylum Mollusca; class Bivalvia; order Unionida; family Unionidae; genus Potamilus; species Potamilus streckersoni. The sequence goes on from JAEAOA010001266.1 coordinate 2,336,499, forward strand.
TATATATATATATATATATATATATATATATATATATATATATATATATATAATCCCATATAGGGACCCATACACGCGCTCGTGGGTGGGTGTGTGTGTGTGTCTCTCTCTCGCTCTCTCTCTCTCTCATTGGTTGTTTTTACAGGAATTGAACCTTTATTTTCCTGTAAAAACAGCTCTGTAAAGTTGTGCAAACACTACAGTTTTTCTGTTTTATTTGTTTGTCTTGTCTGTGTTTTGTATATGCCTTTGTAAAAGATTCATTAAGAGTTGAAAGCTCTCAGGCTAGGAAAAAGAAAATTGCTATTGAATTATTAAAATTAGAACAGAGTGAGAGGAGGCCATAGGTGAAAAAGCTCATTTCAAAATCGAAAGCATTTATAAATCCATCCAAATATTTTTTTTTTACACAAGATTGCCATTATCTTGCTGAAAGGTTTCGGTAATAAGAGAAAAATTATATTAGAAGTGAAAGTCATAAACTCAGAAGACTTTATTAAGAATTATTTTCGGGTGAACTAACAAAGAAGGTAAGACACGAATCATTAAAAGATGAAACGTATATGTGTTGCAATATTTAAATTATTTTTGAGAGCAATTGTTGATCTGATTCGTGCACATACTTGTAGCCGCGAATTACTGTTAAAATTTGACTTTATTTAAATTCTTCGATATAATTTGTCTATGATCAAAGGGTAATATCGATGCCAATTCAGCTCTGAAATGAGAATAACATGGATGGAATGTACACCCATTGGATTTATAACCCATTTAAATTCGCGGGTTATCGGTTTCCTAAATTGCTGATCAAAGGGAAAAATTAATTGAAACTAAAATACCTTGTGATATCTGATTACTTATAGTTAAATTGATAGATGGTTTGATAAATTTTAGTAAATTGGATAGATGTAATGCTGGAAGTGATATACACCAATATTTCATCCATAACAAGCAGTTAATATGTCTTACAGAGAAGTCGGCTAGCGTTCATGATCAGCGTATTTAGCTAGCGTTCATGATCAGCGTGCTCAGCTAGCGTTCATGATCAGCGTACTCACCTAGCGTTCATGATCAGCGTACTCACCTAGCGTTCATGATCAGCGTACTCAGCTAGCGTTCATGATCAGCGTACTCAGCTAGCGTTCATGGTCAGCGTACTCAGCTAGCGTTCATGATCAGCGTGCTCTGCTAATGTCCATAATAACCGTACTCATCTAGAGTTCATGACCAGCGTAACAGTAATACCGTGCGACTCTTTCTGCAACAAGAAAGCTTACGTGACAAAACCTTTTAGGTAGTTTGGGTTCAAGGTCACAGTCATGTCTCAAACACTGTCCACTGAAACTTATAAATGACTAGATGTCAACATGAGGCTAACTGGCTAACGTCAAGTCATTAAACTGACGTAAAAAGACTGAGTTAAATCTCAATTTGAAATTTGCAACTTTTTATGATGTCGACTTATTAAAGAAGCTATCAATAGTCACACAAAATAATGAAGTTAATAAACGCATGAATTGAGAAATCTAGCTTCAATAGACCCATGGGTACAGACATCTATCTGCAACATACACATGGATTAAAATGCTTACTATTAACTAATCATTGTTTCAGAAAAGAAGGTAGAAAAAAACAAATAAAAAATTTGTAATTGTATTGGCCACCAAGACATCTAATTAAAGAGAAATTGTATAAAAATTTATGTTGAATTTAATTTACTTACGTAACATGGTATGAGCAGAATTGAAAAGACAACAAGGTCGTAATATTTGCGGTTAAAAAAATAAAGTACCGTGTTTGAATCATTCGCCAATAATTTACCGGAATACAAATGATTTTAATTCGCCAGCGGTAAGCAATAAACGTATAAAGTTTGTGAAACTTACATGTGAAGAATTAGCTAATGTTTTGGGGTTTCTATTTCTAAAGTTTCTTAGTCTTGAATGAGTGTCCGTCGTCTACTCTATGACTTTCTTTATAAGTATCTTGAACAAATATGTCATGTTTTGTTTGTTTCTTGCGTTAAAGAATTAAACCAGACAAGATGTGTGGCTAATAATGTATCTTTGTTTCATTTATCCATCATTTCTGCTGCTTTGCATATTTGTGTGAGCGTTTATTGAGAGACATAAGTGTCTGAAGCGGGTATTGTTGTACGGAACTGCCGTAAGACGACGAAGTCTGAAAAGAAGACCATTGAAAAGATTATACTTGTGTTAACTTTGGTTAAGAAATCCCATAATCCTTTTTTCATGGCCACTCAGACCTCTGGAAAAGACACTAATCAAATTTGCTAAAACTTTGATCAGTTTTAGGTTCTGGGTATGCTCTATGTGAATGTATTGTGGATATTAAACCGATGCTGGATGGCAATCAAACATTGGTTTCTGTATTGTAGGGTGTATGTTGGCAAATCTGGATAGCAATCAAAAAGCGGTTGCTGGATAGTATATATATATATATATATATATATATATATATATATATATATATATATATATATATATATATATATATATATATATATAGTGTTCAGTAGTATAGGCGTGTGTTGAATTGTAGATACAAATTTAACATTATCATTCCATTTTGACCCAATAAGCTTTTTGACTACATAAACAATAGTAACCATATAAATATTTTGACCCTATAAACACGATTGACTTTATTTTTAAGTCTGAAGTCATAAAACGATCACAATGTTAAACATTGTTGACACTTTCAACATAGGAGATGCCCTGTAACCATCCAAATGTCTCATAAATGTTAACCTATAACGTAACATTGATTCCCGTATCACTCCCAAGTGCTCCACATGACTACCTACTATTGTAAAAATTGTTATCTCCTTATAATATATTGAGAAGTTGAAATCTTTATATTTCGGAGACTCTCACTAGCCTAGCCTCTTACTTCATTTTCGAGACCGCTCCGGTAGAATAGTGGTTAGAGCGTCAGATTCGGATCCAAGAGGTCGTGGATTTATAAAAATGGTACTAACAGATGTCTCGCTTGGTGCTCAGTATTAAGAAATTAATTTTATGACTGGTCGGCCTGGTGTCAGAATAATATGACTGAGTGGGACATCATGCCACACATCTGCGGCATGATGACCCATTGCTAGACACAACTATAAACTGCCACACTGCAGACATCGTAGCGATATTACTGAAATGTTGTTAAAGCTACGATAAAAATCCAAATCACACACACACACACAGACAGACACACACACATTTCATTTTCAGAGCTCAATTACATTTTTCTTTAATATCGCCGAGCCTCCCACAGCTATGGTTTCAAAGAGCCAAACAAATTTGCTCCTGTTTGTCTCCTTGAAGTATTTATTAGGTATCATTAATCTACAAACACACAAATAAGTTGTGCATTTTGTCCTTAAAAGCTGAAGCTCACTGTGTGGCAAAATAAAAGAGTAAATATTTTTCGCGACTGCAATCGTTGATCGGGACATGCTTTGGAAAGGATTCTAAATGATTTTTATTACTAATAATTTCGGCTACAACAATGCAATAATTTACAGTTATTACAGCGTGGTATGTTGGTCAAAATATTCAATGATTATAGTTGTGAACGAAATAGATGACAAATCTATTATTAATGGAGAAGAAAATTTAATTTGCATAATTAATATATAAACGGCATGTTTTTGTTGCTGTTTTCACATGATCAGAGATTTGCAATATCATCAAAATCAGAAAAAAGACAAACATTGATTAATTCAGTATCATTATCGGCATGTGTCATCTTTCAATTCAGTTTTTTTTTAAATGGTGGAAAGCACGATAAAGAATATTGAAATCCACAGTGCACCCATATGAAGAATCTTATACCTTTACATTTTCTGTCTCTGTGAGTACTCACGCACTGATTCACCTCAATTGCATTCCTTCTCGGCATCATTTCATGCAAAATCTCTGACAAAGTTGTAGTCGCTAAATGATTTATGCTCTAATTATGGAAATCCTCGACTAATAAATATTAATATTCATCGATAATGCTTCTCACCTGCCGTGAAATCTACCTCAACACTTTTAGCATGGCAATGAAATATGGCAATTTGTCGGAGTTTTATCATACAGTAGAAAGGGCGTTTACAATTTCAAAGACCCATGAAACGACCAGAAACGGGGCTCTTTCATCACAATATGGTACTACACGAACACCTACTTGTAAATTTAAATGACTAGTTTTCAAATTAATAGATAATGTCGAATATGTTAAAAATGATATCGGTTAAAAGGTGACGTCTTGCAATAAGATCCACATCTTGCTTATTGCGTAGAGATCATAATCAAGTCCGCTAATAGATACCTTTTTTTTCTCAAAGATATTACAATATGCTAAAATTCAACAAGGCGCTTTATTTTCGATGCTAATCTCATAGCTTCGTTATTTATTGATGATAAAATGTAACGCCGAATGAGTGTTACAGTGTATAATTTTATAAAGTCCCATCGCAAGGAATTAAAATATAGTTTTATGGTTATAAATGAAATGGCGTCCAGCAAATTCTCGTCATAAAAAATTAAATCACTATTTCACTTTGAAAGTTAGTCTTTGGAAAAAAAAAAGCAATATTTCATTTTCGAAAATCGGATTTCAGAATATTTGCATTTCTAGAAAATAAATTTAGTGAATCTCTTTATTCAAAATAAACTACTTCATTTCTATGAATAACTTAAATTATAGCAGATGTCTCTACCAGCGGCAACAGCAACTAGTGAGTAGATTTCCGTCTGCGTTTTTAACATTTTCTGCTACGTTTCACACATTTCTTTCTACGTTTTTTAACATTTCCTTCTTCGTTTTAAACATTTCCTTCTTTTTTAACAATTCCCACTTCTTTCTACGTTTCTAACATTTCCTTCTACGTTTTAATACTTAATTATCTGAGTGGTGATAATCATATGGCGTACAAAATATGTTGTGGTTGTCTAAATTGTGTAAAGACTAGTGGCTTTAAAGAAACGTCACGTTCACGTTATTCCTGGAATAAATGCGTTAGCAATACATAATTTATCACTTATTTATTTATTAAGTTGTAGACCATTATTGAGCGATTCCTGACATGCACATGTAATGAAAGTATCTTATCTATGTAAAGAAACGCTATTATAAGTTGATGTTAATTATTGAGCTTCAGAAAAATTTTGAAAACCACTAAAACCTAAAAAGAACTCCTAAGTATGTTAAATGTCTGCATTTGCGCTTTACGAGAATGCGGGCGAGAACTGGTTGCTCACGAGAACTAGTATGGTGTCAATAGTTGTTTTGTTGTTTTTTTTTTCAGCTAGCGACAAAAAAATTACTATATCCCATTTGAATATTGAATGTTCTGCCTAATAATTGATGTTAATGACAGTCATTAATATGAGCTTAGATTTTACCTTCGCTAATTTTCTATTTATTATCTTAAACTAGATCTAAATACAAGCATTATTTTGTTTTCGTAGGAGGTGAAGGAATGGAGGAAGGATGAGGAAATTCCGCATATGCTATAAAAAATTATTCATTATGCTAAGTTTTGAAAACGAATAAATTTATTATTTGTTTATACCGTATTATACAAAAGTATCCGGGGCACCGAGTGGCCGAGTGGTCTACAGCACTGACCGTTACGGATCACTGCCATCTCACCTCTGTCTACGTGGGTTCGAATCCAGACTCGGCTAACGTGGGTGAGAAAGCAGGCCAGTAGCTTCTCGTGGGTCGGTGGTTCTTCCCTGGGTTTTCTAGGGTTCTTCCTCCACCATTAATACTGGCTGCCATGTATAACCTATCTTGTGCTGAAAAATGGCGTTAAACCCTACAACAAAAGATTCCGAATTATTGCAACTCATTTAACGTTATTTCTTCTAAAAGAGGATATCGGTATGATAAGTACATATTGATAGACATAATCTTTAAATTATATGGAATAAGAAAATGAACTGGACCAGTTTATTTTGTTTTATTTTGTTTTTATTTTTGTAATCATATTATTATATATGTTTCTATTCTTTTCAAGTGTTGTCAAATGTTTTAAAGCGCTTTGAACTTCTAGAGATTAAGAGTCATATAAATACCTCGTTATTATTATTATTATTATTATTATTATTATTATTATTATTATTATTATTATTATTATTTCCGGATTTACTTATTTCCAAAAGTACTTAAGATCGTTACCTTTTATCCGCCATTCCCCAACAAAGCGTAAGTATTAGTATCTTGTCAACTATGTTCTTTCCTTTCCTTCAAATTTACTTGAGTTTTGAAAATGTTCTCCTAGCCATCTTTCAGCATATCAGGGCTTTTATCATGTGAAAACTGTCCCATGAGTGCAATATTGCCTTTTATCGCTTGAAAAAACTCCACAATAAACAACAACAACAACAACAACAACAACAACAATAATAATAATAATAATAATAATAATAATAATAATAATAATAATAATAATAATAATAATAATACCCATTTATATTTAAATTATTGACTTAACTGATAAAATGTTACGCTCTTGTATAATGACTTATATTATGGCACAGAAATTATGAAATTTATTCAAAATTAATATAATCCTTTGGCCTTTTTTAAAATTGCCGAACCATGATATGAATTTGAGTTTCATGTTTGTCGTGAAACAATATGAATTTGAGCTTCATGATTGTCGTGAAACAACAGCCATGAATTTATATAAACGGGATAAAATTTAAGCAATTGGATAATTTGATTACTTATTTCCGTCATTGAAACGCATAATATAACTAATTAGATATTGATTTCTCGAAAATGGATAATTTAACTTGATTTTCGTTTTTCAAACATGGTTAATGTGACTAGATATTGCATTCTCTGACATAGAAAATGTGACCAGATATTGATTTTTGACATAGATAATATGACAATATATTAATTTCTCTAAAATGTATAACGTGACTAGATATTGATTTCTCTGACATAGATAATGTGACCAGATACGGCTTTCTCTGACAGATAATGTGACCAGAAACTACTTTCTCTGACATGGATAATGTGACTAGATAATGCTTTCAATGACATGGATATTGTGACTAGATAATGCTTTCCCTGACATGGATAATGTGACTAGATACTACTTTATCTGACATGGATAATGTGATATGGATAATGTGACTAAATACTAATTTCTCTGACATGGATAATGTGACTAAATATTGCTTTTTCTGACATGGATACTGTATCCATCAAGATATTGCTTTCTTTGACATGGATTATATGACATGGATAATGTGTCTAGGCACTGCTTTCTCTGACATGGATTATGTGACTAGATACTACTTTCTCTGACATGGATAATGCGATATGGATAATGTGACTAAATATTACTTTCAATGACATGGATAATGTGACTAGATATTGCTTTCTCTGACATGGATAATGTGACATGGATAATGCGACTAGATATTACTATCTCAGGCATGGATAATTTTTGTATAGATACTACTTTCTCTGACATGGATAATGCGATATGGATAATGTGAATAGATAATACTTTCTCTTACATGGATAATGCGATATGGATAATGTGACTAGATACTATTTTCAATGACATGGATAATGTGACTAGATACTACTTTCTCTGATATGGATTATGCAACATGGATAATGTGACTAGACACTGCTTTCTTTGACATGGATAACGTGACTAAATATTGCTTTCTCTGACATGGATAATGTATCTAGATATTGCTTTCTCTGAGAAAGATAATGTGACATGGATAATGTTGTTAGATTCTGCTTTCTCTGACAATGTTAATGTGACTAGACAATTCTTTCTCAGACATGGATAATGTGACCAGATAATGCTTTCTCTGACATGGATATGTGATATGGATAATGTGACAAAATACTATTTTCACTGACATGGATAATATGATATGGATAATATGAATAGATACTACTTTCTCTGACATGGATAATGAGATATGGATTGTGTGACTAGATTCTAGTTTATACGGCATGGATAATGTGACTAGATATTGATTTCTCTGTCATTGATAATGTGACTAGATATTGATTTTTCTGACACATATAATGTATCTAGATATTGCTTTCTTTGACATTGATTATATGACATGGATAATGTATCTAGGCACTGCTTTCTCTGACATGGATAATATGTCTAGATATTGCCTTATCTGACACGGATGTGACTCGATACTGCTTTCTCTAACATGGATAATGTGACTAGATACTGCTTTCACTGGCATGGAAATTGTGATAATATATTTCCTTCTATGAAATTAATAATATAAATGACTAGATATTGACTAGATAATGGATAATGTGACAAGATACTGATTTCTCTCAAATGGATTTCGTGATATTTGATATAAACCAGTTTCAGGGTTTCACAAACTCATGAAATTTTAAACACAAACTTATATAGTTATGAGAAAGTATGAAAATATAGTCTGTGCAGATTCACTTTGAAGATGAAGATTCTGATAGTTTTGCCCAACTCTACAATATCTGACAGATGAAGACGCATAATTGTGTATGCAGTACCCTTTGTCCCCACGTTTTATTGTGACAACCGACTTGATAGATTTAATTTAAGATGGTGGAGTGGTAAGATGGTTATATTTGTGCAGTAATTGAAACTAGAGTAGAATGTCACCTGGGGTCGAAAATGTGCACTCGAGGAAAAATTAAAGTGCCACTTTTCTCCAGGGAAAAACAGGAGCTGTTTTCCCTCTGCGAATATGTGACTCTGTAATATCTGGGACCAACAGTTTACTCTAGCGCGATTTTGTTTTTGGCTGGGGAAGAGTTTCAAGTTTTGACGAAGACAAACAAACGCACCATGTCAGACCGGAGAAAACGGATACATGGAAATTTGTTTGTTGTTGTTTTAGGGCTTAACGCCGTTTTTTTTGCACACTATAGGCTACACATGGCGGCCATTATTAATGGTGGAGGAAGAAACCGGAATATCCACAGAAAGAAACTACAGGCAAGCTTTCTCACATAACCACATTCGCCAAATCTTAGACTCGAACGAACACAGAAAGAGGTGAGACGGCAGTGATCCGTAACAGAGAGCGCTTTAGTCCACTAGGCCACTCAAGGCTCCGAAGTTTTAGAATAGACTTTAAAAAGTTATGTGCAAATTACAAAGTCTATTCTCGAAGTTTTTTTTTTGTAGAATAAACTTTGTATTATGCACATAACTTTTTAAAGGAAACAAACATACAACATATAAGTAACAGTTCTTTGCCAATAGTTTAGCATGTTTCGGGATATTATTTTTTGTTTTAGTGGACATAAGTACTGTTTATCTTAGAATGAAAAATAACAAGAATAACTTAGAGATAGTTATAACATTATAAAGAACTCAAATTTTGTCCTGTGAAAGTGTAAACACGTTTGGTACTTAGTAAGACAAACTGGCAGACCTAGGTCGCTCATTAAGACAACTTCTGATGCCACCTGAGCTTAGTGAGTAAATTTAGCCTCATTCATTTTATGACCAGTTTTCGACCTTTGGATGTCGCAAATTTGTCAAGCGACGTAAATTCAATAGACTGGTTTTCCGGTGGAAGGACATGTTCTGCAAACTGTTTGACACGTAGACGTATTAATGGCTAATTGAAATGGTTTTTGCTAAATTGTCGTGTTTTATGTGTAGTTCAACTATCAACAAGCGTAAAAAGCAGCATTTTGATAGGTCAAACGCTTGATTAAACATTCATTGAAATAGTTGACCACATACAATTTAAATGTTCTTACTCTTACAAAAGGATCTGAACAACTATGTAAGAAAATATTCAAAACTAAAAAACAGTGGCAAATTATGTTATTGACACTTTACAGCGATGTTGCTAATATGACACGTTTCAATTAAATTTAGCACTTGTCTGTAGTTGAGATTTATACTAAAAGCCAGAAATATGCTTACCTTACAAGTTTCATTCTCCATTTTCTTTTTCTTTTTTTATGTTTTGTACTTTTGCTTAAAATAAATAATAGTCATAACATTTGCTCTAAAATTATATCTATTTACAAAGGAAGAGGTTTCTTCTTAATTAATCGAAAATTCTACAAATTAATATCCTTCTTGCTTTATTTTCAGGTTAGTTAATTTTAGAAATCAACATAAATCCGTCTATGTGATTAATTATTAGTGCAGTTTGTCTGAGCATGTCTGCTTACTGTCTCGCAAGCTGCTAACATGTTGTTTCCATAGCAACCACTCATGTCGAGCATATGACGGTAATCATAGCTGTTGTTTTTAGCAACAGAAGTAAGGATGTATTTACCGCGTTTAACTAATATGATGTTATTATTTATACCTACTTAATATATAATATATTATTTTCTATGTTCATAGAGAAGGCTTGTATTTTTAAACTGTTCAATAAAAAATTATGTATTATATAATCGTGTCCTTATTTATTTATCAAAATAAATTCTTTCAAGGGCACCTTGTCCATGGTAATGGAATGGACAACCAAAACCACGGATTCCAGGCAATACAAAAACAATACAACATAATTATAACAAATTCAATCAGGACTGTATCTATAAAAAAAATAATATCGTTCTGTTTTCGTTGTTTATCGTGGTATAAACTGTCTGCTGCCAATTCAAATATGTCTAAGAAAAATCATATTATGTCACATTCATATTCATTAAATTTGTTTCTTTTTCATACTGTGTCGGATACATTTTCATTAAAATCATATCTTTCTCATAGTATGTTAAAAACTTATACATTATCTTTTACATACTGTATCACATACATATTCAATAAAATCATATATTTCTTATATTATGTTACATACAGTTCCATTATCTTTTTCATACTGTGTCACATACATATTTATTAAAGTCATATTTTTCTCATATTATGTTACACACATATCCATTATCTTTTTCATACTGTGTCACATACATATTCATTAAGTCACATCTTTTTCATAAGCATGCCCATATTTATTGTTTTCTCGAAATAACACTCATATATGAATATGAGATACTACTGTGCTTTGCTTTTACAATTTTTTAACGTTGACTTGCAATAATAACTTCCATTCCTCCGCAACAACTGATGCTTCCAATCTTCTTGCTGGCTAAGACCACCAAAGAAATACAGATATTTTAAATGTTTACATTGTTAATTAAGTGCATTCTTATCTTCAAAGCAATATGCTGCTGGTCGTATCACTCCTTTCACGAATACAAGACATGTAATTAGACCAACCCTGAAAATAATGTTAATAGATAGGCATCGGTATTTAAGGTACTCCTCTCTTGTGACACGTTCATTTGTCACAACAGTTCTCACATCAGATACGTAAGAGCAAGGGGCTGACCCAATCTTGCCAGCAAATATCCTCCTATTCTAAATAGAAACTTTTCACTACTTCTTTGCACGATTCATTTCGTGCATGAGACAATAATTAGTAAATTTTCGTTGATACCTCTACATATTTTTTATGATCAATAATATTTTGAAGTAATTTGACTCAGAAAGTAATGACTTCTTGAATGGCATCCTGGACTTTGAAATACATCCGAAACCGAACCTTCATGGTGCAGCTTAATCAAACTTTAGAAAAAAAATGTTAAAAAGGGGACAGGCGTATTAGAGTCTCGTTTACCGATTTATTATCCAAAAAAATGCGCATCCCTGCTACTCAAATACATACCACCACCAGCACCACCACTACTCGGACTATGTATTTTCTGAATAGAGACCTGGTAAAATAGTTTTGGTCATTTTCTTCTTTAGCGCTGTTTTGTAATCCTTTCCTCAGTGAAACACTGAATTAAGAAAGAGTACCAGATTACTCATTAAGCACACTAAGCACGTGCTTAGGACCCCAACAGGGGAGCCAGAAAAAATTCAAAAGAATTGTGTATGATAAAACTAAATTTATTATATCTGACCATTTCGATCTACATGCACGGGTATTTAGATTTGGAATGATGACAAAACTGGTATTTTATACGTCTAAGTTTTTAAAATTTAGTTTTAATATCAGTTTGTTGCTTGTTTGTTTTTCAATTTTCATTTTGTAGGAGAGTGGCACCATAATACTTTCTATGCTTGGGGCCAGGAAGACCTGAATCCGGTCCTGTATGTAGGTCTTTTCCTGAATATAGCAGTCAAACCCATTTAGAACGCGTTTTAAACGACATTCAGATGGCAGAATAAGGCTGTGGTGATGATTTAATTGTTACTTGTTAAATAAAGTGGGAGTTTTTTTTACATATTATGAGGCATACTGACAAAAACTGATAGAAAGCTCTTGTCTATACGATAACGTATAGAGCCCATTACAAATTGTAATGCTGGGCAATACACCGAAATATCGTTAAAGTATAAAAAGTCTACATTTAATGCAACATTAACATAAATTATCGAATTATGCATGTATATAACACTGCTTGTTTGGCTTGACCTTGTCCAAAATTGAATTCATCTCTGCTTAACCTGATTGACATTTTAAAACATTTTTTTTTGGTTTAATTTATGTAAACAACTAATAATTGCTCTAAATTGGTCTAAAGCGCTGACCGTTACGGATCACTGCCATCTCACCTCTGTCTGCGTGAGTTCGATTCCAGTCTCGGCTAACGTGGGTAAGTGAAAAAGCCTGCCAGTAGCTTCTCGTGGGTCGGTGGTTCTTCCCTGGGTTTTCCAGGGTTCTTCCTCCACCATTAATACTGGCCTTCATGTATAGCCTATCTTGTGCTGAGAAATGGCGTTAAACCCAACAACAACAGCAATAATTGCTTAATTATTCTCTATGAGCTAATTGACCGAATTATTATTCAGGTAAACAAAGAGGGGTTATATATGTTGATCAAGGTCAGGGTTTTGGAGATCCCCAAGTGAATTTAATAGGTCATTGTGTTGTAAGAAAACAAGGCTCATTAGATAATTCTAGAAAGTTATTTTCCATTGGGTAATGGTTGCCTTAAGAAATTGCTAATTTGTGACCTGAGGTCAAACATAGAACTATATTATATTGTGATCGTGAAGATTTTACCAATTCGTGCTTTGATATCTGGCACTTTAAATTGAATTATGTTGTGACCAGTTTTGACTGAGTTTCATGTTCTTAAAATTATCGAAATTCAAGTTATTATTTTCTCTGAAAATACAAAACTGCTCATACAAAATTCTTGGATAAAGACATTTACTGGAATTTATACTGCGTTCAAACCTGGAACAATACTTATGTGATTCAACAGGATTTGTTGACACATCACTACTTATTCGGGTATAACAAAAACATCATTGCCTTCACGTTTGGATCTCTTCAGGACTTGAACTGAGTTTTAATTCTTGAATTGTCTTTAATTCTTGGATTATTTTTTAATGTAATTCGCAATACTGTACGTTTTTTTCCTCATTGTTCACTCTGTATTCTAGGAAAATAAATTATTTATTAAATTTTACAAAGCTTGTTGTCTTCACGCTTTTCTGTTACTTAATTTAAGAACATAGATTCGTATCTCTCTCTCTCTATCTCTCTCTCTCTCTCTCTCTCTCTCTCTCTCTCTCTATATATATATATATATATATATATATATATATATATATATATATATATATATAGTGTGTGTGTGTGTGCGTGATGAAAAGGTCATGAACCAAGTAACAGAACAAAGCAAAGCCAATTGCAAAACTTAACAAAATAATTTTATTGTCATTTTTCCAAAAATATTAAGAGGGACTTCCAATATTTTGAATTAAATCCAAACTAATCCTTAAAATTTTATTTTAAAGTCCAAAAAAGAATTAGATGTTCCCCACAACTTTCAGACCCGGAAATGCACCTGTTTGTCAACAGCCCTGATTTGTCAACATGGCGTTGTCCAGAACTCCTGCTGGAATCACGATACTAATTCAGTTCCCATAGTAAACTTATGCAAACACCATATTAAAAATTAAATAACTTACAATTTCTTCGGAGTGCCCATGATCAAACCTATATTTATCAATATAAATGAAACCTTGATGCCAGCGTCTGTGTAGAGAAAAAAAATATGAGCTGCGGCATTTTCTGGACCTGCATGTCTTTGAAACATATTCTTTCAATTCCGCTCCAATGAGCTAGGTGATAATTTTAGTACTGAGTGTTCCAAAGTCAATACTGTTCAAGGACTAAAATTCCATCAATTACACAATGGCTGTATTTTTTCACTTACAACTAGGATAAGCTCTCAAAAGATTCTTTTTCCTAAAACATAACTTGCATTATTAACCAATCCTGGCCACAAAACCAATATATACTGTATTTTATATTCACCCATATCCAGGTTGGTTCCCATTTTTCCATATCATTGCTAAGCTCACAAATTTATCGGAAAATATGTAAAATTATATCAATTACACTTTCATCAATTCTTTGTATCACCCATTTTACAATTGTATGTTATTAGCATAAAACAGATGCACACGCTTGCGAGTCGGATAAATCTGTAATTATTATTAAAGCATTAGCAATGGCCGTCTAGTTTTAATGGCATTATGCTGCACGCAGAACCTTGCACATCTGTAATTAAAATCACAAACAGTGCCAAGAAAAAAGAACAGTTTAATGTAATTTAGTTGATAGCATTGGCGACAACGATATCTTATTGTGAAGACGGTAAATGCAAACTATTGGCAAACGTTGGTTATTAAATAATAACAATACGTTTTTAAAACGATAAAAAAGCGACTTAAGTTTCAATGGTGAAATGAATTAATTAATAATGATTGATTTTTGTAACCTTATAATACGTTTAAGAAATAGCAACATCAATAAAGCCTTAAATACATGACATATGTGTACCCTGTAACCAAGACAACTGTTTCGACCGGCAATTGCAACTTTGTATCATTGATAATATAAACTCTTTAGATAGGTACATGAAGAATAATATTTTAGGTTACTTGGTGCAATTTCAGTTTCAATATTTTTTTATCCAACCTAATTTCTTTTTCTTTATCACTCGAAATTTCGGCATATTTTGTCCACTAGGCATGAGAGGGGAGGGGGAAACGTAAAAAAGAATGGATTGCGATTAAATTGTGTACCATGTTAAAATCTTTCAGAAAACTAGGATTATTATTACTTTCTATCATTATTTTAATACGCCTATATATATATATATATATATATATATATATATATATATATATATATATATATATATATATTAATGAGTTGAAATTCATCATTGATCTATAGGAATTGAACCAACAGCACACTATTCCAAGAATGCTTATGTATGCGTATTATAGCGCCATGGGCGGATCAGAATTTTTTATATACCAAGAGTATTGGTATATCAAATTGCTTTAAAACAAACTTATAAAAGCGATAGTTTTTTTAATGTGTGTCTTTTAAATAAATAAAAAATTATATATATATATATATATATATATATATATATATATATATATATATATATATATATATATATATATATATATATATATATATATATATATACACAGAATATGAATAGAATGCAAACAGTAGTGGGATTTTTTTCTTGTTTCTTTAACCCTGGTATATTTATATCATTTTAATACTTTATTATTGAGAACAACAATACTTTGCTTCTTTTAATAATAATAATAATAATAATAATAATAATAATAATAATAATAATAATAATAATAATAATAATAATAATAATAATAAGAAGAAGAAGAAGAAGAAGAAGAAGAAGAAGAAGAAGAAGAAGAATAAGTACTTGTATCATTTCTAAACTTCTCTTTCTTTCGTGGTAAGTAATCATACATGCATACATGCATGCATACATACATACATACATACATACATACATACATACATACATACATACATACATACATACATACATACATACATACATACATACATACATACATACATACATACATACATACATACATACATACATACATACATACATACATACATACATACATACATACATACATACATACATACACACACATGCACACAGACAGAGAGAGAGAGAGAGAGAGAGCAAAATACGTCTTTTGAACGCCACTGAATCCTACGTAGTTAGTTTTAAATTTTTTTTAACTGATATTGGTTTGCAAAACGGTCTTTCAGCCAACATTCCGAAAGTTTGTTCAAGCCACTTTGATACCATTAGTCCGGTATAATTCTTATCATGTCAGTGCTGCATAATATGTAATGCAGATACAAAAGTCCACATATAGCTATTTATATTCTTCAATGTGTGTGTGTGTGTGTGTGTGTGTGTGTGTGTGTGTGTGTGTGTGTGTGAAGGATTGTAGACCTATTGAGTTCTGGCAAAACAGGAGTCACAACGGAGAATTTTCACACAAAATCATGTTTATTTTTCCTGGAAACAATAATGATTGGTTCGTTCTGTTGCTTATTTATTTATATTTAAAACAGAAACATTATTTTGCGTTTGTTTAATGCGACTGAGTCTGTTAATTTGAATTACTTAGAACTATTTTTAAAATAAAATATGATCTTATTCGCAAAAAAACAACGCAATGCTACTTTTTGGAATTAAGGGAATATTTTGAATGGGTCAGATACTATCTTGAAAAATGTCAGATGTTGCAAAATCACTGCTTACAGCGCATGATGTGATAAAAACGTTTTGTCGTAGTCTAGGTGACGTCACTAATTGCTACATCGTAGCGCTGTGAATTAAATGGTCTCTTTTAACCATTTTAAACAATGAAAAGAAACAAAAAATATACAGGGATGGGGCCGGAGTTCAAGTAGTCAAAAGCACTTAATTTTACAGATAATTCCCATCTGTGTGGTTTCGGCTGACGTAAGCATGTGAGAAAGCTTGCACGTACCATCCCTTGGGTCTGTGGTTCTTCTATCCAATACAAAGGCCACCATGCATAGACTATCATGGGCTGAAAAATGGCGCTAAAACCGACCAAAATGACCAAAAAGCAGTCCCGTGAAAGAAAATGATATAGTCAAAGACAGGTGTATAATAATGTTAGGGATTGCAATGGCATTTACCTGCAGAAAAACGCCAGTTTCGTCAATTGATCAATCGGTTTTTAATAGCTTGCAGTAGTAGTGGTCGGATATGTTGCAATATGATAAATGTAGCTTACAGAGTATGATATTTGTACTCACTTTAAGAACAATTATGTATGGATCTGTATTTACTTCAAGAATAAGAAAAGATGAATAGCGATATCTATATTTACTTCAAGAATAAGAAAGTATGGTTACTGATATTTGTACTCATTTAAGAATGAGAAAAGATGCATACTGATATTTATATTCGCTTCAGGAATAAGAGATTATAATTACTAACATTTTTATTCGCTTCAAGAATAAGAACGGATGGATTCTGATTTCCGTATTTACTTAAAGAATAAAAGATGTATGGATACCGATATCTGTATTCACTTCAAGAACAGACAAGTATTGATACTGATTTACTTCAAGATTATGAAAAAATGTATGGATACTGATATCTGTGTTCACTTTAAGGATAACAAATATTGATACTGATTTACATAAGAAGGTATGGAAACAGGTATCTATATTCACTTCAAGTATTGTAGTGTAAATCATAGTTCAATTAGGGAAAATCGAACGAGCGAGTTTTAGACTGAATATAAAAGCCATATCTTGTAAGTTTAAAATTATGCATGTTGCTTCAGCCACAAAATGCCATACCTTGAGAGTTTAAAATTTATGTCGGGTTGCTATTCATGCCTGGTCTCGATCTTGCATCTTTGCTTGCGGCATTGCGTGTAACAGATCTGAAAGAGCGGCCATCGTTAAGTGATTCACGGTTAAAAAATGGAAAAACATTATCAATAAATATTAATATTTTACCCCAGACAGTTCACCTGCTGTCAAATCTACACGACATTTTAATATGGAAATTACGAAAGGTGTTGGGGTTCTTCACAGATAGGGATGGATGGTATACTATTTCAAAGTCTGATGAAACAAATAAAAGAAAGCCTTGTGTGTACAATGATACTATCAAAGTCTGAAAATACATTTAAATTAGTTATTTAAGATATCAATGATAATGGTGAGTTAGAGAAAATGGATGTTATTTAAAGGGTATTGTATGGCAATATAGTCCAATGCGTTCGTATCACACACCAGCCGTATCCGTATCCAGTAAATTCGCCTATTATTGGTTACTACGGGTGATTCGCCTTTGTAAAATCATCGCTTACAGTGCCGTTCACAACCAGACGATCCTTATATCATGCCATCGTTGATTTGATGTCAATTATTGACAATGTGTATCCTAATCAACTAAATATAGATTTTAATCAGTTTTGCAATGCTAAATATACTTCAAACAAACATAAAGATTCCCATCCTGAATTTATCATAGAATTATGTGGAAATTAAATATAAGGGTAAAGACCATAAAAGTATCATAAATTTCAAGAATGTTCCTCCGTTTGTTTATAACATACCATCTCAGTTTTTTTCTTTTGGGGATAGTCCAACAGCAAAATAACAACATATATCATTTTGTTATTTTAGTCAAATCAACTTGAAAAAAATCTGAGGACCACAAGGTCTCTGATAGAAAGAAATCAAATTAAATATAATTAAATGTTAATTACCAGGTTACTTTTCTTTTAGAAAAAGTTCAGATATAACATTAAAGGGAAGAAATGGAAGCTAGGAAGACATGGCAGGTTTCACATCAACGTATAGAAAATCACCCAGGTGTGTAATAAGATACGATATGAAATGACACATTGGGTAGCAATTACTTATCTCATTCAAGTCATTCATAAAGACGCTAGAGGCACTTAATTACTGCCAAAATTTAACTTGAACCAATTAGACTTCGTCAAAATATGTACACGATCAAAGGGCAACTTTTGACTAAAATTTCTCTCCTAGGTGTAAATAATATGGAAAGAACCCCCGGGTGTTTTATTACTCATTTGAATTCAGAAGCTATCATCTTCATACATTGCTTATCAGAACACCATCATAATTTAAAGTGAAATGTAGTAGAATCCTATATGGCGTTTAGTGTCTTGCTGCTTGGGTTAATGGAGGATATATTTCTTTTCAGGAGCTTTGTTGATACCTACCCAACTTGATACACTCCAATATTTCATCTTTATACGCCTTTTAATGTATCTCACTGAGAACGCATGATTTGCCTTTTATTAACTTTTTCACTGAGGAAAACAGCACCCAAAAGTATAATCAAGTTAATGGGTTTCATCTCTTCTATGACTAAACCACAGTCTGATTGACACGAAGCATACAAAACGGGGCATCCCATCATTATAATCCCCTAAATATTTGATGTATAGAAAGGTTACTACTGGGCCTACAGTCAGCTGAATTGTCTCGACGTGACATTATAAATTAAAATTGGTATTTTATGAAAGACCTGGGTTGAAAAGTTAGAACTATCATTTTGTTTTCGGTTGTTCATTTCTAAAGAGTAGAGCTAAGCTTAAAATCTGTAAGCATAATTTGGAAATTGTGAGATTGTAAAATGAAATGCAAGAATTTTATTAAACGTACTCCTTTATAATTATAAAATATTTACATTGTCCCTGTACAAACCTTTGCCTCGTGGTATACTTTGTGATTACTGACATGAAATTGTTCTTTGTCAGTCTTCTCTTTTCAGTTTCTTTTTCTTGTTGCTCTCTCTGCGGCATAGGCTGTCAGTGGCATGACCAAAATTGTGCTTCTTGAAATTGCCAGGATCAAAACATGGGCAGTTTTAAGCTGGATTAAATTCCTGATTCATGCAATAGGATTTTCTAAACTTTAAAACTGACTAAGCCAATGTTAACTTTAACTAAAATTAACGTTGGTCAAGCTGGAAGTTTAAACCTTGTAGCCATCAGGGCTGTCACCACTTAAAATACATCTGTGCATGCGTTTTACATGCATGCGTTGGAGAACTATCAATTTCATTTTAACCACGCAAATGATACACTAAGCGCTGATGAAAAGTCAAGCGAGACATCCAAAACTCGAATCATTTGGTTAAGCTGCATCCAAATGTGCACCAAGAAAGTTACTAACAGAGAAATACGTCATTTTACTAATAAAGACAATATACATTTACGGGGGTAACTATTCAAAACATATATAAACTTACTTAAAAGGAAAAACAAAAACGTTGGACGGGCTAGTGTTTGAACGGAGGGGAAGGGGTTGATATAGCAAATCACATCATAAGGCAGAACGATTCTGTTATTGTGATTATGTGCATGAAAAAAAAAACAGTTGCGAACAAACAAGTTTCCAACAAAAGAAGTATTTCTGGTTACTAAAACGTTTTTCTGCATTCTGTTATCCAGTATTACTTTGTGTTTTCTAACTTTGTCCAGATGGCGCTCATAATAAATACCAGTCCAAGGATTAAAGCAGACATAAAAAAATAACTAGTCTGGAAGAAACTGGAATAGAAAAAATATTTTCGTTCCATTTCTTCAGGGTAGTAACTATTACTCTCACTGAGCATGCAAATAAAACTTGTTGCCGTATTATCCCAATGAAGTAAAGCAAAGATTCGTTTCATTCTTTATTCTTGCAATTTAAAATGGTCTAATTCTTAAATCTGTTTTAGTTTACTTACATTTACCGATATGTTCACTTGGTCGTTTGTTTTGATTTTATAAATACAGGGAAAAGCTCATGATCTGTTATTTTGCCTGCATGTTCTGTAATTATTATAAATTAAAAAATCTTTTTCAAGATCATCATAGCTGTTTATTGGGCAGTGGATAGATCCTTTCGGAAAATGTGCTCTCACTATCAGATCCACACTTCTTAATGTGCAGTCCAAATTTATTAGGTAACTGAAAAGTTTCAAACAAGCTTTAAACAAAATTACCATTTAGACTCTCTTTTTATTTTAACAAGGATGGTAACTCTATCAATCTTCACAGCAGTAGATTCAGTTCTACGACTCGCACTCAGTTACACGTTAAATTATATTAAATCTATACACACACCCAGGATAACGAGGCTGTCACACATAAAAAGGCAATGACACTAACTTGCGCCATTAGATCCAACCGTTGTCTGGCAGACCTCTATCCCGAAATCCTGCTGATGAAAATCCTAAGTTGTGCCAGAAAAAAAGTTTGTAAGTAAATTTGTTGATTTAAATGGCGACCACGATTTCTTTAATAAATGAAGTGGCTGCGAATATTGGCGCGATGTGCCTATTAAACGGTAATCTGTTTTGTAACAAAAATTAATGGAGTATGGAGTTTAATTTATTTGCATTAAATATAGACATTTTGTGAGGTACCAATTTATACCATGCTGGTTTATTTCATGGCGTTTTCTTAAAGAAGGCGTAACAAGGTAAAACATATTTTATCAAAATATCTAACTCACGTGACTATTTGCTTGTTGTTAACATACATATAGGAACTCGCATTGGAAAACCAGGAGAGTATTATTATTCAGGAGCCATATTTCCTCTAAATGATGACGTTGAATGTATGAAATACAACTCCTTGAATGTGGTATCACAGCAAACAACATTCCATACAGAGATAGGAAGTGGAATGACGAGGGCTGTAACTTCGTAAACAAAATCAAGTAGATTAGAGAAAACATATACAAGACACATCCAAGTTTATGAAATAATATTTACATCAATTTGTATCAGAATATATTACACCTTCCTTGAACTATACTGTTTTCATGAAACATCCCATGTACAGATATGAGGCTGATTCACAAGGGGCATAACTCTGTCCTAAATTTAGCATACATGTGTATCAGGGAAAATAGTTTTGCCCAATTCCATCAGAATCTTGTGGAATGGTTCTTGAGCTGTACTGATGATAAATATCCAAGTTTCCATGTGAAGACAAGAGTTTGCAGTACAAGACAATAACTATATCCGAATGGACAGCCATAAAAGACTATTCATACCAAATTGTATCAAGATGTGTTGATCGGTTCTTGAGCCAAGCCAGAATCAAGCCATATAGCATGTTACGATATGAAGTTAATTATCAAGGGCAAAAACTCTATTTAAAAATAGAGTTAAAGAGACAAAATCCATAAAAGACACATATAGATCCCGGAGATAATGAACACACAGAATTGCATTATCTTTAATGTATTTCCTGGCTCAATTGTCTACAAGTATTTGCTGTAATGGAGATTTAACTACATAACATGCTTGATAAAATAAAAGCAAAAACAACTTAATACAGTGGTACGAGATTTCGTACCGTGCCACCCATATATTTAAGAGATCAACAATGACACCATTCTCCAGGTTCGTGGTCATAGCTTCCAGTTTTCGTCCTCAAAGGGCATTTGAGGTTCGAAATATTTGATTTCATTCAGGAATCACCACGAAACAATTACTAAGGTGAAATTTTTTAATTTAGTCAGCTTGAAAACAATTTTTTCGCCAAATCAAATACGAATCCTTGTTTTCGCAAGATCTAACCATTCATTTTTCAACATACCTTTATTCTCTACAGTTGTTACGATTTTACTTACTGTTCAAAATTATTAGAATGGATATAATTACAGCCTGTGCTCTCTCAAATTGATTTTCGGGGGTGGGGTCTTCGGGTTTAACAGATAACAGAACCTGCGGTAAAATCGATATTTCATGATTCAACAAGGCTGGGCACATGGCTAAACAAGGTGACAAATTTCAACGGCTTTCATGATAATCTTTATACAATTTTCAAAACATTGTACAAGAATACAAGATGACATTAAATTTACACTTTTATATCTATGCAATCTGAATCGTATAGAATCAAAAAGACCTGTAGCACATTTTGATGTCAGACATATTACACCGCTCTCATATGAAGACTTTATCAGGAGCATAATGCATAGGATGGTTGCTTTCTTGAAGTTGCGTCTACAGGTCTTCTATTCTTTCTTCCATAGGATTATTCAATAAAAGCTCTTGTCGTTCTTGAATTTGGTATAAGTACCATCTGTTATCACAGATTTGTCTGCAGTCGTTTGTCTGCAGTCGTTTCGTAGATATTCTCGAGACAATTTAGAAGACTTACTTGAGGCTCTGATTCAACCGCCCGCCATGAAATACAAAAAGGCACCATGGATTTTAATCGGTCAACGCAAGCAGGCTTAGTTTTTCCGTTTAGCTTTGGGTTTGTTTTAGAAAGCACTGAATATCTTTTTTAAGCAGCGCTAGTTTATTTTAGGACGAAGTCTTTCGGAATGGCTTCACTTAATTGCGAATCTCGCCTTGACAAACGTATCAGCTTTCAGACGTTATTTTAATCTCCATGTACAATCCCAGATAGTATTTCGTCCTAAAAAGGGCCATGGTGAAAATCTGCCGATTTATATCCAGCCTGTTAGATTAATATCTCATTTTATTATTTCCGTCTATATTTCGATACATATTATCCATGATTGACACTAGAAATAAAATTAGTTTGATTTTATAAACTTTAACTGTGGACTTTAATTGATTCCTTCTTTAGATGTTACGTAATACGTGGCCAATGTTATCGGTGTAAGAGTGAACAGTTATACTTCTTCAAAATCTCACCCGTGAAGAGTTGGTTTTACACCACAATTGTAACATATATTTAAAGTCTATACAAAGACTACATAAAGTATTTCAAAAGTGCGAGATATACGTTTAATTTCACAATTGTGGAAGACAGGCCAAGTGATGAAATAAATTAAAACGAAATCAGTAATGCATGACGGATGAGTAATGGCCCTTCTGTAATAATCAACCTATACATCATGAAAATGTCTAGAAAATATCCAGTCAATACACATTTCGACTTATGGAGCTATTAGCTGCAGGTTTAAAATAAAAAACCACTTTAAATCTGTAGATAATGCTTCCTTCAGAAAAATTAAATACGCGCTGTTTTGGAAGCAATAGGCTTCATATAACAACAAAAGACATATACCGTTACATATTCCTGCATGCTATTACTCGCACTCACGTACAATTCTTTACTCCCACGTACCATTAGTGAATCCCACATAACATTACTTACTCCCACTTACCATTACTTACTCTAACTTTCCATTTCTTATTCCCACGTACCATTAGTGAATTCCACATAACATTAATTACTCCCGCTTAATATTAATTACTCCCATATACCATTGCTTACTTTCACGTACCATTGCTTAAGTGCACATACCATTACTTACTCGCACATACCATTATTTACTCCAATTTACCATTACTTACTCCCAGTATATTCAGGTTTGTGACAGAAAAAATTGGAACGTTTGCAAATGCATCCATATAATTTACTTAGGTTAATGTGATGTAAGCAAAACAATGTTTGTACTGAATAATTATATATGAAAAATTTATTTTAAGAATGATAGACAGCAGTAATCATTTGAGTCTAACAGTCCTTCAGAAACAACAGTATGACATACATATGGATTAAACATGCTTTCCAAATTAATTTGTCTGTGTTAAATAGTTGTGTTGTCATATCATTCAGCACCTATGATAAATGGACAAACTGAAACAATTGGTGTTACCATAAAATCAATTTTCATAAATACTAATACAAATTCACTATGGACAAGTTCCAACAAAAAAATTTCTAATTTTACATCACGTTCACGCTTAAGAAAATAGAGAATTATTATCTGCACATCTGGCGATAGACTACTTGTTTTCAAGACTGCACGGGCCTGCACATCTGGCGATAGACTACTTGTTCTCAAGGCTACACGCGTCTGCACATCTGGAGATAGACTACTTGTTCTCAAGACTGCATGGGCCTGCACATCTGGCGATAGACTACTTGTTCCCAAGACTGCATGGGCCTGCACATCTGGCGATAGACTACCGGTTCTCAAGGCTGCACGAGCCTACACATCTGGCGATAGACTCAGCTTGAACCAATCCAAAGGACACTAAAGTCATTAAAATAGGAAAAATAATTTTGCCAGAGTATGCGATGCTAGTTTCTGAAAGTGAAGTAAATTAAACATTACATATATACCAATTGAATTTAAAAAAGTTTTCGGCTCGCTTTTGTCCACTTGACCAATGTTGTGCAGGAAGTGAAAATGATCAAGCGGAGCTAGCAGTCTTTTGATAGTTGCACATCTGAAGAAAAGCCAAACTGTATGCTCCGCTACCCAAAGTACACACATCAATCAAACGCCAAATTAAATGGAAAATTTCGTTTAATAATACCTGATATCTACAAAGTCATTTTTACATAGCTATGAAAACTAGTGACGAAAATATGTGAAATTCAATTTCCTTTTAACTAAACCTGTGTAAAACACAAAAGCATAAAGCAGAAGCAGACGAAAAACGATAGACCCTGTATGATATTGATCAATATGATAGAGCTGATAGCATTATTACTTTACAGACATACCTAAGTAGTAATGGTGACAGAAGTTCAACATAGGTATAACAATCGATATATGTATAAAAATAGAGGTATAACTATCGAAATAGGTATAGAATCTATATAGTTATAAAATCTATATAGGCTTAAAAATTGATGCAATAATCAATTTATGTATACAAATCTATATAGGTATACAAGTCAATATAGGTATTAAAATCGATAGAGATATAAATATCGATATAGGTATACAAATCAATATAGTTATACAATCGATACGAAAATTCATTTATGTATACAAATCCATATAGGTATAAAAATCGATATAGGTGTAAAATCGATATAGGCATACAAATCGATATTGGTATAAAAATCGATATAGGTATACAAATCTATATAGGTATAAAATTTATATAGGCATGAAAATCGATATGATAATCAATTTATGTATACAAATCTATATAGGTATAAAAATCGATATAAATATACAAATGAAGACTGAGAATATTAGTATAGATTTTGGAAAGACATTTTACAAATTGAGTAGTATCCAATATTATTCTTGAGAAGGAATTTAAATAGATTATTTTAAGCAAAAAATATCCCCATTTAAACAAAAATCCAGAAATTATTGATTACCACTGAAAATTAGAAATACTTTGCTTCATTTATCTGATTGATTAATGAATATATTGTCTATACATTAGTGGAAATTATTTGTCTGTATACTCTCAATACGAGAAAGTCTTTTTTAAAATTAAATTATGTGTTGGACCATATGGTTTAACTATATTATTCATTAATTGTTTTGCTCTGATATTGGAAAATGTCTAATTAGAGCTCTGAACTACTATTATGCCTATAAATTCAATTCTTTATCTATTTCACAAAAGCTGAGGTCATTACATGTATCAGTAAAGAAGGAAAGTTGTTTCTGTATTCGCTGAGAATGCAGTTATATATTATATATAAAGCGTTTCGGATCACTGCCATCTCACCTGTCTGCATGAGTTCGAGTCCAGATTCGGCTAACGTGGGTACGTGAGAAAGCCTGCCAGTAGCTTCTTGTTGGTCGGTGGTTCTTCCTGGGGTTTTCCAGAGTTCTTTGTCAACCATTAATACTGGCCGCCATGTATAGCCTATCTTGTGCTGAAAAATGGCCTTAAACCCTACAAAAACAACAATATATTCTATTTGATAACTTGGAGAACTAATTCCTTGAAGCAGCGCTAATCAGATAAAAAAGTATAATCAACAGATAATTATCAAAAGTCAATAATGGTTTCTACAGGGCTGATGTGCCGTTTTTAACACGTCTCGTGTACAATTGTATTCTTGCAAGACATCGAAGAAGATGACGATATTTGAACTATGTTAGTTTTTACTTTAAATATGTTTTTGACTCTAAGGGATGTTATTTACTGAAAACTCTTTAATATTATTTGGTCTCGGTCAATTAATCATAGAACTGGTTTAAACTTTTTATAACGATATATTCAGTTTTGTGTTAGATAATGGAAACTGTCCATAATGTATGCCAGTTGAACGGGGCGTTGGCAAGGGTTGCCACCTCACGCCAGGTTTATTCTTGATGCCACAAACAATAATGTTGATATAAATTGATAAATGGATTGATTTCGTCTGCTCTGATGTTTGCGCCACAGCAATACAAGTAGGTGATTTAGTGCCTAGAAAAATTAAGTAAAGTACCTTTTGCCTATGGTAGCCGATAATAATAATACATTTGAAACCAGCACACTTTCAGTTGCTAGTTTTGTATGCTAACCACTGCGTCACCGCAGCTTCTAAATAGAAATGGAGTGAACAAAAAGAAAGCTCGTAACACCTGATAGGTATGTAGATTATTAGACGCTGATAGTAGCTGATGATGACACGTTTATTTGAATGCTTTGATGTAGCAGAAAGTTATTGAATAAAAGCAGTCATTAGAAAAGATCAGATAGTATTGACTTTTTAAACTAGGGGTGTGGTAAAAGATTGGGAGTCATCAAAGACAATAACCTTGAATCATGAATGTTATTTTTGAACATTCGGGAATTGCATTCAGCCGTAGTATAGTTAATTATACTTTTGCACATACAATTGAGAAAATTAAAATAAAAACTATTAGCTATTTTTGTGTTAATCACTCTTTCTTTTCTTGGTAAAACCACTGTTTTAAAATCAATAGCTTTGCCTACACAAGTGCATTGCCTTGTATAATTCCTAAGCATTCCAACAAAATTCATCCAGAAATTTTGAATACACATTCTCGATGTCATAGAGCTTTGCAAAATGGCTATCGTAGTATCCAGAGCTTCCGCCACTGGTTGTAATTAGAATTTTTTTTGCAGGTTCTAACGTTCTGTTTCCTGTTGCTTGCAGTATATATTTGTTTTTGTATTAGTAGTATACTCTGTTTGTAATTGTATTGATAATATGCACAATTTATACATATTTCACATACACTAGAAATCTTGTTGCGTTTCTTGTATTTATCCAATTGCACGCATAGTTGTGTATTGACATGACTTGTTTAGATCTCTCTCTCTCTCTCTCTATGACCTTGGTAGGATCCTGGAGTGTACATTTGTTTTTTATTTTCATTTGGCTCAAGCTAATTCTCAATTTAGATTGATTTCTTTTACCTTCGGAAACAAACCAAACTCAAACTGTATTCGTCTGGAATTTAATTAAGACGCTTCTTCCTTTTCGTCATGAATATTAATTTTTAACACTGTACTCTTTCGGTAATCTCTAGTTTTAGCTTTGTTTTACGAAAAAAGCGAAAACTTTTTGAAAAGTACCAGCAAGCAAGGTAATAAAAGCATCTGGCACAGAAATTTAATGCCAGTATTTCGAAGCCAACAACAATTTATTTTCATTGGATAAGTGTCCAAGTGAGTAAATCTTGATGGTCATTAATTTGCACTTATTTTACAAATGTTTATAGAATTAATTAATATTTGTGAAAGAGATTGCTGCTGAAAGTTACCCTTTACATAGTTTTATCTATTTGATCTCAATTTGTTAAGTGACAGGTATTTGTAATCCTTTTTAAATAACAATGCAATTATGTTACAATATTTTAATATATGTCCCAATGTTATCGGTATTTAAAAAAAGACATGTTTTAATTTTCTGAGAATTTGTGAATATATTTTTCAAGATTAATTTTAGATAGAACATGCAGGGTATATCTTTTAAATTGTAAGTAATCCGTGTTATTACTGAAATGGAGTTCATATTCAGTTCCCAAGTCAGTGATCTTGCACTGCTTCACCTAAATTTAATACCTTGTTTGCGGCATTTCATAGAATAATTACGACAAGGTTGTAGTTTAAAAATGATTTATGGCTGCAATATGGAAATCATCGACTAATAAATATAGCTATGCATGGGTAATGCTTCACACCTGCCGTAATATCACCCTCACCACTTTTTCCATCGAAGTTAGATACGGCAATTTGTCGAAAATTTTTATGGAGTATGACGACAGGTATAGGATTTCAAAGACCCATGAAACGACAAGAACAGCCTCCTAAGCAGGGCTGTAATATACAAAAGCATAATATAAATTGAAATGACTGATTTAAAAGTAAATAGATATTGTCGAATACGTGAGAATTAATGTCATTTAAAAAGGTCATATGTGGCAATCAGATTCCTATCATTTTTATCATGCGCTAAACATAACAAGATTCGCCTGCTAATCACACACCTACTTCATAAATATAAACCATATGCTAAAACTTAACGCCGCCTTTTTAATTTTAATAAATGAATCGAATTATAAATCTCCGTATGGTCTGTTGGAACAAACATCATAAGGTTTAAACTGAAGGTGTGCGATTATTTTTTTGTGGCTTTCCTTGTTTTTTTTTCATTTCAGATTCACTATGGTTACGATTTCCAATCGAATGGTAAGAAATGAATGAAGAGATAGTGGCATCTAAGATACATCTCCCATTTATGGCAGACATACAATAGCAGTTTTTCTATGCAGCACTTTTTTCTTTGCAGATTAAAAATATAACGTCCCATGAAAGCAATCATTTTAATAAAATGTAATGAAACAAAAATGTAGAAAAAAGTATTTAAAACTAATACACAAATGATTAAATTACATTCGTAACATTTGCCTAAAAATAAAAAGAAAGATTATATAATAAAACTTTCTATGTACAATATATAAATTTCATGTGATGTAATGTAAAATTGCGTACGTAAATTCTTGTAAATTATACAAAGTCTATATGGAATTATATTTGTATACACGGGAAAGTGCACCTGCAATCAAATTGTCTTTTTCTTTGATATGCCTGATGTCAAGATGATATTCTTGCAAAAGCAAACCCTACCTTAATATCCTTTGATTTTTATTTTTCATCCTGTCAATGAAAGTAAGGGGGTTGTGATCACTAAACACAACAGCCGGAGAAGGAGCTGAGCTAATGTAAACTTCCTTTGGTGCTTTTTTAAGTTCTTAGAGAAATAGCACACTGGGTGAACATCATTTCTATCCTATTGAATCAATACTGCCCCAACCTCTACGTCACTTGCATCAACACATAATTTAAACAATTTATTGAATTCGGAGCTGTGAGAACCGGTGCACTTTTTAGTAAGGCTTTTAACCTATAGAAATCTTTCTGACATATTTCCGTCCAAAAAAATTGTTTTTATTACTGAGCAAGTTTGTCAGGAGTGCAGCAATTTCTGAAACAATGGAACAACATTTCCGATAGTATCTGGCCATACAAAAATGCAAAGTACGTGTGGAACCATTCGTCTCAAACGGCATTACTTTATATTGATAGAGTCTATCTGGAGTCACAAATGCTGAAATTTAGTTTTCCCTTTCCGTTAGTGGAATTGCCAAGATCCTTTCATAAGGTAAAATTTGATGACGTACTTGGCATTTCCAAGTTTAGCAATACAGTTATTGGCAATAGAAATGAATCTGTTTGTGTCACAATGTTCATCTTCCTATGATCAGTGCACATACAGAAAGTTTTATCCGGTTTTGGAAATAGTAGACATGATGAACTCCAGTTATTTTTACTGGGCCCTATGAAATCGTTCCCCAGCAAATAATGAATTTCCTTTTCAAGTATTTCTGTTTGAGAGGGTTCATCCTGTACGGGTGTTGTTTCACAGGTTTTGAATCTACAATTCCAATGTCATGAAAAAATGTCTTTGTCTTCGTAGGAATATCTGGAATCAAGTGCTCATATTCGAATAATAACTGTTTCAGTTTATTCCTTTCTTCTTGTTGTAAATGCAAGTTTCTGGTCCAGATTTTTCATAATATCCTAATTCTTAAGATTTGTTGCTCTAAAAATCATTATAATTCGATTTAATTCCTTCATTAAGTTGTGAGACAAGTACAACTAAATTAATTGCATGATACCCCATTAATTTATTTACATTAGAGTACTGTTATTATAATTTAACTCATTCAGGGCCGAAAAAAAACCCTTTAAAATGTCGACGAATGAGCAGGAGAGAATGAACTCTATTACAAAACTCAAAAGTTTTCTCCATTGAATTTCTGTGAAACCATATTTTCACGTTTGACTTGAATTGCAGAGTGCCAAATTCAAGCATAACTAAATGGAAAATTCCAGACATAAAATTTGACCTTTGATCAGATTGGACAGATTTCGGAAGGAAGAATTGAGCAAAATACTGTATAAAAGCTTTTACTAAGGTTTCGATTTTAATATTCCACAAAAGAATTGTCTCTGGGAATCTTGTTGATGCACACATAATGGTCAACAAGTTTTGATTGCCTGACTTGGTCTTTAAGTAGGGACCAACATAATATACCATTTTTCTGCCGAATGGTTTATCAAATGCAAAAATAGGCTGCAGATGAGCCTTAGGTATGTTCTGATTGGGGTTTTCCTAATGTTGGACATGTATGATAAGATCTACAAAATTTACAAAACATCACTTTTGATTTCTGGAAAATAAAAGTGAGTCAAGGTCTAGTGATAAGTTTTATTTATCCCTAAATGACCAGCTAGAGGAGTTTCATGGGCAAAACTAGGTATTTCCTGTTTTGTAAGATTTTAAGACTGCAATCACTGACCACACGTCACTAGCGGTTACCTCGGAAAGTCTCCATTTTCTCATAAGAATTCCATTTTTATTGAAATAACAGACAGGTACTTCAGGGGCTTCAGGTTCACTAAAGGCTCTCTGAAACAAACAGGAGATCCCATGATCCTTTTCCTGTTTGACGACAAGTAATTGTCGTTTATCACCCTGATCAGATAAAACAGACTGAATAGTTAAAAGGGGATTAATACCTTTTGATTGATTCAAATGCGGAGCGAGCGTTGCCTCATCAAAAGCTTGACAAATGCATGTGTAAGCTAAACGAATATTTTTCTTTATCAAAATCATTCTCAAGGGCTTTCTTTCCATAGCTCTTGTAACTGCACAAGCTGGATATAAATAAGTGTATTCTTTTTCAATAGGATCAACTTTCTGAGCCAAAGAAAGCTTTTCAGTTACAATTGGATTAACCAAAACCTTGTCTACAGCTAGGTCTTTGGCTAGTAACAAATGAATACCCTCAACGGGTAACAAATGAATACCCTCAACGATACCGACTGTAACAGGTCCTGAAAATAAGTATGATGACGAATTTACAGAATGGAGTGGAACATTAATAAAGCTGCACTCTACTCCCTGAATGAGATCAATCTCACTAGAACAGAACATCTCAGAAAAAGGCAAAGTACTTGATAATTGAAGACTCTGAGAAGCTTTTGTATTCCTTAAAATTGTAAGAGGGATAGGATTGGACAAATCACCCAAGAGTGATATAGAACCCTTGACACAAATGGTTCGTAATTCCACATAATAAAATCAGACTAGGGTTTATTAGAACTAACAAATGTATTGCTCTCAATATATGACCATGACCTTGACCTCTTAGAAATAAGCGCATTTGGGATAAGTCTATCTTGATTCCAATACTTATGTTTCAGTTTGAAGCAATCAGAAATGACGTGTCCCTTTTTGTTGCAACAGGCACACGTAGTTAGAGACAGGGATTTTCAATATAGTTTATCAAAAGCTTGATTTTTAGAAGTTGTACCAGACTGAGTTTTAGAACGAGTCGTGTTAAGCTGAAATACCTTTTCACCAGTGGACTGCAGAGAGAAAGATTTGCTTACAACATAAACTTTATGACTTAAGGAATAAGGAACACTCATCAGCAGCGAGAGCAGCATTTTCCAAGGTTTCGATATTATGCTCTGGAAGATATTTCTTAATGTATATCTATCTATCTATCTATCTATCTATCTATCTATCTATCTATCTATCTATCTATCTATCTATCTATCTATCTATCTATCTATCTATCTATCTATCTATCTATCTATCTATCTATCTATCTATCTATCTATCTATCTATCTATCTATCTATCTCTCTCTCTCTCTCTCTCTCTCTCTCTCTCTCTCTCTATATATATATATATATATATATATATATATATATATATATATATATATATATATATATATATAAATCATATGGCGAACAACAACCCTTTCAAGCGTACTGGATCCACCAAGGGATCACGTGTGTCAGGGATTAATTAAAATAGATGCAATAAACTGACGACGAACAGTACGAAACTAGTAACTAGCCTAAGCGCTTTCGACTCTTAATAAGTCTTTTTCAAAGGCAAATACAAAACATATATACGACAAACAAATAAACACAAAAACGTTGTGTTTGTAAACCTCTACATGGCTGTCTTCACATGTGCTAAAACTAGTTGTATTTATAGTTTTAGCACATGTGAAGACAGCCATGTAGAGGTTTACAAACACAACGTTTTTTTGTTTATTTGTTTGTCGTATATATGTTTTGTATTTGCCTTTGAAAAAGACTCATTAAGAGTCGAAAGCGCTTAGGCTAGTTAGTTACTAGTTTCGTACTGTTCGTCGTCAGTTTATTGCATCTATATATATATATATATATATATATATATATATATATATATATATATATATATATATATATATAAGTTTATATGTGTGCGTGTGTGTTTGATGAGATTCATTTAAGATTATAATGACTTTTTATACTTTTCTAATTGTTCATTTCTTTCATAATATACATCTTTCTTTTCCTGTATTTGTATTTTTCAGGCGAAATAGCATTCTGTCTTTGAAAGCAGCTGCACAGTGATCTTTCCTTCTATTCAACTGCGCAGTGATCTCATCTTCTATTCAATGCGCAGTTAAACGTACTATTAACTCTTTCATCCTTGGGATGCAACCTTCAAGATATTCGTAGTTCCTTAAAGCAGAAATCAGAGAAACAAATAGCAGTTTTCTCCCCTTTGCAAACAAGAGGATTCCATTTTTTCCCGGCAAGGAGCAGTTTTCAAACTCTTTGAACAAAAGGGTCATTTCTTGTCCAGCCAACGAAAAGTTACCACTCTGTGAACACAACAGAAACACTTGTCCAAGCCACAAATTTATACTACTGACGACAATGTAATGTTTCATAAAACCACGAAGATTAATCATTATGAATGAAAAGCACTGCATATTTTCCAAATTGATGATGACTGTCGTCATAAATAATCGAAGATTAGGTTTTAGGCTGACTTCCAATTGGTGAAAAATATAAGAATAATATATTTTAGCTTTATAGCTTAATATTCCACAAAAACATTGTGCCATTTTTGGATCGGCAGATGAAAGTCGTTGGCTGAGCAGGGTATTTACAAATAGTAGTATTTTTTGGAATGCTTCTAACTTCTCCATCTATCCTCCTATCATCACCAGCTTGCCATCTCATACACTACATATCTTTCAAAATAATACGGACCATAAAAATTAAAAGTTTCAGCATATAAATCAAATGAAAGGTATCATGCTAATAGTACAAATCACATGCTTCATGTAGGCATTCAACAATATTTCAGCAATGAGTGCAAGTTTTTATAATTTGATTCTACATACAGTACTTTTATGTGACAAATATTCACTTTATTTGGATTTGTATACGTTAATGTTCCTTTGGAAGGTCATTATTTAGACGCCTCGAGAGGTGCTTAAGGCAATATCAATGTTAAGGTACGTAGACATTTTTGGACGAAATGAACATAAAGTTGTGATCCAGTAAAATCCGGATTAAATGTCGCGCGTTGTGATGTCATAATGAAAGCTACACATAGTGATAAACAAATTCGTACTACACTCGATTATGACGATTCCACTCGATTCGTTCTTATTCGGATCCAAGTTTAGTATACGGCCACTATTGTAAAAGTCCATAGCGAAAAATAATTTTCGCCTGGAAGTTTTTTGGTGACAGTTGAGGTTCAGAGCAATCAACAATCAGGCTTGAATAGACTTTGTTTAAAGAAAATCGGTCTTAAATTTTACAATAACAATTTATATGTAATTTAAAATGAGTAAATGCGCATACATGACTCATGTGACTGTACGATAAACTCGTCATCATCTTGTACCATCATGCATTCCTTAGCTGTTTAATCACATAATTAACATTTCAATATGTTCGTCACATGCATCAATGGATTCATGCGGGATAAAGAGATAACTTGGTGACTACCTCCTGCTTGCTGTTACTTAATGTTTTTTCTGCTTATATTTGTTGATATTTTGATAACTTAGAGTAGAGGAAAGGTTTCATAACAGCTTGGAGTAAAGGAATGTTCCGTGATACATTAGTTTAAGGGAATAGTTCCGTGATGACTTTGTGTAGCGGAATAGTTCAGTGATGGATTAGTGTAGAGGAATAGTTCCGTGATGGATTTTTGTAGAGGAATAGTTCCGTGATGACTTAGTGTAGCGGAATAGTTCCGTGATGAATTAGTGTAGCGGAATAGTTCCGTGATGACCTAGTTTAGAGGAATAGATCCGTGATGAATGAGCGTAAAGGAATAGTTCCGTGATGATTTTGTGTAAAGGAATAATTCAGTGATGAATTAGTGTAGAGGAATAGTTCCGTGATGACTTAGTGCAGGAATTCTCTGCTAACAATTTGAAAGTCACCCCTCTAAATGTAAAATCTTTTGCGATCAATAAACAAGTGACTCTTATACGCGGCATCATTTACAAATCCTGAATTCTCATGCCAAACATTATTATTAGAGTATTACACACTTCAGCTAATAATTAGTACTGATAGCAGGGTGTGTACAATGCTCAACAGTACTCTTTCATCTCGAGTCTACCTTTAAGAATATACATTCAGTATTAACACCAATATCTTACCTAGCCGATCCACATTGTTCTACATTGAAAATCGGTGACATTGGGCCACATATAGCGAATATGAGACGCCAAAAGAATCTAAGAATCATCCGGCACCATCAAAATTACAGATAGGAATTCTGGGTCGTCCTCATTTAAACTCTCGCGATTGATTGATTGATTGATTGATTGGTTGATTGATTGATTGATTGATTGATTGATTGATTGATTGATTGATTGATTTAGAAAACATGTAATACTAGTTGTTGCATGACACAAGTAATATCAACTAGTACTACAACTACTTCTACTGCTCCTACTACTACTACTACAACAACTACTATTATTATTATTATTATTATTATTAATTATTATTATTATTATTATTATTATTATTATTATTATTATTATTATTATTAAGAATAATGTTAAAAAGAATAATTACAATATTTATAATAATACATTTACCTGTAAGTCGACTTTTCTTCCATTAAAAAAATGTTCATTGTCTGTTTTATCTGTATACTTCATTAATTTAAGTATGATAGACATAATCAAAAGGCGTTACTTATTGCTATAAGGCATAATAGTATCACAAAAGGCACTTTAAGTTTCTTTTTCGCTTGAGATTCGAAAACAAAATGGATTTAAAGGATTGTTAGGGTCTCATTAAACAGAATGATTTTACCTAACGGAAGAAGAAGAAGAAGAAGAAGAAGAAGAAGAAGAAGAAGAAGAAGAAGAAGAAGAAGAAGAAGAAGAAGAAGAAGAAGAAGAAGAAGAAGAAGAAGAAGAAGAAGAAGAAGAAGAAGAAGAAGAAGAAGAAGAAGAAGAGACACGCTGGTAGAACATATAAGTACCCAGATGCCAATAGTACCTATGCATGTTTACATGAACATGTTCAATATGTGACCGGCAAATCTCATTGAAGATGTAGTTGAATTTTTTGTGCATGTTGAGAGAGAGAGAGAGAGAGAGAGAGAGAGAGAGAGAGAGAGAGAGAGAGAGAGAGAGAGAGAGAGAGAGAGAGAGAGAGAGAGAGAGAGAGAGAGAGAGAGAGAGTACTTTGCACTCCGCTTCTTTTCTTGTGGGGCCGCTCACTGTTACAGGCTTTGTGCAGAGTACGGACACGCTTATTTCGAACGTCCCAGTCCCATTTCTTGCATGAAGGTTCGTTCTTAAAGGTTTGTTTTTATTCCCTTTCAGGTTATTATATTATGTGTAATTTGGAATATATCCCTTCTAGAAGTCAAACTGTACATTGAAATGTTAGAAGACAAAGAACAAATGTATATGTAGAGACACTATATCTGTAATGACCCGTCCCATAAATCTGACAAAGTTTCCGATGCCTTACTCGAAAGAAATGTGTGTACGTTCTTCCAAATGAATTTATAATATACCGTAAGTGTGTACTACCCAAAACGTATGGAAAAATATTTTCTTTGGATGAGATTTCCTTGGAACTATTATTAAATTAAAATGGTCGAACGTCATTTGCATATTGAACAATAATCAGGGTTAATTTCTGAGTCAAAGAAAAGGTGTATCTGCGACCTTTTTATTTCTTTGGAGAAATTTGATTTTTCTGATTGTTTCATGAAATACGATATCCCTGGTTATAAATAATGATCGGCATAACATACACTGCAATAGATTTTCTCAGATCGTATCTTGTATAAACCGAATGACAAATATAATAGTATTCCCTCGTGAAATGTGAGAAAATTATCATGAAATATCTGCCAGGTCCTGGATGTAACGTGTTTGAAAATGAACACCCAACGTGTCATTTTGTAGCTTCAGTTTCATTCGATGTTGCCAATGTTAACAACCTTGTATAATTGAATGAATTTAGTTTCCAACCCGCGGCTGTAGATTCGTATTCTGAAAGCCCCTGAGATGTCTGAAAGTCGCCTATTAGGTCCAATTACGTTAATTGCGCATATTAATTACAGGTTGCTCCAATCAATTTTGAGTACGCTAGGGTCTGAGATTACAGTATCAGTTGCGGAGAATATGCCTAATTAGATTCGATCAATTGAATCTAATGTCCTTTAATTCCCATTAACTTTAAATTGCCTTTGGCAGTTAGATCTGGGAAAACCGAGAGGGGCGTCGTGATTTCAAATCTTATCTGAGTTTAATACCATCAAGAGAAAGAGAGAAGGAAGAACTTTGATAAAAGGGTTAAGATGAAAGGCACTAAAACGGAGCAATGACTCTCAATATATTTTTATGGCGGCATAAAGCACCGCAGGTTTTGGGAAACAGACAATGGCATCGCTGTTCAACTAATCGGTGCAGAAATTATGGAAGACAAATGATAACCTTCTCTGCCTATACTGTCCACAGCATTTAGGTGTTTAGTTGCAAACTGGTAAATACAGGCTGGCAAAGATAAGACAGTGGATTGGAGACTGTTAGCTATCGTATGATCAATATTTTTAATTTGCAAAGAATATAGGACACACTAGAAATTGTATGGAGAGAGAGAGAGAGAGAGAGAGAGAGAGAGAGAGAGAGAGAGAGAGAGAGAGAGAGAGAGAGAGAGAGAGAGAG
Organism: Potamilus streckersoni; assembly: GCA_016746295.1. Taxonomy (NCBI): domain Eukaryota; kingdom Metazoa; phylum Mollusca; class Bivalvia; order Unionida; family Unionidae; genus Potamilus; species Potamilus streckersoni. The sequence continues at coordinate 2,374,675 of JAEAOA010001266.1, forward strand.
AGAGAGAGAGAGAGAGAGAGAGAGATTTATAAGGTAGCTTTAACAATTTTTGAGTCATATCACTACGAAGCCTGCAGCGTGATAGTTTCTAGTGATGTCTAGCACTGGAGCATCATGCTGCAGACACATAGCATCGTCCCACCAAGTTATATTATTCTAACAGCAGAAAGAGCAGTCCTAACACTAATCTCTTAATTCGCGCCATGTGAGGCAGCTTCTAGTACCCTTTTTATCTGTCTTTGGTATGACTCGGATGGGTTTCGAACCCCGTGGCCACCCGCATTCTAGGCGAGAGAGAGAGAGAGAGAGAGAGAGAGAGAGAGAGAGAGAGAGAGAGAGAGAGAGAGAGAGAGAGAGAGAGAGAGAGGAAACTGTATAGCGCCGCCGTAGATGTATGTTCTGATCACAAAATGTATACATATGGTAGCATAGAAGATAATTTCATTAAGGTGGAACAGGAATTGGATCCCAAAAATCTATAGAGCCAGTTAGCGATTAAATTTAGATAAAAGCTTTATTGAGTCAAGTATTCACTTGGAGTTTTCAGAAAATAAAAAATGTAAATAGTAAAGCATTCTAATTAAACATCATATGATGCAACACTTATATATAAATATAAGTATATATATATATATATATATATATATATATATATATATATATATATATATATATATATATATATATATATATATATATATATATATATATATATATATATATATATATATATATTGGAGATTAATGGGAGCGATAGCTAGAGTGGGAGAAAGTCAGACAGTGAGATGATATTGAACTTGATTGACGACATTGGAATAATTAAATAGTATTAAATTACTTTGATAGTGAATACTATTTAAGACACTTGTAGTTGATTGTAAATTCTAAGAATGGTGTACAGTGGATGTCTCTTGATTTTTCTTCTTATCACACAGCATATTTCCTATAAAAATTGGCCTCTAACCCATAACAATTAACATATTTACCTGTTCATGACCTACAAACAATTAATAACGCCAGTAATCAAGATCAGATGTCACATAGTGCGACTGCATATTAAGGTCTACGCGGTTAGTTTGAAATAGTAAGTAGAATAATCTGCGACGGGACAGATCTATCAACCCATTATAAATCGGATAATCTCGGCCAATGCAATAAACTATGTCGATACAGATTTGTCAACATACTACGGACGATATAGGTCCATGTAATAAATTATGGCCACAGATTTATCAACACATTATACTATGGACGATCTGGGCCCAAGGAATATCCACGCAGATCTGTCAAAACAGTGGGGCCCATACATTAAACTGTCAACACTGATTTGTGAAAACATCATAGTTCGAATGACATGTGCCCATGCAATATAAACTACGAAGACACAGATATGCCAAAACATACTACCTAAGATATGTTCCCATGCATTAAACTGTGGTGTCACTGATCTGTCAACACAATTTAATACAAATGTGAGCTCAATCAATAAATTTTAAGAACACAGATTTGTTTAGATAATATAATATTGAAATATATCGTGCGATATAAACAATTAAATACATTAAATCAGACTGAATATGGCGAGAAGTTGATCTTACAGGTTTCACAAAACAGTAACCTTTCTATAAATAGAAATTTTGAATGTTCTACCCTTCTAGATATAGGCAGTTAGCTAAATTACGTGTAATCAAGAGTTCAAGTGGATTAGTGGATTAGGGTCACACAAGACATCTAACTGGAATAAACAAACAAATGTAAAAAAATAAATAAATATTATAAACATGCAAGGTTGAATGTGGTCTCGCTGTCTCTTAGGTGAAATCTTGTTTCCATGCCTTAACATGAATTCCACCTTTAGCACTATATTTATCCGCTCTGTATCGCAGGAACAAATGTGGTACGTCATGTAAAAGAAATCATAACTGGTACATTGTACGAGATGCACTCAACCAGGTAACAATGTTATTGAAATTTCACGCAATATTAAACAAGAATTCAGAGTACCTTGGTTGCGCATCCTTCGACGACTCAATATATTTTAAAAGTTTTTTGACTTACTGAGCATATTTGTAAAACTCTTGTCATCGATGCTGTACCTTTTATGATCTATTAGCAGACAAAATAGCCACTTTAAAGAATTATATCATTGAACAGGTATTTCAAACGATATATACCGTACAGTATTATTTTCATCTTAGGTTAGAAACATAGGACTGAATAAACCCTGTGATCTTTTTTTCCCTCAGTTTGAAAACAGGAGTGTCAACATTTGAATTTTGGCTACTGTTTGGTTGCCGTTGTATTATTGTGATCGAGTCGCAGAGTGAAAGGCGTTATTCGGGTATGCAGCGCCTGATACTTGCTCGATGAAGATTTTTTGGCCATTAGCTTTGCAAAGAGATTCTTCAGTGGAACATATGAAATTAAATATATTCAGTTTTTCTGTCTTTTACATGTTTGGATTCTTAATCTTCCTTCGATTAATTACTTTTCTTTTAAAACAAAATGAAACAGTCTTTTCAAGACGTCAATAAGAGACCTTGCACAAATAAATTGTCTTAAAAGAAAAAAAATATATCACATTGCAATATAAATAACCTCACACGCATGTCTCCCAATCATACAGTCTTTGTATTTTCGCATAAATTTGCAGTACATTGTTATGTATACAAATAAATTTTTTGCAAAAGAATATTCCCTGAAAGAGTACAATATGCAGATAATATTTGCAATTGAACACTAATGGTGGTATACGCTTCCAACACTCGTCGCAGGATACGAATATCCGAATGGAGCAGAAAACATATGTGGAAAGACTTGAGGTCT